>JAOTQZ010000776.1:8379492-8392837 GCA_026546895.1 Pogonocichla stellata | reverse complement strand
CAGAGCCTTCACTTTGCATATTTATTGGGATCCCAGTTTCTCGCGGCGCTGGCTGTCTGGTAATTTATTTAATTTTTTTTTTTTTTTTTTTTTTAATGGCTCCCCTGCTCCAAAGACATTAGAGAAGAGAAATTCAGCGGAGCTCGCGGTGATTATCTCTGCTATTGCCAAAAGTTTGCCTGGAAAAGGGGGGTGATGGGGAGAGGACAGGGGATTTAAAAAAAAAAAAAAAAAAAAAAAAAAAGAAAAAGAAAGGAATTGGTAGGGCTGGCTACTAGCAGGGGATGGCTGTGGAACAGGATGTGACATCAAGTGAGGCGGGGGAAATTTAACTAAACACGGCGAAGGGAGAGGGGGAAAAGCAGGCGCGGGAGCGCGGGATGCGGCGGGGACCCCGCGGGGAGCAGGGGGTTAAAACCACCCTTAACCCCTTCCTTAATTCCCGTATTTTACCCTTCCTTAATTCCCATCCTTAACCCCATCCTTAACCCCCTCCCTGTGCTCCCCCGATCTCCGGGGATCCCTCTGGTGCCCAGGGATCTGCTCCCCCCAAAACACCAACCCCAAACCCCAAATCCCAAATCCAGCCCCAGGGAAGGCTCAAGCTCCATCCTCTGCCAGGCTCAGCTCCAAAGGAACTGCAGGCAGCAGCAGGATGTGGGAATCCTTTTGTCTCTGAGCATCCTCTCTGCAGGTGCCCCAGGGATGCAGGCTCAGGTTCTTCCCCTCTTTTCTCTCTGAATCTCTTTCCAAACCCCAGTTTCATTCAGGGCCTCATAAATATTATGGGATATTTTAGTGTGTGGAGCTGCAAGTGAAAAGCATCACCCCCCCTTGCCCCAGAGATCATCTCTTGGTGATTATCTAACAACACAACAGGAATTCCTTGGTCACTGTTAGCAGAGGGCCCCACCAGGGGATTTTCCTCCTTGATTTCTCCAGGTTTCTTCACCCTGAGCCCTTGGAAGTGGAGCAGGACATGGGGCCTGTGTGGGGATGAGCTGATGCTTTCCAAATTCTGGGATCAGCAGAATTCAGCAGGAACCAGGAAACTTTCAGCGTTGTGACTGAGCCTCCGTGGGGACAAAAGCTGAGGACAAACTGGGAAAAGCTTTCTATGTGTTTCCATCAGCAGATATTTAAGGGGAAGTTGTCCCAGTGCTCCTAGGAGGGGTTTAGCAGTTCAGAATCATCCCACCCCCTTCTCAGGCATAAAAGCTGAGGACTTTTATAAAAAGCATCAGACTCCTCTTGACTTTATCCAGAGCAGCACAACGAGGCCAAAAGCATCAGTGGAGCTCCAGGGTTTGAACTCCTCCTCCCCTGGCACCTCAGGAGGTGTTTGATTGCCACAGGCACCACCTTCCCCCCAGCAGGGATCACAGCAGGGCCAAAATATTCCCCAAATTCAGAGGGAGGAGGAGGAGGAGCAGCGAGTTCCACCTTGGCTCTGGGGGAATTTCACTGTTTAAAGAGCCTTCAAAAGCAGCTCCTCATCAACCCTGGGCCACGGGGCTGATGCAGCTCAGGTGCAGCTGGATCTCCCAGGGCTTAAAACAGATTGGAGAGAGGCAGAACCCAGCAATGAGAGCTCGTTTCACACAAAAAATGTTCAGCAAACCAGCTCAGCTTCACCTGCAAAGTTGCTGTGCCCATGGAGGGTGATTTCAAAGAAGAGGAAACCTCAGCTTGTTTTACACAGACAAGATTCTGAAATGGATTTTTCCCAAGGCACCAAAGGGGAATCTCTTTTTTCCCCCCCTCCTTTGGTTTTATACACATCCAGTTTTATTGACCTTCGTGGCTTGGGCAAAAGCATCAGCCCTGCAATTGGTTTAATTTAATCTTCTTTTGAAGTATTTCTGAATTAATATCCACAGCCTCATTATTGAGCTGGGGGAGGCCCTGCATGGTCCCTGCCCCAGGGAGCTCCACTCCCAGGACAGAAATCAGAGAAACCAAGGGAAATAAAAAGGGGAAAAAAAAAAATCACCCAGTGGGAACACAGCTCACAGATCTTTTGATTCCCATGGTGTCTTCCTGAGACTTTGAAAAACACCTCCTCGAAATTTGGAAGGAGTTCAAGGTCTGGAGAACCTCTGCCCATGGCGTGCTACTAAAGAGGCTCCAGTTTTTCCTGGGGAAAAGGGAGGGCTGGGAGGAGGCTGCCCGGGGGAAGCTTTTTGTACATGAAGGCTCTTTTATCTTCTTAAAAAATAAAAAAAAAAAAAGGCAAAGCAAGAGTCCACAATTTGGAGTAGAAATAGGGCCTGGTTTGTGGTTTTTTTGTTTTTTGTTTTTTTTTTTCCTTCAGGAGAGGATAATCAGGCTGTGAAATAACTCAGCTGAAGGCACGGTGCCCTCTGCACCAGTTAAACCAGAGCCCTGCCCAGAGCTGCATCCCTGCTCCTCCAGAAATGAGAGGAGAGGGAGTTTTTTCCATGAAATTCCTGCTGTGTGATGGAGGAGAGGAGAGAAAACCACATCTGCTTTCTCTTCTTGATGGATAGGATGAGATGGAGGCCAGGACTGGGCTCTCCAGATCCTGCTGTCCTCTGGAGCAGCTGCCAGGGATGGACAGCAGGGGACGGCAGAGGATGGCAGGGGACATCAGGGGATGGCAGAGAAGGGCAGGGGACATCAGGGGATGGCAGGGGACATCAGGGGATGGCAGGGGATGGCAGAGAAGGGCAGGGGACATCAGGGAGTGCCAGGGGACATCAGGGAGTGGCAGAGAAGGGCAGGGGACATCAGGGGATGACAGGGGACATCAGGATGTGGCAGGGGACATCAGAGGGTGGCAGGGGATGACAGAGAAGGGCAGGGGACATCAGGGGACATCAGGAATTGGCAGGGGACATCAGGGGATGGCAGAGAAGGGCAAAGCTGCCTCAGGATCCACCCATACCCTGAAATTCAGCAATTTCAGCTGATTTCAGGCAAATTCCGTGGATTTATCACCTTCTCTTAGGACCTGATCTCTTGGTTTGGAGTCCAAGTCACCCCCATGCATTTTCACCCAGTCCCTCAGCACTGGGAATTCAAACTGCCCCCAAAGGGCAGAGGGGATGGGGATGAAAAGCAAGGTTCATGCACAGATCTGGAAACATGGGAAGGTTTTGGTTTTGTTTTTTTTTAAAGCCAACATCTCTCATTCTTTGCAGCTCTTCACCTCCCTGCTCAAGAGTGGGCTGAGGAGCAGACACTGCCAGACTTCAATTCATCCACAAAAGCTTCAGGGAGAGCAGGTCAGGATCCAGGAGTGTGCACAAGGAATGGAAAAACAGAGGAAACAGGAGGTGCAGAGACAAAGGGCAGGAAGGGAATTGGAGAAAGCAGAACTGAAGGAGGGGGAAAACCCAAACCCTGCCCAGAGCTGTCTCTGTGCTGCACTGAAACAGAGAGTGGCTGCTGGGGAGGATGGGCGGGTGAATGAGACAGCCTTGGTGACACCCAGATTGGGTGACATCCAAATTTGGTGACAACAAGATTGGGTGACACTCAGCTTTGGTGACATCCAGATTTGGTGACACCCAGATTTGGTGACAACCAGATTGAGTGACACACAGAATTGGTGACACCCAGATTGGGTGACACCCAGATTTGGTGAAATCCAGCTTTGGTGACATTCAAATTTGGTGACAACAAGATTGGGTGACACTCAGCTTTGGTGACATCCAAATTTGGTGACACCCAGATTTGGTGATGTCCAGCCATGGTGACACCTAGCTTTGGTGACACCCAGCCTTGGTGACATCCAGATTTGGTGACACCCAGCCTTGGTGACACTCAGATTTGGTGACAGCCAGATTTGGTGACACTCAGATTTGCTGAAACCCAGATTTGGTGACACCCAGATTTGGTGACACCCAGATTTGGTGACATCCAGCCCTGGCACTGCAGCCAAGCATTTCTGGGAATCCCGAATTTCTGGGAATGCCAAATCCTTTCCCTTTGCCACAGGAAGCCTCAGCCACCCCCTGCCCCCAGCAGGGACAGATTTGTCACACTCCTCTCCCTGTCATCTCCCTCGAATTCCCCTTTTTTGTGCACACAGATCCTTCCTTGTGTCCCAGTGCCATCCCAGCCCTTCCCAGGTGCATCCCGGATTTCCAGATGGTTTCACAGCCAGTTCCACCAGCACTGCTGTGTTTCCCTTTGCTTCCTGCTACAGTTGTGCTTTTCCCCCTCATCAAATGCTTCAGTCCGAGCCTCACAGCTGGAAATCTTGTTTTTGCTGCCTCTGAAGAGCAGAACTCCGCTTTTCCTGGGCTTTTCATTATCCAAATAATTCAAGGACCTGAGCAAAAGAGATAAAACCCCACACCAGGCGGACCTGACCTGTCTGAGGCAGCTGCTCTGCAAACATCCCCTCCCTGCCCGGCGCTTTAAAGTTGTTTTTTTTGCCCATTGGAAAGCAAATGAATTCCACATTAGCGGCTCTTAAAGGGTTTGTATCTTCCCAGCAGCCCTGAAGGAACACAGGGATCATCATCACCACCACAAACTCTGCTTCCCTAACAGCACCACCAGCGAATTCCCCGTGTTTCGGGAGGGAATCCACACATTTTTGTATTAATAAATGGGGTCAAGGAGGATCAGAACCACCAGCAGAGCCTCAGAGAGCCCAGAGCCACCCAGGGAATTTGGGCTGTGCAGCTCAGCTCCCCTGATCTCTTCTAAAATAGCATCTCCCTTGCTTGGGAGAGATTTCAGTGGGGAAAAAAAAAAAAAAAAAAAAAAAAAAAAAAAGAGGTGGGAAAGGTGAGACTCGAGTGGTTTAGCAGAATTTACCTCTTTATTTGTGGTGCACAGATAAGAGGCTGAGAGCTTGCTGAGCTCTCTGAGTTTCCATGGTATTTCTGGAGGGCAGCTCTTGGGTGCAAAGCAGGATTTGCTGTCACCTCAGAGATTTTCCAAATAGTGGAAAGGTGCAAAAAAGCTTAAAAAGAAAAGAAAATTAAAAAAAAAAAATTTAAAATATGACCAATAATTCCTGAATTTCCAGAAGTACTTTTGGCTCAGAGGGAGGCAAGTGCAGAGAGCAGCTTCTGTTGATGAAAACCCAAGTTTGCCCTGGTTTGGGTTCAGCTTTTCAGCCACCTGCTGAGAACTTTGGAGTAAATCTCAGCCTTTCCCAGGGCCCAGATTGCAGATTGGACCATATAGCCCGAAATGTTTTTATTTAATTTGAGCCCACATTATGCTGCCTGCATATGGTGACACACACACTTCATTTTATGGAGCAGATGCTGCTTTGCTGTTGAGGATGTAATATACTGAGTACATCAAGCATCGTTTGGGCTGGGGGAACTGCAGTGTTTTTTAACTCTGATTAGCCTTAATTTGAAACCTGATTTCCTGAGGAAATGAAGCCTGTGACATCCCACTCTGGATGCTTGCCCATGGACGCTGGGTGTCCATTTGCTTGGCCATCATTCTCCTCTTTTTTTTTTTTTTTTTTTCAGAGCTCCAGGGTCTGTTTCAACAGAATGGGGGAAAACCCAGCATTTTTCCCTCCCCAAACGACTTCATGTGGGAGATTAATTCACAATACAAATTCATGAGTCCAGGGAAACTGAGCTGACCCAGCACTTTCCCCTAAACCACTCCTGGAAAATGAAAGAGACAAGGGTAGGAAGCACCAAAAATCAGTCAGGCTGCATTCTGCCCTGCCCAAGGACAAAACCCATCTCAGTTTTAATTAGGAGCTGATTAAAGTCCAGGAGGGATTTCAGCTTTGCTGACCTCCCTGCTGGCTCATCCTCTGCTTCCCACTCCATTCCCCAGACTCCAGTGACGATGCTGCTCCCAGGCAATCCCAGATGCTGGCACTTGTTGTTTAACCCCAGTCCTGCCCCCACACACTGATTGCAGGGCATCAGCAGAGCTGTGCCAGGAGCCAGCAGGGCACAGCTGGGCTGGAACAAACGCTGGGAGCAGAATTCCTGCAGCTGGTGCTGCTGGGGCTCTGCACTCCCCCGATGCTTCTCAGCCAAAAAATCTGGAGAGAAGAGGCAGCAGCCACCCCCCCCCAGCTGGCACCAGCCACTTTTTCAAGGCACCAGCCACGGTGGCATCTTCACAGATCAACAGAGCTTGGGGCAAGCTCTTAAAAATCTCAAATTTTGGGAAGATTTTTGTGGCAGGACCCACCCCAGGCTGATGCCAACAGCTCTGCCCAGCCCCAGATTCATGAACTCTGCTGGGATCCAGTGCCAAAAATGGCCATAAACAGCACTTAGTGATGCATAATATATGAAAATGGCTCATGCTGAGCTTTTAGACGGAGGAGGGTTTTTTTTTCTCCCCCTCTTAATACTATTATAACATTCTCCTGCAGCCATGGAAGCACTGTCATAAATATTTAAAAGGAGGTTGAAAAGACCCAGCCTGTGAGGTTTGAATATTTATGGCCACCAAACCCTTGACCTTTAGATTTAGGGTGCAGCATACATAAACCAGCCTTATTTAGCTGTACACCACAGGTCGCCTGGGGATCAAATCTGAGCTGAAACCTTGGAAGCATTTAGCACTTTTAAGGTTTCTAGTGGTAAACAGAGTGCCATAAATAGGGAATTCAGGCAGGGAGAGGAGGGGTGGGCAAGGCTGGGGCTCCCAAGGCACAAATTCTCCACGAGCCTCAATTTATCACCATCTAAAGCAGAGTGAAAAAACAACAATGGGACAAATGAACAAAAGCTGGCTGAGGTGGTAAAGGCAGAGAAAAACGAAATGTCAGGAGCAATCACTTGGTTTGGGGGTTTCCTCCAGCCAGTTCTGCTGCTGTGGATTTGTCCCACCACGGTGCCGGGTGCCCGTAAGGCTCAGCTGGGTGTGCTCAGCCAAATCCGGGCCTCAGCTCCTTCATTCAGGATTTTCCAGCAGCCCTGGTGCTGCTGAATGCTTCAATCAGAGCCAATCAGAGATTTTCAGCAGCCCTGTGCTTCCCAGCTGGCGTGGAGTTGTTACTTGTCCCATTTTTATTTGGGAGAGAATTATGACTCACGCTCGGCGCCGCCGAGTTAAAGCCTCACGTTCCCTCTGCTCATCATCCTCAAAACCTCGGTCTGGAGCAGAGCTGATCCCACCCTGGATGGGATAAAAAGGGGAATCTCCCTCCTCTGCAGCCCAGAAAATTGCCAGATTCACAAACTGGGTGGTGCTGGGGCTGGGAGGACAAAGGAGCTGCGGGGAGCCAGGGCTGGGCCGACACAGATCCACGGTGAACATCCACGAATTTGGGCTCTTTATTTGGTTAGGGTAAGGCAGGAGCCTCTCAGAAGCTCGAAAGCCCTTCAGATCTATTCGCAGTCAGGAATTTGAAAGGCTCCTCTGAGGCATTTGCATGTTTAAAAATAAGAGGGAGGCGAGGAGATGAAAGGGAGGAGTTGGTGCAAGGCAAGGGCTGCCCTGCAGGCCCCACGAAGGTGAAATCCCATCGAGCTACAGGAAAACGGAAAATCTGTGGATTTTGAATCCATTTAACTCACTTTTGGCCTTCTCCTGCCCCTTTTTAAATTTTTCCTCTCCAGATTTTGGTTGTTTTTCCTCCCAGAGCACGCAGCAGGGCTGGCAGTGCAGGTGTGAGTGGTGGGATTTTGGCAGCTCCTGCTTTATCTCCAATCTGTGTGTGGGACAGCCAGGGATGAGCAGGGAGCAAGGTCCAGGGCTGGTCACAGCTCCGTTTGGGCTCTCTGAACTCAGGGACACCTGACAGTGATGCCACCTCCAGCTGAATTTTTGTGTGTTTTCTTTTGCCCTCTTTCCAATTTTCCCACCCAGCCAGCAGTCAGGGATAATCGAGGGGGCAAATGTGCTTTTAGGGCTTTCCTGCTGCTGAGGTTTTCCATGCCTGGATTAATTACAGTGCTAACGACTGTCTACCAGGTGCCTGTCACAAATTATCTGTGGGAGCAGGACAGAGCTTTCCTGACATTCCCAGTTTCCCTCTCTGGAACTGCTCCTGCTGCTCCATTAGCTGGAAAATAAACAAACCCACAGCCAAGCTGGCTGCGTGCCCGCTGCTGGGAACCTGCTGGAAAAGGAGGAAGATCCAATATTGCAATTAATAGGTCCACTGGGGTGGTTGGAGCAGTGTTCCAGTGTCTGCAGCCCTTTGCAGTGGGCTCAGTGCTGCCTTGCAGAGCCAGCCAAAAGCTGCTGGGGATGATCCCAAGCTCAGTCCCTGTTCAGACCCACCAGGATGTGCCTTTTTCCTGCTGTTAACATCCTCCCAGGGCTGCTGACAGCTCAGGGCTGCGGGGGGAAGCAGGGACAGCTGGCTCCACTCTCCCCATCTCATTTCCTTGTGAGAAGCCTTTTGCCATCCCAAACCCAGGCTGAAAATCCCTCGTTGTGCACAACCAGGCTGCACCTTTAGGTGCTCAAAGAATGGAGCCTTTCACTTGGAGCTTTCAATCCAACCCCAAGGTTTTGTTTTTTTGTTTTTTTTTTTTTTTTAGGAAATAACCTCAGAATCCCTCTCCAGCTCAGATGGTGCCAGGGTCCCTGGTGGTGGAGCTGGCACAGAGGTGAAGTCTCCTTGTCCTTGTTTCCCCAGGAAATTCCTGCCTGCCAAAGCAGCCAGCCGTGGCTCCTGCAGCCTGGGGAGCCAGAAACACGGACTGGAATGATGGGTTTTGTGTGGAAATAATCAGGAGATGCCCAGATGGGAAAAGCTGTGTGAATCACTAAAGGATTTAGGGGGTGTAAGAAGGGTTAATGCAGGAGTGGCTGTAGGATGTAAAGAAACCAGTTCTGGCTTTTGGGGGATTCAAATTGTTGGGGTCCAGCTCTAATTTGGGGTGAAAAAGGCAAAGAAAACATCAGAATAGGTGGAAACAGAGCTGCTGATGTCCCCGAGGGACCTGTCCCTCTCCTGGTGCTTTTGGGAGCCTCTTTAATAAACTTTGAGGAGGGAAATGTTTCCTCAGAGCCACCCAAGCTGCGCCAGGGAATCTTTGACCTGGGAGAATGTGGGGATGTTCTCACCATTCCCTTGTGTGTTCAGCAATCCTGGACCCTGTACAGGATTTCTTTCACTCCATCCCCATCCCTGAGCCTGCTGTGCCCCATGGCAGGGAGGGAGCTCTGGGAATCTCAGCACACCCTGGGCATCCCTCCCTCCCCACCTCCTGTCCCAGGATTTGTGGATTTGGGGCTCCAGCTCCCTGAATTTCCCCTCCCTGCCTGGAAAGGGGCAGGGATGGGGTTAAGTAGGGAGGGGATGTCCCTCATCATGTGGGTGTTTGGCTGAGAGCTTGTACCCTGAAGGGGAGGGCAAATTTTTCCATGAGGAAAAAAAATTTTTTTCCATGAGAACTTCCTCTGTGAATTAATTGAAGACTGATTTAGTAATTGACAGCCTAGAACTTTATTTTTCTCTGGGAAAAAATCCCTATAGGCGAACAAGAAAAAACTCCTCTCCCTGAAGCAAAGTGAAAAAAAAAACTTAAGTAAAAAACTGGCTGAAGTGTCTCTGTATGTTGTTGTTAAGAAAATGTGGGAGGTGGGAGGGAAGAAAGAGTGGTCTGAAAATCTTATCCTGAATTTCTTATTTTCTCTGTGTTGTTAATAAAAGCTTTCTTTATACCCTTTTAAGTTTTAAGCCTGCCTTGTTTTTGCTCCTAATCCTATCTCACAGCAGAAATTAAGTATATTAAAATTGACAAACCTAAACTAAACCAAGACAGAGCTGCTGCCGTTTATGGTGCAATCATCACTTCAAACCATCTCCTTTTCCTCTTCCCCTCACTCCCCAATACCCCAAAAGGAGCAATAAAAAATCCAGCCTGAGTGGGACAAATAATTGCCCCCAATGATGGTTTATCCCTGGGAGCAACCTTCATGGGAGCATCACAGCTTCTGTGCAGTGCCTGGGGAGGGGGAGCAGCCCAGGGCCACCCCAAACCAGCCCCCAGGGTGGCACCTGGAGAGTTTTCAGAGATTTCAGAGCAATCCCAGCCAAGCCACCTGCCAAAACCTCTCCAGTCTGACACTGGGCCTGCTTCCCTTCCCTGTCCTCAGGGAGAATAAAGAGCTGAGGCCACGAAGGGAGCTAAACTGCTTCCACTGCCTCAAAGGCACTGCGAAGAGCCGTGCTTTTTAAAAATTAAATGCTTGCATCCAGTTGTGTTTGCACTGAGTAATGTCCTTATCCCGTGCAATCACTTCAAATCACTGTTTTTCAGATCCTCTGGGGCATCTGCAGCGAGCAGAGGGCCCAGGTCAAATCTGAAGCTCCTGGCTTGTTTGGGAATGGCTGTGGCAGTGCTACCATTGCATTAATGAAGCGTGTAAATCACAGCCAGTTGTTAAATAACAGCGGGGGGAGAAGCAGGAGGAGGCAGGAGGGACTCTCCCACCCTTTCTCCAGGGAGCTTTGCAGAAATGTGTGTCAGTGCTGGGGCTCACCAGCTTGGGGGACAGAAGTTTCCCATCCAAATGTTGCTTCTCGCTGCTCCCCAGAGATTGCCGGGGAAATTTGTAAAGCCCGGGCTCAGCCTGCCTTTGGAAGGCAAATGGGAATATTTTTAGCTATTAAAAAAAAAATTAGAGAGAGGCAAGAAGGAGGTGGAGAGAGCCAGGTTGCTGTGGATGCTCCCTGCAGGGCTGGGATGGAGGGGACAGGCTCTGCTGTCTGTCACCCAAAAGCGCAGGGACGTGTCTCGGTGTGTCACTCACCCTTCAGACTGCACAGGGTGAAATCCCAGCCCTGGGAGGGTTTTCTCAGCTCCACAGAACGTGCTGTTCTGGCATTAATACCAAAGGGAAGGAGGCTGGGGAGCTGGCCATATGGCTTGGCTGCAGTTGTGGGTTTTTCCTGCTGTCTCCCTTTCCTCTCCATCTGTCCCGAGAGGCAGTGGCCTCTCCTTTTCACAGCCCTGCACTGAAGAATTCCTGGATTTGCCATTCCACCCCTGGATCAGCTCCTTTCTCTTGCAGGCACTGGGGCTGGCTGGTCCTGGGTCACTCCATGGTTATTTAACAGCTGGGGAAGTGTCAGATATCCCAACCAGAGCAGGGCACAGCTCCTGCCCAGGATCTCCTGTGCTGGACAAGCCCCCACTGCTAATCCACAGGCACTGATGGCAAACAGATCCTGGATCAGCAATGGTTTGGGGGGTTATCCTCTGGTTTTCATGTAAAATATTGATATTTTTTATCCATTTCACCCTTGATTGCCACTGCTTGTCCTCTGTAGAAGCTGGGCACTGACCTGTCCAGCTGAAATCTCTATTTACTGCAGATGGCTTGAAATCCCAGCCCAGCTTCCTGCCCCATTGCTGAAAACACAAACCAGGAGGTGCAAGGCAGAATTATTACCCCAGTTATAATTTTCCTGAATTTTGCTGAATTATTGCAATCATGGAATGGTTTGGGTTGGAAGGGACCTTAAAAAAAACCTTGTTCCAACCTCGTGCCATGGGCATGGACAGCTCCCACTGTCCCAGACTGCTCCAAACCCTGTCCAGCCTGGCCTTGGACACTTCCAGGGATCCAGGGGCACAAACAGATTCCCTGGGCACCTGTGCCAGGGCCTGCCCATCCTCCCAGGGAAGGGGAACGTGCTCATGTTTTCCCTCCCTGCAGTTTCCCCATGGGCAGAGATGTTTTGGGAGTTTTGTGTTTGGATAAAGCAAGTGAGATAAAAAAATAAACAGTTTATAACGACCCTCACCTATTAGAGATAAACAAATGAGGTATTTCTAAATCTGCCTTGGACTATTCCAGGTTTTAAATGCTGTAAGCTGATTTTTTTTGCATTTATGGGATGCTCCTCAGCTCTCCCAACACTCACAGAGGGAAGAACGCATCACGCAGGGAGAGAGTTTGGTTCTGTGCTAAAGAAGACTTGGAAAAGCTTTGGAGAAGCAGTTCCAAGAGCTGGGGGCTGGGCTGATTGTGACAAAAGGGGCCTGGAATTGAGGTGAATCATCCCCAGCTCCACACGTGAGCAGGATGGAAACATCACTCCCAGCACGGAGCCACACGTCACCCGAGCACCCAGAACAAGGAAAAAAACCCAGTAACCTCACCCAGCAGCACTGGGACAGTGCTCCCCCTCCTCTCCTCGCTGCCTGAGCTGGGATGTTCAGATCATTTATGGAAGAATTGTGTTTGTTCCACTGGCTGGGATCACTCACCCGGGGGGAAAGCGTGACAACACTTCATGCCTGAGCGATCTGCCTTGTGAAAGAAATGGGGCTTGCATGGTGCTCGGGCTCAGCTGCTCCTCACCCCCTGACAAAACATTTCCAGGGCTCAGCATTGTCACATCCCAGATGTGCAGAGCCCTGTGCACCAGGCAGCTGCTGGGAGCATCCCAGTGGGCTCTGGTTTTGTGGTTCTAGGAGCAGAGCTGGTGCTGGGGGAGCCAAGGTGGTGATAGGAGGGTTAAAGTGGTTCTAAAATCGTGGGAATTGTGCACAGTAGATTCAGGGGGTGGGAAGAAAGGTTGGGTCTGGTAGGCCTGGGATAGGGAACTAGGCCCTGGGAATGAATGTTGAGCTTTGTCTTTATTAGATCATGTGAAGCTGCACCTCCGTAATCATATGATAAATGATTGTTAAATGTAATGATTGTTTGGTAATTGAATACAGTTATTGTTTAATCATAATAAGAATCATGAGAAATGGTGGAATCATAACAAGAATCATGAGAAAGGATGTTTGGAGGGCCTGATGAAAATTACAAGTATTCATGCTTGGATGAGATCAATATATACAATAGAAGAATATGAGTTTAATAATTAATATATAGTTGTATAATAAAAAGGGTATGAAAACATGTCCATGTCGAATGTCAGAGTCAGATTTGGGTTTGTACCCCTGATTCCCAGAGCTCTTCAATAAAAGCACCTGCATGTCATCATCCTGTGATGATGTGTTCCAACACTAACAGTGGGAGCTGCTAAATGAGATTGGCTGGAGGATTTGGTGCCTTGATTTCCCAATTTGCCAAAATTCCCATTTTGGCTCAGCTGGCTGTGGTTCCCAGTGTGTGGGGAATAGTAAAGGTATAGAACTCTCAGAAAGAAGTGTGAAAGCAAATCTCAGGGTGGAGAAATGCAGGAATGCTGAAGATGCAAGGACAAGAAACAACAGGGCTGGGAGCTGTCAGGACAATATGTTAAACAAAATAGTAGAAATATGTAAGTTTAATAATGAAGCTTTATCCATTGTTTTTAGCTATTACAAGCAAGCATTGTTCAAAGCAAGATGTATGTGTGGCTTTATTAATTGGCCTGAGCAAACACTTGTCAGCTTTTAATATTACATTATTGGCTAGAAAGTTGTTAAAAGACTTTGTAACAAAGAGAATCTTGTCTGCTGTGCCAGCA
>JAOTQZ010000776.1:8341562-8358013 GCA_026546895.1 Pogonocichla stellata | reverse complement strand
GGTTTTCTGCAGAAGGAGCCCTGGGTTTTGTGCAGAAGGAACCCTGGGTTTTCTGCAGAGGGAACCCTGGGTTTTCTGCAGAAGGAGCCCTGGGTTTTGTGCAGAAGGAACCCTGGGTTTTCTGCAGAGGGAACCCTGGGTTTTCTGCAGAAGGAGCCCTGGGTTTTGTGCAGAAGGAACCCTGGGTTTTCTGCAGAGGGAACCCTGGGTTTTCTTCCGCCCATCCCCACCCCAGCAGCTCCCAAGGACACAGGGAAGGGAAGCAGAGAGGGGGAACAGCTTTGGGACAGAAAGCAGCTCCCAGTTCAGCTCAGGTGAGGGCTCCTGTGGCACCCAGGGCAGGCACAGCACCCTGCACTCCCTGAGCCCCAAAACCACCCCTGGGTGCTGCTGTGTGGGGGTAAAAGCACAAAGCCCACGCCCCACAGCTTGCTGTGCACAGCAGGAGTGAGACATCCCCCTGTTTCCCACAACAAAGTGAGGAGCAGCCCGACTCCAAGGTCATCCTGCAGCCAGGAGTTTGCCAGGCAGGAGTTACAGTAAGAAGGAACAAACATATGCTGGAAGTAAATGCCTTAATTATATTAATGATTGGTTTTGCCCTCGACTGCAGCGCTGAGGAGACCCTCTTCTATCAAAGTCAATTAAAGGCTTGCTACTCTCCTAAAGCCCAGCAATAAAACAAGAGCTGTACATATCCATTAAGCTGCAGTAGACATCCATTAAACTGGCTTTTGCTGCTGCAGTTCATTTACTGCCAGGTTTGCTCTCGTTTCTGTGGGTTTTACCCTGGTGGAACAGCAGACACTTGGCAGGCTGAGCCCAGCTGATTTACTCCAGCCCAGTGCAGATCCAGACGTGGTTACAAAGGGGGTGAGAGTGATGCTCCCATCTTAAAGACCCGCAAATAATCCTTGTGCATCAATAAACCCTGGAGATTCACGGTGTGCTGAGCAGCCTGGGCTGTTCTGAGCACACACACACAAATCTGTGTGCGACTCTTGGGGGGAATTTCTCCTGGAGATGGGAAAGTTTTCCCCCTCAGAAAGTTTGGGAGGAAGAGGAGCTCTGTGTGCAGCTCCTCCTGTGCCCCTGGGTGCTGGGAATGGAGCTGGAGGTGATGCTGAGGGTGGCAATGAGCTGGGCCAGCTGCCCTGAGTTAAATTCCCTCTGGAAAAGCAGCTCCATTCCCAAATCAAAGCAAATCCCAAGCTGGGAAACTCCAGACCCTCATCTGCACTCAGTTGTTAAACTAAATCACTTAAAAAATGTATTTTTTTTCTCTCTCTTATCACACTTGGCTGGAAGTTCCTTGGAAGGAGAGCAAGTGTGGGACTGAGTTTCTCCTCAGTGTTTTATCAGACACCAGGAACTTCCCTGGATCTCACTCTGCTCTCAGCCAACCTTTCAAAGATCAACCTCCACAAAGGCATTTTGAGCTTCCCAGCTGCACTCAGATTAAAATCCAGTCTCACTTCCATCCCCACAGAGCTCCAGTGGTGCCCTGGGAGCAGAAATTCTCTGTTCTCTCCTGGGGGCTCAGGTTTGTCCCCACAGGGAAGAAGCTGCCGTGGCAGACACAGCTGAGCCACCAGCCAGGGATGCTGCAGACACAGAAAATTTCACTTTTCCTGATTAGTGTTGGTATTTCAAAGAGCTCTTGGGGAATGTGCCTGAGCAGTGCAAGACAAGGTGTTGAAATCATCAACACTTTAAAGGCGCCTTTGCTTCCCTCAGATTTCCTTCAGAAGAAGTCTCACGGCAGTTCTCATGAAAGGGGCTGGAGATAACAGGGAAGTGGAGAAAAGGCAGGAGAGGCACTGGGGGAACCAGAGTTTGCCTGTGGGCAGAGCACAGGGGGTGCCAGGGGAGCAGGGCACACTTCCTGCAGCACTGGGGGTGTCCCAGGGGTTTTCATGTCAACCTGAGCAAACAGGAGGAAGATTCCCACTCCAGCAGACCCCAAAACATCTGTCCCTTTGTCCTTCTGTCCCACCAAACAAGGGGAAGAATCCCATCCCAGCAGACCCCAAAACATCTGTCCCTCTGTCCCATCACACAGGAGGAAGAATCCCACTCCAGCAGACCCCAAAACATCTGTCCCTCTGTCCCCTTGTCCCTCTGTCCACCCCCAGCTCCCTGTGCCTCACTCCAGGGATGTCCAGGAAGGAATTCCTGGGTGGAGTCACCTTTCCTCACTCCTGCAGGATGTGTTTGCTCTGCTTTTTGGGGTTTGTGGCTGTCCTTTTGCCTTGGCCACAGCTGGGAGCACAGAGGTGGAATGTCAGAGAGCCTGGGATGAGCAGGGCTGGAGTGGAGCTGAAGGGAAAGGAAAATGGGAAATGAGAAATGGGAAATGAGAATGGGAAAAGGGAAATGGGAAAAGGGAAAGGGAGAAGGGAGAAGGAAAGGGAAAGGTCAGCACACCCTTGGCTGTCAATGTGGCCCTGCAGAAAGAAAACTAATTAAGACTCCAGGCTCCACAGCCAGGAATGCAAATCCTTACATCTGTCCTGGCCTTCATTATCCACCTCGGAGAGCTTCTTCAGGAAAGGGAAAACCAGCCCATATCCAGCCTAATTGGCTTAATTTCTCTAACTGCCTTCCCCCCGAGATCTATTTCTAAAACAATTTCCACTGTTCTTTCAATATCCTCTTCTTATCTCCTTATCATCATCTCATTCATCCCAATTTGGAAAGAGGCCCAATGAAAGAACAAAAACCCCCTGAGTTTCTTTTGTCTTATGCAGCACATGATGTGAATTTCCCAGCAGCAAAATTTTAGGGTCTCCTCCTAATCAATCCTTGATTTCTTTTATTCCTGACTAGGAATTAAAATGATATTTTTGAGGCAGAAGATGAATCACAACAGCAGCAGTTCCCCCATGGTCGTGGTGGAATCTTCTCCATTTTAAAATTGAGACAGGCTATTTTTGTAAATCAAAAGTTCAGCTTCAAAGAGGAAAAGATTCACTCACAAACAGGTGGTCTGAGCCACCTCTCCCATCTGTCTCCCTTTCTCCAAACCCTCCCAAACCCATGGGCTTTACAAAGGGTCTGAGCCATTTTCCTTCTCAGTGTGGCCTTTAATAATTAAAGAGAAAAGAAGGAAAGAAAAAAAAAAATAGAGGTGAGAGCTCTGAGATTTACCTGCCCCAATAAAGGCTGTGTACACAGTGATTTACAGAGCTCTGCTGACTGGAGCAGAGAAATGTGTGCCCCTGGCTGATTTATGAACCCACCTGGCATTTGCAGAATCCTTGGAGCAGCAAACTCTGGGGTCAGTAACTCTGGCAGTGCCCAAGCCCAGCTCAGACCCAGAGCAGGCACTTTGCTTGTTTTTATTTCCCTTTTATTTCCCTTTTATTTCCCTTTTAAAAACCACATTACCACCAAAGCAGAGCAAGGACACACCAGGGCCACGGGCACAGGGGTGGGTGTGAAGCTGCAGATCCCTGATGGGGGATTTGGGGTGGATTTCATGGCCTGAAAACCATCAAAGGCAAATCTTTATTTTGGCTATTTCAGCTTCCCAGGGTGAATCCTCTGTGGATGCAGATTCAGATCCCAGTTCTGAGATGGGGAACTGGTGGATGATGCCAGAGAGAAGATGCTACAGGTGCCTGAATTCCTTTTAAAACTCTGGTCTAAAATTAAATTGAAGGATTAAATTTTTCTCTCTTCATTTATTAAAAAAAAACAAACAACCAGTTTCAGGTGTGCCCTTGAACTGGAGCCCCTCAGTTCTTCAGCTTCTGGATGTTTTTGGTCCCAGCTCTCTGAGGAGACAGCAAACAACCCCCAGGGTGTGATGCCTGTGCCAAAAAGGATTTATTCCCTTTTTTAATTGATCCCACAATGTTTCCACAGCCTTTCTGTACAGGAGCCCACATCTGGGAGTGTCACCCTGGTAAATGAGAGTGAGGGAAAGGATAATTCAGGAGCTGGGAAAAACCCCAAGTTTCTTTTCCCCTCTGTGCTGATGACCAGGATCTCCATTCCCTGAAAATTCACCTTTCCCTGGAGCTGGAACCACGACAAATTCCAGCATTTAAAACATTGATCTTTCCTGGACATCATTTCATTTGCAGCCCATCCCAGCAAATCTCAGCCAATACTCTCTCCTCTGGTTTTTTTTTCCCTTTTCCACCTCATTCCCAAAACCAGAGCACTGTCCCTAAGTGCTGGAATATATTTAGCCAGCCTAAAAGCCACGGAATAAATGAGTCAGCAGCAGCCAAGCTCAGTAATGAGAGAACTCCTCTGAGCAAGAGAAGGTGAGAACTCTGTGCCACAGTTAAACTGCAATATCAGCCCCATCCTGCTGCCCCCTCTCCTAAAAAACATTCCCAAAAAACAACTTTTCCTGGAGGGGAGTGGATGCTGGAAGCTCAGGAGTGGGGACAGATGGAGAAAAAGCAACTCCATGGGGTGGGTCCTGCCTGGCTGCCCGTCCCTGCCAGGGAAACTCAGGGGAAATTCAGGGGAACTCAGGAAAATTCAGGAAAATTCAGGGAAACTCAGAGGAAATTCAGGGGAACTCATGGGAACTCAGGGAAACTCGGGGGAAATTCAGGGGAACTTAGGGGAACACAGGGAAATTCAGGAAAATTTAGAGAAACTCAGAGAAACTCAGGAAAACTCAGGGAAACTCAGGGGAATTCAGGAAAATTCAGGAAAATTCAAGAAAATTCAGGGGAACTCAGGGAAATTCAGAGAAATTCAGGAAAACTGAGGGGAACTCAGGAAAATTCAGAGAAATTCAGGAAAGCTGGGCAGGAGCAGCCCCTTGGCCCCTTCCCTGGCTGCCAGCCCAGTGTGATCCTCGTGTGATCCTCGGAAGGAAAACTCTTCACGTGGTTGGAAGTTTTCTGGATCCATCCCTGGAGGCTCCAACCAGAAAAAGTTCTCTCAGAAAGCCTCAGGGAGAATGGAAATTGTGGCTGCCCCATCCCTGGAAGTGGCCAAGGCCAGGCTGGAGCACCCTGGGATGGGGGAAAGGGTCTCCTGACCCAGGGATGAGCTTTAAGGTCCTTTCCAAGCAATTCCCTGATCCTATAAAAAAATAATTCAGCCCTGAGCTGGGGTAGGTGCACACAAGGGAAGGGAAATGAGTTTTAGCAGAAGTTTCTCCATCATTAACGTAATAATGAAGTTTTTAATGACATATTAACCTTTCCTTGTTCCCCCAGCCTGGAAAAAAATCACAGCACCCCTTTGGATCAGTGGAAAGAGCTGCCCTGAGGGGGTGAGGTTCTCCCAGTTGTTCCAGTCATTAATTTTGGGATAAGGGTGGCTGAAATTTCCCTAAATCCCTGGAATTCCTGTCTGTGGAACAATCCCTCACTTTGCAGCTCCAGGCCCAGAAGAATCTGCATTTTGATTTCTTTTGCTGCCAGCATTTCTTCATTATTTGGTGGATTTTATTTTCCCATACGCAAACACAACAGGGTGAAATCTCAGCAGGGATAATAGATGCTCGATGGGTGCCAAAAATAAAACACCAGCAGATGCTCCACAGGAGCTAAAGGTGTTGAAGAGCTTTCACAACTCTCGTGCTCCTTGGGAAGTGCTGCTCCTTCCCCCTCTCCAAACTCCAGGCATGAAAATGCAGTTTTTTTCCCCAGTATTTCATGCTGAAGACTGCAGTTATTAACCAAGGATGTGCACTGGGGCAGAGAAGATCTATCCCTCAGCCTCGGAGAAAAATCACTCTGGATAAAATTGATTCCTTTGCTCCTTGAAGCCTTTTATTTCACACAGGTGGCTCTTCCAGCTCTTCCTGCAGAAAGCCAGGCCAGGCAGACACTGAGGGTGATTATGTTTCATTTCTGCTCTCTCCTCTCATTGCCACAGGCTCAGAAATCTCTCCTGAAATGCAACACTGCTCGTAAAGGGCAAAGCTGAAGCTCCAGCCACGCCGTGGGATTGATGAATCCAGCATCATCCCTGCCTTGCTGGGGCTTGGAAAGCTCCTACATTTCATTTTCCTGCTGTGATTTATGGCACAGAGCGGGGGGAATGCCCCTGCTTGGGTTATCTTGGAGGAAGGTGATGGGTTTTGCAAAAAGAAAATTGCTCTGACCCCAGCAGCAGCAAATGGGGAGGCCCCACGCAGGGAGAAGGACGTGGAAACTTCTCCAAAGTCTCTCAGAGCTGGTGGTGATGAGGAAAAAAATACTGATCTTGCCTTGATTGCCTGTCAAGCAAAATGATTCCTCCTGGGTGAGCAGATATTTGCAAGGCTGCGTTTTGTGGTATTTAAACATATGGGCAGAGGATCCATCACCGTGACAAATGAAGCAGGACGGATTTAGAAAAGCAGCTACACCCCAAAGCTGGGCAGGGATTGGGAATTTTTAATTTTTATTTTTTTTCCCCCCATTTTTGGAGGAGCTGGAGCCTCTGAGCATCACCTCAGGAGAAACCTTCTCTGCAGCAGGAGGATGTGAGATGTGGCTTGGGCTGGGAGCACAGGGACAGCAAATAAATTAATAAATAAACCCAATATAAAGAGGAAAAGATGTTTGTCCCTCCCAACCTCAGCCATCCTGAGCAATCCTGACTGATTAATAACACCTGGGGTGGGATTTACCTCTGCTCCTGGAACTCTGGCCCTGGAAAACAGAGGGGAGCAATGAGAGCCCCATCACAGCAGGAAATGTGGGACTGGGGGTGCTTGGCTGCCTCTCCCTGCACCCCAGCATCCTCAAAAGAGCCTGATCCAAATGAAACTCTGCATCCCAGAAGGAAATCCACAGATCTGATCCTCACCCTGTGCACCTCCAGCTGGGGAGGAGCCCAGGAATTGCTTCATGGGTTGCAGTCCAAAAGCCTCTTCCTCCAACCCCCAACAAATCACCTGCCCAGCCCCTCTGAATCTCACCACTCAAAGGCAGCAATACCCAATGACTGATTTTCACAGCCAGCTGAAACATTTCCCTCCAAGCATCTCTTTTAGGAGTAAATGGCTTTTTACCACTATGGACACCTGGCAAGGTTGCTCGTCTGGAAAAGTTTCTCAAGCAGAAAAGAGTAATTTCTGAAGATTCCTGGAATTTTGGGTATTGAATATTTTTTTCATAGGTTTTCTCCCTGGAGAAAAGGGACAAATATATTTAACCCCCACTGAGTTTTTCAGTGTTAGTTATGTTTAGGTTTTTTCCATGTGTTAAAGGGCATCCCCAGCATTACCTGACACAGAAAAATCTCTGTGCCAACAAGCCAGGCTTGAAACAATAAATTAATTATGGGACAAGAGAACAGGGCTTGGAGAGGGCGACAGCTTGGGATCCAGTTGTGCCTTTAGTTCTTTTATCCACCTTGAACTCCTCATGCTCTTGACTGGATCACTCCAAATTCCTCCCAGGAGCTGTTCCAGGCTCCCTCCTGCTCCTGGAGCTCCTGGCTCCCTTTCCTGCCCCTATTTCCAGCCCAGAGCTGCTGCAATAAATGATGACAGTCACTCCATAGTGAGATTCCCACTTCCCCTCACCCTTCATTGGATTTTTCAGCCTCGATTCCCGAGCTCCTCTTTCCTCCAGCTCATTTACACCATCTCAGCTGCAACAAATGGGCACTTTATTATCTGCAATTGGCCCTGCCAGAGGACTGGGGTTGTTCTTGTGCTGGCTCTGAGCTCTGGTGGTTTTTTTTTCTCCTCTCTGAATGATATTTCCAAGCCCTTCCCCGGGTGAGTAGAGAGAGAGAGAGAGAGAACATTTGTTATTGATAGAATTTCCATTTAAATTGAGGATGTTGCTCAGTGCAACACGTGTTCAACCAAACTCTTTCCCCCTCAGCGAAAACAGCGAATTATATGAGGGGGAAAAAGAAAATAATGCTGGGAAGAGGAGAAGGGGGGGGGAGAAAGGGAGAAATCACAAAAGCTGCTGTGAAATCCAGCTGGAAACACGCCTGCAGTGAGACATCTCGATCTTAATAAGGCTGTGGGCAAAGCTTGGATTCCACACCCAGCTTTGTGCTGCTCGGCAGCTGCTTCCCCTGACAGCTCCTTTCTGTGCTCGCCAATCCCATTAACTCTGCAAAACGAGAGACAAAACAACGTGAAACCTCGGGCTTTAGAAAAATCAGCAGGAATTCAGCCCTGTGGAGGGGGCTGCATGGGCCCCAGCAAAGCCTGTTCCAAAGTGGGGAATGGCTCTGTGGCACTGCTGTTTTCAGGTGGGTTTGCTCTGAGCCGCAAAGGGCTGGAAATTAAAGGGAGGGATCCCAAAACAGTTGGAAAATCCGTCCTGATGGAGCCTGGGAGTTCTCCCCATCCCTGGGCAGCAGGAGGGGAGCTCTGGAGCAGGGAGAGGAGGAGGAATTGAGGCTCCTCCACAATTTCCACCAGCTCTGGGGTGATGCTGGTTGAGGGGATCCTTGTGGGATACTGGTGAAAACCAGGGAAAAAGCAGCCTTGGATTTTCTCAAGCTGCTCAAGGAAAACATGAGGAAAATAATTAAAACAATGATTAAGCAGGTGCTGGATGTGTGAGAGACGTGATGTTTTCAAATCATGTTTACCAGGGGTTTCACCTTCCTTGCACCAATGAAATCTCTTCCATCCTCAGTTCCACGATCTAATCTATATAAGTGTATCGGTTTCTTTAATAAAAGGCTTTTTGCTTCTCTTCTGCCTGAAGGAAGTTTGTTGCTACATCCTTTTTGCTGCTCTCCAAGCCCAACAGATCCTGACCCCCCTCACTCAGCTGGAGCCACCTGGGGTCTGTCCCAGAGCTCCCAAGGGTGACACCAAGCAGCCCCTGGCACCTGCAGTGTCCCCTCACTCAGCCCCAGGGGGGCTTTGGGCTAATCACAGGATCATTAAGGACAATCATCACATCCAGCCTTTCACCAGCCCTGCCAAGGCCATCCCTTGACTGTGTCCCCAGGTGCCACACTTGTGTCTTTTGAACCCTTCCACCACTTCCCTGGGCAGCTTTTTCCACTGATCAGCCCTTTTGAAGCTGTTACAATCTTGAGGATTTTTCCAGTCTAACTTTCTCAAACTTGGGTTTTTTTCCCAAACTAAAAACCGTTCTCTGATGTAAACATAAGAGAAAGAATTATAACAAAAAATAAACACCTGTTAAATCCGTAAGAAAACCTAAACCAAAAAGTGTTTCCTTCTCTAACCAATAAACCTTTTCTATTTTGTTTTACACAAAGTCTTTTCTTTAAAGCCATGGCTTTCTTCAATAAATACTCTTTCTTGCACCATGCAGGAGAGTGCCATGTTACTGTGTCCTATACAGTAACACCCTTTCAGTGAAGAAACCTTTCCTAATTCCCAGTCTAAGCCACTCCTGGCACCCCTCAAGGCCATTTCCTCTCCCTGAGCCAAATTTATCTCAGCAGACTGAGGTCAGCAGTGGGACTGGTGACCTGGAGATGTTCCTGCTCCTGGATAACAGGGAGAGATTCTCCAGGTCATGGAGAAGAGAATCAAGAGGTGCAAGGACCTGCTGGGGTGGTTCATCTCCAGCTGCTCTCAGATGTTTTTCTATTTCTAATCAGACCAAAAAAACCAAAACTCCTAAAAATAAATGTTTTGCAGCGAGCCAGTCATCTGCTCCAGGAGGATCTAGAGGGCACATCCATGCCAGCCCAAATCCCATCATCCCAGCAAGGAGGAATACCCACAGAAAACACATTAATCTCTAGAAAAACCATCTTTCATCTTCATCTGCTCCAACAATGCCCCCAGCATGGACCAGGCTGTCCCCAACTGGGGACAACACAGGGACATCGAGCCCCTCTGCTGCTTTCTAGGATTAAAGTGCTGAGCCATCCTCTGTCCCAGAAAGCCCAGGATCCACAGAAAAATGTGGTTTTTTGCTGTTTGCAGGGTCACCCCCAAGCCTAAACCCCAGGTGTGAAGGAATGGGCTCCACATTGCACATCAGTGGTTGCTACGGGGGAAGAAATGATGAATTTATCACCCCTTGCAAGAGCTGGAAAAAGAAAGATAGAAAAGGAAAGAGAGAAGGAAAAGGAATAAGCAAAAGAAATAAAAAAAAAAAAATCCAGCCCTCAGAATGATTCTGCTTGAGCTGCACAGGAACATTATTTATGGTCCAAAAAACCCCAGAAGCATCTGAATGTAAAGCAGAATCACATCATCGATAACGGCGAGCCCTGATCAGAGGGAGAAGACATCTGAGGAGGGGAGGCAGGGGAATGGCACATTTTCAGCCAGCTGGAGAGATTGCAAAGGGATTTTAATTCTGAGGATGCTGAAGAAAATTGCAGATGAGGTTCTATGAGAATAAATAGTGTCTGGTCATAGATCAGCACAACTTGATTTTCTCCCCTTTAAGTGCCACGGTATCAATCTTGGGAAGGGAGGGAAGGGAAAAATCAAGGTGACAAATGAATTATTCCTCAAACCTTCCTCCTTAAAAACAAACCCTTGCACTCTTGCTGGGCAAACTGGCGTTGCTGGAAGGAGCCTGAAATGCAGATCAGGAGAGGAAATGGGGGAGGTGGGAAAGAATATTTATATACAATAAATATTTAATCCTGCTCAGTGTTTCCTCTTGACGAAACTCATAGCAGGGATTAATTTGTACATTCCTCCTCGCTCCACTGGTGCCCTTCAGCAAGGTTAATCTTTGCCTGATGCAAGTTGGGAAATTAAATCCACGGTGGTGGACAAACTTCCTGTGGGGTTGGATTGAATTTCTTGCTTTCCCCACCCAAAAAATGATGGATGTGTGTGGAAGCCATGAACGCTGCCTTGTGGAGCAGATAATTCCTGAATTCCTCCTTCCTTCTCCCCCTCTCTCCCTGCTGTGTGTCTTAATCAATGCCTCGAGTCTGGCAGGTTTTTGATTTCTGTTTCAACAGGGTCTTGGATCGATCTGCTGGAAGGGGAAATCCTAAAAGGGGACAATTTTGTTTTTTTTTTCAGCTGCTGCTCCGTCCTGAAATTCAGCATCGTGCTGGAACCAGGTGGAGTCCAACTTTCAGCCCTGGGGGAGGTGGGAGCTGAAGGGAGGTGATTTCCCAGCCCAGTTTTCCATCTGGGATCTCCCAGGAAACCTTTGGATGTGAATTTGTGCTGCAATCCCAAAGGGATCAGACTCTTCACCACACCTGGGATGTGTGAGAGCACCTTTGGCAGAGCCCAGCAGCTCCTGGTCCCTGCTCAGCTGAGCAGGTGAAGTTTTAAACTTAAAAAGGCACAATCAGGGCATTTTTTCCCTCTGGATCCCCAGGCAATGGCACAACCACAGGAATTCCCTTCCCTGGGGCAGCATCCACCTCCAGGAGGGTTTGGTCCTGGGATATTCCCAAAAAATCAGCACCAGCACGATGCTCTCCTGACTTGGTACTATTTTGGCACTTTGGAATGTTCATGGAATCAGAGAATCCTGGAATGGTTTGGGTTGGAGGGATCTTAGAGCTCATCCAGTGTCACCCCTACCATGAGCAGGGACACCCTGACTATCCCAGCTTGCTCCAAACCCCATCCAACCTGGCCTTGGACACTTCCAGGGATGTGGCAAAAAAATCCCTCAGGCTCTGCTCTGCCTGAGCTGAGAAAACAGAGAAAACACAAAAATCTGCGAGCTGAGAGCAGACAGAAAATAATTAAAAAATTAATAATAATAAAAAAAAAAAAAGAATCCAAGCGCGGCGCAGGAAATTTTCCACAAAGACCAACATCTTGTTGTCAAATTAACATATTAATAATTAGGCAGGATGAGAACACGTTGTCCCAGGGCTGTGCAGCAGCAGTTCCAGGGGTGCCTTTGAGCGTGATGCTTTACAAGATGCAATTTCAGCGCTCCAGCGCTCCCCTCCTTCTGCATCTCAGAAAAAACAAGCTGCCTCCTCTCTGAAGGAGGGTTTCCTGTGCTTGATTTCTTTGGGGTGTTTGTTTTTGAGGAAAGCCTGTTGATATGAGTGGGAATTGGGAGGTTTTGTTGGAGGGAAGGGCTGTGGGAAGCAGCGGGTTTGTGCCTCTGGAGAAAAATCACTTTGCTGCCACCATGGCCCAGGATGGGGGATAATCTGCAAGCAGAGAAGTTACAAGGGATAAATGAATAAATGAGGTGGCAATAGGTGCCATTAATAAAAGTACAGCACACTGAGCTCCTCCAGCTCTCAGATCAAAAGCAAAAAGTGTTTTTAGAGCAAGAGCCCCAAATCCAGCTCTTCAAAAAGATGCTGAAGATCCCCTTGATGTGAAGGATTGGATTCCCCAGAGCTGGAAGTGCTGAGGGAAAGGATGAATAAAGAGTCAATTATTTCCAAGGCTGTTTTTGGGTCACTGCACAATGGCAGCAGAGCAGCCCTGCCTGAACAACCCCTGACAGATGTTGGGAACATCAGCCCAGCTTGGCCTCAAAGGTTGCTCTTGCCTTAAAGAAAAGCACGTGGGAAGAAAATAAAAATGAAGGAAAAATCCAGATTATGCAGGGATACAATAATTGATGGATAATTATGATAAATCCTTGCTTCTGCCCATGGCAGAGGGACCAAGTGACACACGCAGCACTGAGCTGTGCTGTTAAAAATATACATTAAAAACAACGTGGGAATTGTGTGGCTGGAGAGCCAGAGCAGGGAATTTGCAGAGGCACAGCTCCTGGGCAGGGTGCGAAGAGAGGGGACACATTTGACTTGCACTGCCTCTGCTTTTCTGGGCACTCTGTAGATTAATTTACAGGTGGTGCTGAACTGCCAGAGGCACCTCCAGCTCACTTGTTTTTTCTCACAGGAAGACATGAGAGGGGTTTTTGTGATTTTTTCTTTTTTTTTTCTCTTTTCCCAGAGCTGTGGGTCAGATCAATTCCACTCTTTGCTCGAGACATTAATAAAAATGAACCCAAATCCAGCCTGGCTGGGAGAAGATGCAGGACAAAAAGCAGCTGAAGGACAAGAATAGCTCCAGCTCCTTTGAATGCCGTGAGAGCCTCACTCTACACAACAATTTGCATATTTTCTCCATGCTAATTCATGCACAATCCTCTCCCCTCCTCATTCCAGCCTCCCACTTGGTCCTGCTGCTTCTGTCTCTCCAGCAGAGCTCTGGTGCCACTAAGGATGCTCAATCCTTTGTATAAAACATTCACAGCTTCTCATTTACCAAAACTCACCTAGACAGGGAGGGGATGCCCAGGATCTGGTCTCTAAATTTAATCAGTGCCAACGCTCCCTTTTTGGCCATTTTTATTTTTACCAGTCTGTTGCAAACGCAGGATTTAAGGAGATGGGGGAGGAACATCTCCTGGAGAGGAGACAGCAGCAGGAGATCCCAACCAGAGCTGTGACATCTTGTGGGGAGCAGAAGCTGCCATCCCAAAGTGACCCTGAGTGGCTCAGGCAGGGCTGGGATCCTGGTTCCCTCTCCCAGCTCCCAGCAGGAACTGGGATGTGCTGGTCCCTGCTGGTCAAAGCAGGGCTGTGTTTGGTGAGAGCCTCTTGGCTCTGTTCTCTACCCCATTCCTGCAAATCATGTAGGATGGGCTTTTTTAGGGACAGCCAGGGCTCCACCAGTTAGATCACAAAATTCTTTAGGATGAAAAAGATCTTAAGATGATTGAGTCCAACTGGAGCAAGCCAAGGGAGTCCAAAATAAAAAAGGAGAGTCACAGAGCAGCACGAGGGGCTGGGCCTGTTCCTCCAGAGCAGGGCTGAAAACCAAACCAAAGAACAATTCCCGTTTCACAGGCACACAGCAAATCCCACAGCAGCTGCTGGTTTACCCCTGGGAGCAGCAGGAAGCACATGGACACATCCTCGTGCCTGGGTCAGCTCAGGGAACTGCATGGGGAAAACCCTGCAGGTTTCACCAGGGCAGAAACCCCAGCTCAGAGCAGGGCAGAAATCCCAGCCCAGGGCAGAAACCCCAGCTCAGAGCAGGGCAGAAATCCCAGCCCAGGGCAGAAACCTCAGTCCAGGCAGGGCAGAAACCCCAGCCCAGGCAGGGCAGAAACCCCAGCTGAGGGCAGAAATCCCAGCTCAGAGCAGAAACCCCAGCTCAGAGCAGAAACCCCAGCTCAGAGCAGAAATCCCAGCCCAGGCAGGGCAGAAACCCCAGCTGAGGGCAGAAATCCCAGTCCAGGGCAGAAATCCCAGCTCAGAGCAGAAACCTCAGTCCAGGCAGGGCAGAAACCCCAGCCCAGGCAGGGCAGAAATCCCAGCTGAAGGCAGAAACCCCAGCTGAGGGCAGAAATCCCAGCTCAAGGCAGAAATCCCAGCCTGGAGCAGAAATGCCAGCCCAGGGCAGAAACCCCAGTTCAGGACTTTTCAAATAAATCCCCCCACACTGGGCAAGGCAGAGCAGCAGCCCCAGTCCCTGCAGCCTCCCCTCCCCTGATTTAAAAGCTGTGCAAACCCCACTGGGATCAGCTGCCCTTGGATAATTCCCATTCCCTGGGCTGGGTGCTCTGATCCCCCCCAGCTGCTGAGCTTGGTGATTTTCATCCTCCCTTTGCTGCATCCCAAGCTTTGGGCTCTTTGTCCTGCCCTTGTGGGATCCCTGAGGTGGGGAGGCAGCTGCTGCTGGAATTTGGGATGAGCAGCCCCATCCTCACCCCATAACTGAGCAGGTTTGGGTGCTCACACTCTGTCTCGATAATCTGCTGCTCTTTTTGTGGCTCTTCCAAAAAATCCTCTCAATATTTCACCTGCTGCAGTTGCAGCTTTGGAGCTGGAGCACAAAATCATGGACTTTGTTCTACAAAAAGAAGTGAAAGATCTGCCGTGGCTCTGTGTCTGGCAGTGCCAGAAACAGTCAGATCCCTCCTCAAATCTCTGTTTTTCCCTAATTGCAGATCAAAGCTTCCCTCAGCACAGAGGTATTTGCTACAAGCAGCAGTGATTGAGGTAAATCACAACTGGGCTCACCTTGAAGCATGATCAAGGTCCAAGTGAAGCATTTCCAGCTGAGTTTTAAGTAAATGAACTTATTTTGCCCACGTTTCTTCCTGCAGCTCTGCATTTCTGGGGTCCATCTGCGTGAAGATTTGGCCATAATACCCCAAGATTTCCCAAAACCACTCCTAGAAGTTAATGACAGATGAAATGAGTGAAGATTAAACGATTTCAGGTCCAGCTTGGACGAGGTTTGGAGCACCCTGGCCTGTGGAAGGACCTGGCTGATCTTTAATTTCCCCTCCAACCCAATCAGTGACTTTGGCTCCTTCTCTGGACACCTTTTAGCAAAGAATGAAGATCATCAAAGATCTTCTGCAGCCAAAGGATGAAAGGCAGAAACTTTTGGGACACAGAGCTTGGCTTGGTCACGGCAGAGCCTCGTGCAGAGCTGGGCTCGTGGCACCTGACCCACCTGCAGTGCTCCAAACGTCACCTGCTGAAGCTCCAACATCTCCTGGAGCTGCAACTCCAAGCACAAGTTGTTTGGAGAAGCCCCTGAGAACCAGAGTGACAGATCCAGACTCGTGCAGCTCCCCACAGTGAATTCCAGAGGATCCTGGAGTGAAACCTGCAGGGGAGGAGGAGGAGAGGATGAGCAAAGTGTCCCCTCCACTCAACAATTTTGGGGATTTAGGGGTTGAGGAGCTCACCAAGAAGCTGGAATTATTTTTTTTCCTGAATTTGTCTTGGGATGAGAAGATCAGCAAGAGAAAAGCTCCTCTGGTGACGTTTTTGCTGCTGTGGAGAAGGTGAAGAGCTGGTGGTCACACAGTCTCCTCCACATCCCAGCCACCAAAACCAGGTTGGATTTTTACACTGGAATTCCTCACTGAGAAAAAAGGAAAAAAAAAAAAAACAAACAAAGAAAATATTCCAGGCCTGGAAATTCTCCCCATGATGGGTTTGGATTGTATTTTACAGTATTTCTTTACCTTTTAAGCACTTCCACTGCTCCTCTGATGAACTTTCCAGGCTCCACAGGGCAGGGGGGTCCTGGGGAAATCCCACTGCAATCAACTCCAAGAAGAGATTCACATCATGGGCGTTTAGGTGGAAACAGTAAACTTGATTTATTGAAAAAAAAAAAATCTATTACATTTATTCCTTTATTACACAGGTTTAAAATATTTAAAAATAGCTCTTATGGGCATTACACTTAAATTTTATGACATGTTTATTGGACTTTGAAGAAATGTACAATACGGCATTTGACACTATATTTTAAAAAGGGCCTTATGTACTAAAAGTCGGGGTTTTTTTTTTTCCATAGGTTTTATTTTTCTTATCAACATTTGTTCAAGTCAATATATATTAAGGGGAGGAGGGAAAATAAAATTACACAAAAAGAAAGTCTGCAAATACAAGTAGTAATTTTATTGCAATATACCGTAGCTAAGTGGTCTGGGGGGGATCGGAACAGTTTGGAGCTCAGTACAATTACAACACTGTGGAATTCAACAGAGGAAATTTTTATTCTTTTTTTTTTTTTTTTTTTCTTTTCTTCTTCAAGCCGAGAAATCAAAGGGAAAAAAAAAAAAAAAAAAAAAGAAAAAAAA
>JAOTQZ010000776.1:8322471-8332568 GCA_026546895.1 Pogonocichla stellata | reverse complement strand
GATGGGATGGGATGGGATGGGATGGGATGGGATGGGATGGGATGGGATGGGATGGGATGCCTCGTTAGAGCTGCTGGGAATTGTGTGTAACACACACAGAAGGGAAGCAGAGAAAACATCTGCAGGCCTCTTATCTCTCTGAACACAGAGGAAAGGTAAGGAATTGGCTCCAAGTGCTCTGCAGCATTGATTAATTATGGTGTGGGAGCATCAAACCCAGCTGGTTTGGTTGTATTTCATATTTACTGCATCCCTCTTATTCAGGTGTCTGCAGAAGAAAGGCAGCATCTGCCCAGCTGTGCAATCCCAGGATTTATAGGGGCAGCACTGCAAATCTTCCCCTCAGCTTTGGAGTTCCCCCAGGGTTCAGCCCCTCAAGACACCAGGACCTTCTCCATGGAGTGACAAGAGCAGAGTTACACCCAGAGGGGAGCTCAAACTCCTTTTGATTTTGCCCATTCACACACAAATTTCAGGTGATTTTGGATCCACCAGGCAAATATCTCCTCAATGGTTTCAAGCACTGACTGAGGCAAAATCAGAGCTAATCTTAAAATAAATAAAAAACTAAATAAAACTTTCATGGCCCAGGTGTTTGATTGTTTTGTGTTTTGCTTAGGTAGGTCTTCCACATACTGGTGGCTTTTTTTAAATTTTTCCAAATAGAAAAAGCAGGACAGGTAAAAAAAAAAAAAATACAAAAAAAGCAAGAAAACGACAACACAAAAAGATGGAACAAAGAGCTCCAAATAGCACCAGAAATGTTTTTATCTAAAAAAGAATAAGCCCTAAGCTCTAGGCTGGCAACTGAGCCTCTAACAGAGCTGGGAAAAGAGCAGCAGGGGAGATGGAGAAGTGGAGGTACTTGGAACGTGAACTGATGAAGTGCTCTGTAATTAAGCTATGAGTAGCTGCCCTCCAAGGAGCCACGAGGCTGAAGCCTTGGCTCTGCAGCCTGGTTTGATGGTGCAGAGAAGCCCCAGAAGCCGTGTCCTCCTCGAGGGCAGAGTCAGAGCAAAACGTGTTTTAGTGGCGATGGAATGCGGCAAACGCGGGAAACAACGCAGGGCCTTGGGTTGTTTGCCCTTTAAGGTGGAAGTTGGGGCACGGCAGGATCCCCCTGCCCTGGGGAGGGGACAACTCCGTGGGACACAGCAGAGCATCTCCTGCCCCTGGGCAGGTTGGTTTTGTCCATGGAATATTTGCCTGTTCCCGAATTCTCCTGGTTTGGCTGAGCTCGTTACGTGCATCCCGTTAATTCTGCAGGAATGATGCACCAGGGGGACATTTCTGTGGCTTAGGACACAAATGTGACATCCCTGCCCAGGACTGGTCACTGTGGGAATGATCCCACAATGTGGATGTCCTGGTACAAGACAAGAAACCAGAGCTTTTCCTGGTTTATGCCTTGTTGGCACCAAATGTTGTTTGACCTTAAAACAGCTCTTCCCCCATGAAAAAATCCTTAATTGTGACTCAGTCAAATTCCTTTCCACTAGGCTGGGCTGGAAATGTTCCTTTAAATAAATGACTTTGGTTCTCCCAAGCTCTGGGGTCAGCATGGGAGTCCCCAGTGTGATTCATTTCCATATGGGAAACAAAATCCTCTGGGAAAACCTGTCCTGGAGATGCCAGGGATGTGCAGCTCCACCCCCTGGGTGACAGCACCGTGCCCAGCTCCGGGCTGGAGCATCATTCCAGGGATCTCTTGGGTAAGGCTGCACTGCTGGGGGACAGCAAAAAGGGGACACCCAAAATGGGCACTGATGAGGAGACAGCAACAGCTCTCCCTGTGGGATGGAGCACTCCCTGTGGGATGGAGAACTCCCTATGGGATGCAGAATTCACTGTGGGGTGGAGCATTCCCCGTGGGATGGACAACTCCCTGTGGGATGGAGCATTCCCTGTGGGATGGAGCACTCCTTGTGGGATGGAGCATTCCCTGTGGGATGGAGCATTCCCTGTGGGATGGAGCACTCCCTGTGGGATGGAGCATTCCCTGTGGGATGGAGCATTCCCTCTAGGATGCAGAATTCCCGATGGGATACAGAACTCCCTGTGGGATGCAGAATTCACTGTGGGGTGGAGCATTCTCTGTGGGATGGAGCATTCCCTCTAGGATGCAGAATTCCCTGTGGGATGCAGCACTCCCTGTGGGATGCAGAACTCCCTGTGGGATGCAGCACTCCCTGTGGGACGGAGAACTCCCTGTGGGATGCAGAATTCACTGTGGGGTGGAGCACTCCCTGTGGGATGGAGCATTCCCTGTGGGATGGTACATTCCCTATGGGATGCAGAATTCCCTGTGGGATGCAGAACTCCCTGTGAGGTGGAGCATTCCCTGTGGGATGCAGAGCTCCTGCAGGGCTCTGTGAAGCCAAACCTGCCCCAGGGTCCCCCAGGACCCCGCTGTGTCCCCTTCTAACACCAGGCAAAGCTCAGCTCCCACACTCCCAGTCAGGCAGACTGGAATAAAGCACTCCAGTGGCTTTGGGGGGTCTCTGTCAGAATTCCACCTTAAACATTCCCATGTGCCTGGCAGGGGGGTTAGTCCAGCATGCAGAGGGCAGCAGTGTGGCCATACCAAAGCAGGTGACAAGCTCTGATTCAAGGCCAGGGTTAGCCACTTACCAAGGACCCCCGCTTGTATTGACTATACCATGTGGAAGGCTGCTCTTTGGGCCAACGAGCCATTTTACTCTGTAAAATATGACAGGGGGTTAAAGGAAACTGCAAGCACCAGGATGTTTCTTACCAGTTTACCGCGCTTGAATTCACTGAACCACGAGCCTGGGTTTTCCTTGGGCCAGGAAGTAATTCTAGCCTAGTTTGTGGAAGGCAAGGAGGGAAGAGAGAAAGAAAAACAAAAATCAAAATTAAAAACTACTTTCATTCCAGAGTCTGCATGTCTTACTGAAACTGTCCAACTTGCTTTATTTTATTATTTTTTTTAAATCTTTATACATCAGTAATGAGAGCAGAAGGTGGCTGTGAAGCAGAGGAGGAGTGGTGCTGCTCTGGCACCAGCCTTTGCTAAGGGATATCTCTGCCTCCAAGGAACTTGGGATGCAAATCCAGCAGTGGCAGGAAAATTCAAAGGAAAAACAGAGAGGGGAAAAAGGAAAAGGTGCATTGATCTTCATGTGGAGGGCAGTGCTGGTGCTGGAGAAGCCTGGTGCCTCTCTAATGCCAAATCCAGGTGCTGTGGGGCTGGGAAAGGCAAAGGAGGTGATCAAGGAAAAGCCTCTGCCTGCCTGCTGTGTTTGAGGTGCTGGACACACAGGATGGAGCTCCAGGTACCCAGAGTGACATTCCTGCACTAGGAATCAGCCATCAGAGCATCCTTAAGGCAGCCCCAGCTCAGCAGCTGAAGCAGTTTTTTTGAGTCAGAGCGCAAGGAAGGAGCGTGGCTGCTCCCTCAGCCTCCCACAACGCCCTCATTTGTGCTGGAAATCTCTCCAAACACAACAGCCCAGCTGTAGGTGCCTGGGGATTGTCCTTCCCTTTGCACAGCAAACCCCAGGTTAGTGCTGGGGGAGGGATGAGCTGAGAGGAGCCTGAAACTCTGCTGTGGCTCACCACAAACCCACTGAGTCACCACCAGGGCTGGGGTGGTGGCTGCTTGCATCCCTCTGGATGGGAGAAGCTTTTTTCTTATGGATTCCAGCATGGAATTTGTATTTGAGGAGTGCTGCAGCTCCACAGAGCCCCTCGCTGAACCAGCACAGCAGGAGCTCAAGCCCCTGCAAGATCATGGCCAGACTCTGCTTTTTGAGCTGTCAAATTTTGAGGAAAAACACAGCACACTGATGCAAAGGAAGAGGAAATCCATCTCCTCTTTAAACAGCCCCAAGAAAAACTCAGGGAGGATTTATGTGGAGCATGATTTGTCCTGTGCTGACACACATTTCTGGTGGATGAAATGCAGCAGGAGAATGGCTCAGCTTTGTCACAGCTGGAGCACAACTGTGACACTGGCACAGCTCCCCCAGGCTGAATTGTTGTGTTTCTGCTTGGCCAGTGCCACAGCTGGTCCCCAGGCAGCAGGAAGAGCAGCTCTGGAAAACAGAGTGCAGGGATACAGGACAAAAATGATGGGTATGGCTGAGCTAAGAGCATCATTACACAAATAACTTCATCAACCTTGAGCTCTCAGCCTGCTTGCAATCATTTAGGATCATTTACCCACAAGGAACAGCAGGAAAAATGACAGGAGGTAAATATTTATCTGCTCTGCCTGGAGACACAGGGAGGAGAGGGGAATCAGTGGTGCTTGGGCATGCAGGCAGTGGAGCAGGGCTGTGGAAGGGAATGAGTTAAACAGAGCTCCCAATTCCTGCACCAACACTCACCCCTGCTTTGGACAGCAAAGTTAAAAAAAAAAAAAAAGATTTTAGCATTTATTATGCCTGGGAAATCATTAGAGTTTGTCCCAAAATGCAGTTTAAATCTGATTTTCTCTTTGTCAACATATTCCATATTATTTTAAAAGGTAATGTTGTGTGACAAAGGAACATTCTGGATCTCTGATCCTGTTCAGTCCTCCTGAAATTGGCTGTCTATGAACAGTCATATCAGGAAACCATCTATCACCAGGATAGAGGGGAAAGCAAAGGTGGTGTGGACTTACCCCTTCAGATTTCTTATCAGGGAAGATGCAGGTCTCTCCTCCAGCTGTGAAATTACAGTAAACTTTGAAAGAGTCCCTGGAACACCCTTGGTTGGGATCAACCCAGTATTCACCTGGATGAGGGGAGGGAAGAGAAGAAAGGATCAGCTCAGAGGGCACTTCAGCCACCTCCCCACCTGTCCCACCTCTCATGGGTTATTATTTTTATGTAGTTTTTAAAACTGCTCATGTTCTGGCGCCAGCTGAAGATTTTTTCATCCCTCACACCCATTTTTAGAACTGAACATTTCAGCTGGAAGGGCTGTCCAACGACATCCAGCCCAGCTCTACACATTCCTTCTCCACCATAGGAGTCCCCAGATTCCTCATTTCTGCACTCAGAAACCCCCACATCCCCTCTCTCCCAGGACACACCATCTGGGAAATCAGGGTGGCAGAGCTGCAGGTCCTTGCAGGTGCGTGCTGGGTTGTGCTGAGTGCCCAAGGGATGTTTCATCTGCTCGATTTCCAGTTTCAAGGAATTCAGGGAGCCAAAAATCTCCTCCATGCCATCAGCATAGTCCATGTAGTTGTCAGCATTGCCATCATCCAGCAGCTGGCTGGCATCAATGTTCCTCCTGGTCCTCTTGGCAGCCTGGATGGGCAGGGGCTGGATGACTTCTCCAGGAGGACCCTGATTTTTGGGGGACAAAAGAGATACAACTTCTCATTCCATTGGGAAAAGGACAGGAGAGATGGACAAAGCAGCAACATCCCAAAATACACGTTGGGCATGGAGAACACTCATGGATGGTGCTGATAAAGCATCTGGATTTAACATTTTTCCACCTTCTTGTTCTCTTCCCATTCATAATTCCTCCCTTCCCATCCTGCTTCCCATTCCCTCAGTGTCTCCAAGAGATTCCAACCCACTGCTGGCATTGGCAAGGAATCTTTGCCCAGAGATTTTTCTGCTTCCCATATTCCAGCACCCACGAAGTCTGAACCTCATTTCATGCTTCATCTCATGGGTTTTACTTACAGGAGGTCCTGGGGGCCCAGGAAGACCTGATTCACCCTTTGGACCTGTGGGACCCTGGATGGAAAAACAAGGGAAAATCAGGAGTCACTCCAAAGAATTCACCTGGTACTTCTATCACACCCCAAATGTTATTTTAACTATGCCTTAAACTTCATTTTTATCCCTTCAGGCACACAAGAGGAGTCTCCCTGTACCCACATCCCAAGAAAATGGTATTTTTGGTTATTTTGGATGTTTAGGTAAAGATCAAACACCTGGAGTTAGTCAGATTTTTTCTTATGCTTCCTACAGAATGCATAAAATGCATAAAATCTTTAACTCTCTGAACCAATCCAACCGTTTTGCAAGTCAAATAACATCTTCAAATTAATAAAACATCAAATTCTGGATGGCAAAAAGACACTAAGAAGTTGCCCAAAAGAGGAATTTTTAGCTGTCTGCACAGCAGGTCTGCACCAAGAAGTTCCAGAGTTTCATTTCTCACTGAGTTCTTCACTTTCCTCCTGCTTTTCTCGGGCTATTTTTAATCCCCTCCACTCTCCAGCAGCAGCTTTTCTCCTCAGGACTAAGCACTGGATTGTGATCTCTGCTGCTCTGCTCTTCAGGGAAGTGCAGTGGTGGCACAGAAACCTTCCCCAATTATCATTCCTGGGCTTAGGCAGCCTGGGAAGGCAGAGTTCGTTAAGTCCTCTCTGCTAATTGCATTCATTTTACTGATGAGGGGAGTCCCAGCGTGTCCTACACTCAATAAAAACCCCTCAGCCCCTTCCTTGAGCTGTGCCCATACTCACTGATGAGCCTTTAGCACCTTTGGGACCAGGTGGACCCTGTGGAGAGACAAAGACAGGAAGGAGTCAGCTCATTTCCAAGCAGAGAATTCAGAAAGGGAGTTTTAAAAAAATTTGCTCCCTTTCTACTTCCATTTTTCCCATCTACTTGAGCTGGGTGTTGCTTTTATTTGCCAAGAGACAAAAAGGTTTTGTGGCAGAGCTCCACACTCTGCCCCAGTGGGGACTGGGAAAACTGCAGGAATGTGGGGCTGATCCCAGCTCTGTGCTCAGGACACTCAGCTGGGCACCCCAGGGTGCAGCACCAGGCCTTTGGGCATCCAAAAAAGTGAGAAAAATCAGCAAAAAGGGCAAGAAATCCCCGTGGGATTGTGGATATTCCAAAAGAAAGGGGGAGAGAAACAGGGTGGGAAGATTTCCCTGTTCCCATCTCCCACATCATTTCCAGATCCCTCCACTGGGAGGGATAATGGGATGGGAACTCCTGGAACTCATCCAGCAGAAAAAAACCCAACATCCTCCTACAGTCAGGGCTGTGCTGGGAATTCCTGGGAGCACCAGAGTGGCTCCTGAGGGCCTGTGCAGCTCCCAGGGAATTCCAAGGTCAGGGACTGTCACCTACCGGCAATCCTGGGGGCCCTGGAGGTCCGATGGGTCCAGAAGGACCTGTGATACCCTAAAAGATAACAGCAAAATAATATTGATCTGCAATTCTGGCCTAAAATTACACATCCAACCCCTGCTCACAGGTGACCACTCAGTTTTGGAGGATTCCAGTCCAATCTGGAGCTTTACCTGGTTTTTAGAGCATGGACGAGGGAGTTCCTATCTCATTCAGGCTCACACTTTTAAAAACCAGCCCTTGAGATGAATATTTAATGACATCATCCCTCTTCAACTCTTTCATACAACCCTTGAGAATCTGCTTCCCACTAAAATGGGTCATTTTGGAGCAGATCCATATTTCACACATAGAATAAACCACATGAATACACAAAATATCCCTCCAAAACTGCCAAGGATCTCCTGCCAGGGCTGCCCATCTTTGCCATGCTGCATCTCCTCGAGGGTAAAGTGCTCCAAAGAACATTCCAGGAGGGAATTTGATGGGATTTTATTTTATGGAATATTTACCTGCTCTCCTTTGGGTCCTGCTGAGCCCTGGGGGCCTGGGAGACCTCTGTCACCTTTTTCTCCCTGCTCTCCTGGTGGTCCAATAAGACCAATTAAACCTGGGTGACCCTGGGGGAAAACAGCAGATGTTAATTAGGATTTCTGACTGGAGAGAGCAAAGATATTTCTAGATTCAACCCCAAATGTCTGAGGAAGGTGAGAGGAGTTTGTAGCAATCCCTGGCACGTGGAAGTGGCAGAGTGGAGCAAAATAGGAGATTTTTACAGCAGAGCATGCTACAAATACAGAAAGAACCTCTGCACTGGAGCAGCTGCTCATTCCCTGGGGTTAGATAAATATATATATGACAGAAATGTTTATAGGGTGGAGAATCACCCCAAAAATGGGCCAGGGTGCTGCAGCTCCCCTCTAAAGCTGTCACTGGGGCTGGTGACAGTCCCCAGGACCCCTCTGCAGTGTCCCCACACCCCAGCAGGGACCAGGCAATGGGATCCTGGGTGGGTTCTCACCTTCTCTCCTTTAGGACCAGAGTCTCCTTTCAGACCAGGCAAACCAGGAGGGCCCTTTGGGACACGGGGGGGAAACAAAAGAAGGAATGAATTCATGTCACACTCATTCATCCAGTGGAAAAACTCCTGGAATTGGATGTTCTGGACATACCATTGGGCCTGGAGGACCATCTGGGCCAGGGGATCCTGGGAGACCTTGTTCACCCTGGAATAAAAAGTGCAATTCCCTCATTCCCAGTGACAGCAGTGCTCCCAGCTGGGAATATTCTGATTATTCGCCTGTGCCAGGGAACGTTTGTCCTGGCTTTTCACAGAATGGCAAAAGCAAAAGGATTTATGTTCCTTCCATGCTCAAATCTCTGCTGGAAAAGGGACTTTGTGGGTCAAGGAAAATCACTCCTGGAGAGTGGCTGAAGAACCAAGACTCAAATGAAACATGTGGGAGATGTGTTTCACCATTCCATTATTGCCATGTTTATGTTTTAGCTGCTATCAGGCATTCCAGCATGGACAGAGCACTGGGAAAAGGCATTTTCCAAGCAGGTGGGATACAGGAACAAACCTGAGCTTTCCCAAACTGGGAATACTCACAACTGGACCAGGAATCCCACGGAGGCCATCGGGGCCAGGCTTCCCTGGAGCACCTTGGGGACCAATGGGCCCAGTCTTCCCAGGAGGTCCTTCCAAACCAGCTTCCCCCTGGATGAAGAGGCAGGGTGTTGGATTTGTGCTGGGACATCAGATGATTTTGTGAGATGGTGCCAGGATGTCATGGAGTGGATGCAGATCCATGCAAAGCACATGAAACTCTCTGCTCCTTGATTTTCCTGCTGCTCCCTCCATCTCATTCTCCAAACTCCTTCAGTTTCCAGGATATTGCAATTCCTTGCCTGAATTCCAGCAGGAACCACCCTTTGGCTCTGAGCTCTCCTGGGTTCAGGGACACCCATCCTCCCTCCCCTGTGCTGCCACAACAGGATCTGTAATTTCCAATCCCATCTCCATTTCCCCAGCACTCCCACCCAAACAATCCCAGCCCATTAATGCCATGTCTGCCCTGGGAAAGGACACGGGGCTGTGCACACCCCATTATTTACAACACATTAAATTGCCAAATATAGCACTTGGATGTTTCAAACGAAGGAAAACATTCCCATGACCTTACCAAGCCCTAATTATCTCCACAGAGCTTGTTAAGGGCTGAAACATAAACTCAGATTTGAGGCCAGTGGCTCCAAACTTGGGCTAATTTGTTGTAACACGCAGCGAAATCAACTCCCTGCCTTGGCAGAGGGAGATGCTCTTGGCATAGCAAGGACATAGCACAAGTGAAACTCCACTCAGCTCTCACCTTGGCTCCTTTCTCTCCTTGCCTTCCTTCAGGACCAGCTGGACCAGGAGGGCCCTAAAGAAAGCCCAGAATAGATGGAAAACACAATTAGATCCTGCTGATCTGCAACGGTCCATTGGAATTAGCAAAATGATGCTGCAGCCCCAGGGAAGGAGACAAAATGGAGACAAATATCCCTGAAAAGCTTTTTAAATTAGCTCCTTGCTAAATGAATCCCTGGGTTCTGCCAGCAAGGCAGGAAGAGCAGGAAAATCCTCATCCTTGGATTTTCTTGGGCTGTTAACATCTTTAAAAAAAAATCCATGGGATTTGCCTGGCAGCTTCCCATCAATTTCCAACGGCTGTGGATGGTGCATAATTCTATTTTTTTTAATTATCACATATTTTACACAGTATTTACACAGCATTTATTGCAGGCTTAGTAACAACATGAGTTTTTAAAAAGTTAATAGAAATGCATTTGGGAAAATCTTCCTAAACAACCAACTCACCCTTTTTCCAGGGGGTCCAGAGGGGCCTGGCTCTCCTGTGGGCCCAGGGGAACCCTGCAGGGAGAGAGGGGAGGGGAATGAGCCATGAGTGCCCTTGGATGGATGGATGGATGGATGGATGGATGGATGGATGGATGATGGATGGATGGATGGATGGATGGATGGATGATGGA
>JAOTQZ010000776.1:8297297-8321164 GCA_026546895.1 Pogonocichla stellata | reverse complement strand
GATGGATGGATGGATGGATGGATGGATGATGGATGGATGGATGATGGATGGATGGATGGATGATGGATGGATGGATGATGGATGGATGGATGGATGATGGATGGATGATGGATGGATAGATGCATGGATGGATGACACAGGAGGGAATGAGATCCTCAGTGGGCAATTCCCACTAGGAAATTCCAGTGGGAATGAGAGGCTCAGTGTCCCTGGGGCTGACACAGAGCCATGAGCACTGTGGGGACAGCTCCCATCTCTCCAGGTACTCACAGTCTGTCCAGGTTCACCATCATCACCTTTGTCACCAGGGGGACCATCTTGACCCTAAAAAGGAGGGAAAAAGGAACAAGGAGGCGTTTTTAGGGTGTTTTTAGCTGAGAAGAGGAAGTTCCAGGGGAGCTGCTGGGAATGAGCAGCACAGTTGGGTTCCACCACAGCAGGAGGAGGAAGCTCTGTGAGGCCAACACTTACAGCTGGGCCAGGCTCTCCAGGAGGACCAGGGTCACCAGGGAAACCAACTGGACCCTGCAAAGAGAGAAGAATATTCCCAAGTCAGAGATGCTGCACCTGGAGAGCACCACTGACAACACGGGGAGTAAAATCCCAATTTCTACAATCACAACCCATCTTTGCAGTTCAGTGTTTCCACCCTGTCCCGTTGCATTTCAGGCTATAGGTGAGCAGCAAAAAGGATAATGCAACGTGGTTCCTCGTGCAATGGAGAAGCAGAAAGAGAGCTTCATTCAAAGAAAAACTACACTTTATAGGGTAGTAAGTGTAGAACAAAATAGAAGAGACTCATTGTCCAGGAAGGCAACACCTCTTTGAAAACATGCTTTGTGCAAAATATCACGAGACACTCACACAGCTCTCATGCACCCTGCAGGTGCATAATCATTGTGATAATTTCTTGTCCTTGTGAAGGCTGAGAAAGGCAAGGCTTCAAGGCTGCTTTTTCCCTGGTTCCCAGCAGCATCCAACACCACTGTCCCAGCCAGTCCAAACCTGCATCCTGACTACCAGAGCTCCAAAGGCAGTGCTGGGACTTCCATCCCAGTTTTTCAGAAATCCTTCAGCTGGGTGACAGCAGCTTTGGGAATGTGCAAATTGGAAGGTTTTGCTTTTGCAAATGTGTGACATTTTGCACAGGAGGAGCCTCTCAGAGCATTTAATGACTGAAACATTTCACCGTTCTTCCCCATACAATGTCTGTCGGGTGCTTCACATGATTCCAGGAGCAGCCTGCAACCCATCACAGATATCCCAAATCCCATCTGTTAGGGATGACTAAACCCCTCTGCCTCCTCTGCTTCTTCGTGCCATCTTGCCATATCTCATCATAAATTTCAGGCATCAGAGGAGCCTGCAAGATAAACCCTGTACCACTGTCCCCTGGAAAAATCAGCAGAGCTCCACTGGCTTCACCAGAGCTGTAGAAATTAACAGCAGCAGGGAGCTGGGTGTGCAGGTACAGCTCCCAAATCCAAGAAATTTCCTTGATCCTATTTTGGAAGCTCTGCTGTGGTGCAGAAGACCTTGGAAAGCCATAAACACAAAGTGACCCCAGTGCAGCTCCTCTCCATGGGGTGAGATTCCTGATAGTCTGCGAAAAGCACTGAAAATTCCAGTATTTCTGGGAAATATGGTACAGTTGGGTCTTTCCCTCATCAGCACCCTAAGGAAGGGCTGAGATCATGGATCACCAGAGGAGCAATTCCATGGTTAGGAAACTATTTTAAATTTCCACAGATACCTCTGGGAATATCTTTTCAAGCTGGCAAGGCAAGGAAAGATGGAGGGGGTACTTACAGGGCTGCCTTTGGGGCCATCATCACCTGGTGGGCCTTTGGGGCCAGGTGGACCAGCAGCACCAGAGGGACCTGCTTCCCCCTTTTCACCTCTTTCACCTTTAGGGCCCTGTAAAGGGAAAAAAAACCCTTTTATTATCCAGGGAAAAAACCACCCTACTGATCTGTAATTATCCTTTAATCAATTCTGAGCAAGAAGCTCTATTTGTGTCTCCAAACACAAGGACATGATTTAACAGTCCCTTCCCACAAGGACTGAGTGGTGTTCATGGTGTTCAGCCGTGGGTAGCCCAGCTTTGGTGACTAAACGTGATCCTATAAATACCCAGGAACGTGGCAATGTGTCATCAATACCCAAATCCAGGACAGGGCTGCTTCAGTCCCTGCTGTCCCATCCACATCCCAGCACACTCACCGGCAGGCCAACCTCGCCAGGGAGACCAGGCTCACCAGATTCCCCAGGTTCACCCTGCAGAGGGAAAAAAGAAGGTGGAAATATTCACATTTCTGCAGTTTTCTGCTGGCACAGCAAAGCCACTGCACGAGTGCTGCAGCAAACTCTGCTTTACCTTCTCTCCTACTGCTCCAGGATTTCCTATTCCCCCAGGAGGACCCTGTGGACCGTCTGCTCCTGGTGGCCCAGATGGACCTCTGGGTCCTGGTGGGCCTGGTGGACCCTGAGAGGAAAGGAGGACAAATTCCAGATGGGTTTGTCAGAGCAATGTCAGCGAGGAAAAAAGCAATATGGAAGGCCCTTACCATCTGCCCAACGTCACCTGTTTCTCCCTTCTCCCCAGGTGGTCCAGGCAGGCCCTGTGGAGGTGCAGGGGGTGAATTTTAGCTGTGAACATCTCAGGTGAGCCCCAGCTCTCATCACCCCAAACCCTCCCTGGATGCTGTGAATTACCTGCAAGCCCACAGGGCCGGGGGGACCGGGGAAACCTCGGGGTCCTTCGTCACCTTTCTGACCAAAGAGCCCTTGCTGGCCTCGGGGCCCGGGCTCCCCATCAGCTCCCTGCAAGGAAAGGCTCTGATCAGCCCAGGACAGATGTGGGGGCACACAAACCCCATCCCAGCACCCCCTGTACCAGGCAGGAATCATTCCAGTGCTTTTTTTGGGGGAAAAATAAAAGGATTTCTGCTAATAGTGGGTGATACTCACAGCTGGGCCAGGCTGACCAATTGGACCCTGGGGACCTGTGGGGCCTGGGGGACCCTGTTCCAAAAAAGAAATGTCAGTGTTAGGAGCAGAGTGACAAATTCACCTGGAAAAGATGAATTCCTTCAACACAATCTCCACTAAAATTGCAATAATTCCCAAAAGAGAGATGGAGAACAGGGTCAGGTCTCTCTGGACACCCCAGCTCTCCTCAGCCCGGGTGCCAGTGGGGAGCAAACACATCCAAACACATTTTTGTGCAGCGAAGCCATGTCAGCACTCAGCCCTAACTCCTGGGTACCTCGTGTTCCTCAGGCTCTGGGCAGTGCATAAAGGGTGTGGAACTGGAATTACCACAGAATTACAGGATGGTTTGGGCTGGAAGGGACCTTTAAAAATCTCCTGGTCCACCCCTCTGTCATGAGCAGAGACACCTCCAACTAAATCACAGAGGGAACTTCAGCCAAAGACCCAACTCTGATGGCAACACTGCCCATGTTTCACAGATATTTCCATGCTAAGTGGGTGATGTGGAAATATCTCAGTGTTCCTGGGAGATGGAGGCTCCCACTTGAGCCTCTCACTCTTTTTTTTTTTACATCATGTGGGTATCTGATGAAGCAGAGATGAATCAACATTAGAAAATGATATAAATTTCATTTCTATTTCCAGCAAGTCACACCATGAACCACACTGCAGAGAAGCAGCTCCAGCAGAGTCCCCCCCCACTCACCTGCTCCCCTTTGTCACCTTTGCTGCCCTTCTGTCCAGGCTCCCCGATCTCACCCTGCCAGGAACAAAGGGACAACATTAATCCCTCACCACGTCCACATCCCAACATCAGCCCTGTGTGTCTGCACCCTCATCACAAATCCCACAGGGACACACTACAGTGGGCTGGATCATTCCAGAGATTTGGCCACTCCAGCTGCAACCAAACCCTTTTCCATCCCACAGTTCCTCAGCTTGCAGACCCTTTGAGCAGCCATGAGGGATTTGTCCCAGCTGATACTTCCTGGGAATCCTCCACTCCAGAGGGGCTTAATGAGAGAGGGAGTTAATTTGGAGAGGCTGGGCATCTGTGGGCTACCTGCTCCAGGTTTGGGGCAGGCAAACTGAATTTCAGGGAATTTTGTGGCTGGAAGAACAAACTTAGCCCCATCTGCTGCTGCTCATCCCACGGGACTGTGAGTTCCATAAAAATCCTCCAGCAGCACGTCCCACCCAACTGTGGGATGCAAACATCACCCAGCTCCCTGGCAGAGGAGCTGTCCCCACCTTGTCTCCATCCTCTCCAGGAGGTCCCACAGGACCTGCTGGGCCTGGCAGTCCCACGGGGCCCTGGATGCCATCCCGGCCAGCCGGTCCCTGGGGACCCTTCTCCCCCTGGAAGCACAAAAACAGGCAGGTCACACCCAGAGCTCTCCAACCCAGCCATCCCAGCCCATTAAGGTTTTATTCACTCCTGGCTGGATGGGCAGGAACAGCAAAGCCTGTTCCAGCTGATATTTCATCTGTGCTCCTTGTCTGAAATGAGACCAAACTTCTGTCTTGAGGGATAATGAAAAGAACAAACAAATGTAAGCAGTGAATACCCAGATCACAGCTGCAATTTCAGTGCTACAGCAACATAATCTGATTTCATCTGAACCCTCTGCCACCTCTGTCTGGATGACAAACAAGACCCCAAGTAATTTTTTACTCCCATGAGCCACTTTTTGCTGATTCTGGTGCTGGCTGCCCCAGCACTCTGCTGCTCCCTCCCTGGCTGACCCCCAGCTAAGGGGGGTTCTCAGGAGGCCCATCATGAGATTCTGGACAAATAAAACCACCTGAAGTGAATAAAACAATCTCTGTGTCAACATCTTCTTGTACTCCTTTGAGCAGGAGCCTCCAATCAAATTTGTTTGTTTACAGGAACTGAACAGTGAATATTTTCCAGTTTCCTCGTCCATAACTGAATTGCATTTGAATCCTGGGTTCTCTCCTCTAAGTAAATTAGATGCCACATAAATTTCCCATCCATCCCTGCCCTGACACATTGTGTAGGTACTCAGCAGGACAGATGTTCCTAAAACTGAATCACCAGGAAATTTTCACCTCTGGATTCGCTGCTGGAGTTTCTAACAAAGCAGCAAGCGTGGCTGATAAACACTTCTGCTATCAATCAACCACCACCAGAGTGGTGACATCACCAAAGCCACCTCTGGCTGGTTTTGCTGATGGGGCTGGCTCAGTTCTCTGCCCACAGACCTTTGTCACTGGGAGGTGACACAGGCTGTGTGTCACCTTTTCACCCCCCACGCCTTGCCTGGGGTCACAGCCGTGCTTGATAGCAGAGGTGCCACCACTGGGGCACTGAGCTGCTGATATTCAATGGTTTGATGTGTGCTCAGGAGGAGAAAATTCCTTTCTAATCAAATTCCTTCCAAACTGAATTCCTTATTTTTTATAATTTAAATCTCCACGAGGTCTGGTTCTGTGCTCAGCTCACATCTCCAGCTGTCCCACAACTGTTCATCCTCCTGCTGGTACTTACTGGAGCTCCCTTTTCACCTGCAGGTCCTGGAGGTCCCTGAGGGCCAGGTCTCCCTGGCAATCCTATGGGGCCAGCTGATCCTGCAGGGCCACGCTCCCCAGGAGAGCCCTGTTGGGAGGAGGAGGAGGAGGAAAAGAGAATTAATTGCAGTATCAAGCTTCACCATGCTCAGACAGAGAGAAATCCAAGCTCTTCATCCGTGTTTGTGCACATTTGATGGGATAACTGCCACGTGAAGAGTTGGTACCAGCAGCCTAAGGGGCCCTGCAGATTATTTTTTTTAAATTAAAATCCATGGAAAGGCTGGATTCTCCTCTGGATGGTGCAGAGAGCTCAGTTCCTGGGGACACATAAACATCCTGGAACAAGAGCAAGAGCCACTTCCCAGCCAGCAGGGAGGCTTGGATGATGGATGTTTCCTTCCAGAAGAGCAGCCCTGAGCAGGGAACTCAAGTGGACACAACTTCCAGAGGGAAAGCAGGTGGATTAGAAACAAAATCCTGCATGTCCTGAACCCTGCAGCTCCCTCAGCCTGACCCCACAAAATGACTGAGCTGTTCCACCAGTGGCTTGTAAATAAAAAAGGAACATACAGGGAAATGGGATTAAAGGAACAGCAGGAAAATGGGGTAAAGCCTGGAGCTGTGACTAACCCAGGCCTGGCTTGGAAATAAATGGTGGTGCCTGCAAGGACAGGGATACTCACAGCTGGGCCTGGAGGGCCTGGGGGACCTTCATTGCCTTTCAGCCCTGGAGAGCCCTGCAGGAGGAAAACAAAGTCATTGGGGAAAGAGGAACACGGGGAATTCTCCAGCTGAGGGGAGCCAGCGGCCTCTACTCACAATGGGGCCGGGCAGGCCTCGTTCTCCAGGGAATCCTCGCAGCCCGGGGGGACCGTCCTTCCCCGGGAGGCCGGCGGGGCCAGGGTCCCCCTGCAGGACAGGGACAGGGACAGGACAGAGCTGAGATCTGCACGGCACATGGAGGCCCAGCCCTCGGCCTCCAGAGCCTCCATTATTTCTCTGAACCATCCCATGGAGTCCCAGCCCATCCCCTCAGCCTCCAGAACCTCAATTTCTCTTTTGAACCATCCCATGCAGTCCCAGCCCTTTTCCTCAGCTTCCAGAACCTCCATTTCTCTTCTGAACCATCCCATGCAGTCCCAGCCCTTTTCCTCAGCCTCAAAAACCTCAATTTCTTCTCTGAACCATCCCATTGAGGTCCAGCCCGTCCCTCAGCCTCCAGAGCCTCCATTATTTCTCTGAACCATCCCATGGAGGCCCAGCCCATCCCCTCAGCCTCTAGAACCTCCATTTCTCTTCTGGACCATCCTCTCCATCCCCAGCGAGGAGGGTGGAATCCAGTCCCTACCTTGGTCCCTTCTTTTCCAGTGAGGCCAGGAAGGCCTTGTTCACCTGGGGGCCCTGGAGGGCCTGGGTGGCCCCGCTCGCCCATGGGTCCAGTCTCACCAGTTGGACCCTGGAAAAAAACCAGTCCGAGGAAATGGGGTGGGTATTGGCAGAACAACTGAGGAATCAAAAAGTGCAGGGTGTCAGTTGAGTTTTTTGGGGTGTAATGGGATGGAAGAGGTGCCTTTCAGTGCCACCAGCAATCCCTGCAGAGATTCCCCCTCTGGCACCTCCAACACCTTCTTCTGGAAGCGGCCAACATCACCCTGGGCACGCTGGAGGCACTGGGAACCTCTGGGGGAGAGCCAATTTCACCCAGATGAGATGTTAACACTCACACTATTATGCTTAGCTTTCCCTTTTTAATTGAAAACTTCCTAAGCACTCTCCAACCCTGCTGATTCTTGCATAAATAATGCATGAGGCTCCAGCTCCCCGGCAATTAGCGCTGCCTCCGTGCCCTCCCAGGGCACTCAGGGTGACACCAGTGCCACCGAGGGCTCCCCTGAGGCTCCTTTTTTTGGGAGGACAAAAGCCACGTGCACAAAACCACCGCGTCCCTGCCCCTTGGTGGCTTTGGGGACAGGGCTGTAACTCATGTCCTGCTGCAGGGGAGCCACTCGGAGCACTGAGCAGCCACACATCTGAGCCCAGCAGAGCCACACCAAATTGCCACCGATCCTAATTGGCACTTGAGAAGACAGACACAGCCACCAGGGAATTGCCCCTAATCAGGGAATTTACAGATCAGGGACTTTATGCTGTCATTAAAAAGGACAAATTAATTACTTTCTAATTAAAGAGCTGCTCCCCAGCAGTTGAGGGAAGGAGGCTCGACCCTAAGCCAGTCCTGCTCAGTGCAGGCTCACTGAAAGCTGGGCTTGTTCCCACATTGCACAGAGCTGGTGGGGACTGAAAGTGAACCAGCCCAGCCCTGACAGAACCTGGCAGCATTTCAGATGAGAGAGGGATGATTTTCCTCACACTGACATGGAAGAGAACTCTGGCATCACGTTTGCTCTGCCCTGACCACCAGCAGCTGCACAGCCCTTGGAGATCTCATTTAACTCCCTTCTGCTTAAGGCCTTTGAGCTGGGTTGTGCTTCCAGCTGGTTTGTGCTTTTTAGCTGGGTTTAAAGTGTTTTTTATCTATTTTTAATCTATTTTTATCTATTTTTTTCTATCTACTCTTTAGTGTTTTTTATCTGGTTTGTGCTCTTTAGTTGGTTTGTGCTTTTCAGCTAGTTTGTGATTTTTAGCTAACCTGTGCTTTTTAGTTGGTTTGTGGTTTTCAGCTGCCTTGTGCTTTTTTTTTTCTGGTTTCTCACCCTACACCAGTTTTACACCATAGTGGTTGTGCTGTGCTCACAGGAACCACCTCATTTATGTTTGTCTAAACCCCATCCCAACCCTTCAGCAAGGTGAGCTGGGGCCACGGAGGGCATTTCACACCTGCCTCAGGAATTTCAAAGCCACCTGACAAGGCTTTGCCTTCCCTGGAAAAGGAGTCCCTGCTGCACAAGCAGCTCCAGTTGAACCAGTGAAGACCAGTTGCAGATGTGGGTGAGCATTTGCTCCTTACCTGAGGGCCCACAACACCAGGGGGGCCTGGAGGGCCAGTCTTGCCTTGGAAACCCTGTTAGAGAAAGGGAAAAGACAAAAAGGTGACATTTCTGCCAAGGACTCCTCCTGTGAGGGTCACACTGCCACCAGCTCAGTGACACCCCTGACCAAGGTGGGCACCCGAAGGAAAAGGAAATAAGAAATCAAACAGAAAGTGGGAAAAATGCATTTATACATTTATAAAGGGTGAAGCAGAGGAAGAAGAAGGGATTCTCAAAGCTCAGCCCTGCTGCTTGGATGGAGCTGTTTATACATATCTATAAAAATCTGTTACACTCATCAAACCATAGAGCAAACGGCAATTAAAAATACCATTAATGGCTATTAAAAATCAGTGTGAGCCTCTTTATGCTGAGCAATTCTCAAAAGCTATTCCCCTTATCCTGCTCCCCGTTCTGCTGCTGCTTTAGGCTCAGCTCTGGCTCAGCTCAGCTCCCAGAAGCTCAAGGGGCTGAGTGATGCTTTATCTCCTCCATCAACATTTGCTGAAAGGAGCCACAGCCCTGCTTGTCTCCAAAGGCTGATGAGCAGGGAAGTCTCCATGACAGCTCCTTCCAATGGCATTTTGAAGAGTGACAACGAGGAACTCTCAGTTGTTTGGCTCTCCCAGGCTACTCTTTAAAAAGCACATTAATTATGGTTGTTACTCCAGCCTGCTGACAAGCTTGAGGAATGGCATTTAGGGCACAGGGGCTATTTTCTCCTTGCCACAAAAGAGGATCAGATAAATCCCATGCCAACGCTAGCCTGTCATGTTTAAATAACTCCTCCATGCTATTCTGGCTGCCTGCAGATCAGAAAATATCCTGTCACTGATGGGGAAATGGTAAAAGATCCTTGGGAAATGAAGGCACAATTTAAACTCTTATCACAGACAAATATTTAAAGCAATTCTGTGCAGGGCTTTCCTTATTAACCTGAAGGAAGGGGTTTCCTTTTGTACTCTTGGAGCCTTGGCCACAGAGGCTTTAGAATCTATCATGGATTTTTCAGAGCCAATCTTTGCAAATCTAATATGGCCAAATTACTCAGCATGCCTCTGCTGCTGAATGGGAACTTCAAGAAAGGGAAGTGTTTGACACAGAGATTTCAATCTTGCACCAAGATACACTGCACTGACCAGGCTACTGATGTAGAAAGAGCTTTTAATTCATTTTTATGCTCCTCTCCTTGCTTTTTGGCACTGTGAGGGGAAAAGGGGACAGAAAAGGGACTTCTGCTGCCTGGGTCTGCAGGGGAAAGTGATCTCTGCAAGGTTAACAAAGATTCTGTTTCCTGGGAGAGGCAAATTGAGGAAAGCTATTAGGGAGAGCTTTCAGGCCCCAAAATAATTAAAAGACCATTCTCCATTCATTCCTGCAGACTTGATGCTTTTGACTGCAGGCTCAGAAGCTGATGGCAGCAGATGCTGTCAAAGTTCCCACTGCTCCCTCCACCTTGGCTGGAGGTGTCCTTGGATGTCATAGAAAACTCAAGGAAGACTCAATGTCAGCCAGGTTCTGACAGGTGAAATCCCATCACCTTTAAGTTAATCCTGACCTGAGGACTTGGCTCAAAAACACCTCCAACCTCTTGTTTTAAAATCAACCTTATGGTGTGTAAATAAATACCTGGTGCTGGGCTGAGCAATGTTTGCACTGCCTTGCTTAGCAAATGCCAGGCAAGTTAATTAAATTGTGTGCTAAGCTGAGGGGAAAAAATGCCTAATGTGCAAAACCTTTTTAGTGCTCATTTGCTGGGGAAGGCAGTGGGGGAAAAATGGGTTGCCCACAGATTCCCCCTGAGCAGCTGGAGAGACACAGACCCTCAGGGAATCCAAAGAAGCCAAACGTGGGGCTGCACCTCCCAGCAGCACAGCAGGGCTTAGACAAACCAAAAGGAGGCTCTGGAGTAATGCCCAGCCCAAGATTTTTTGGCTACTTACAGTTTCTCCTCTCTGTCCAGGGTGCCCAGGCAATCCATCCTTCCCAGGAGGACCCTGTGGCAGAAAAGCAGGGGGAGAAGCAGCATCACCAAGTGCTGGGTGATAAAACTGTGACAAGCAGCTCCCAGCTGTTTCACAGGGACATGGAGCTGCAGAACCCTAAAAGCTGCACCCCTTGCCTTCCCACACATCCCCCAAAGGATTTCTCTTACAGGAGCTGCTCACCACACTCAGGAAATCATTCCCAAACCATTCCTGAGGTCCCCCCCAGGGTACAACTGCAGAGACAGCAGTGCTGTGCTGTCCTCCACGTCCACAGAGGGAAAATAAAGCACAGAACAACCACTGAAGATCCCAGAGATCCTGAGTCAGTAGGAAATGAACATTTATAATCAGCTGCAATTTGCTTGGCTATTTAAAATCTGAGGCCATCGGGTTGTTATCAGCATGTCTCAGTAATGCCTTTTATTGGAATGTCATCACTTGTCAGGGAATCAGCTCAGGGTGGGTGGGAAAGACTGGATTATTCCTTTGGATGTTTTAGGGTTGAGTTACTTACAGGGGGGCCTTTTGGTCCAGGAAATCCAGTTGGTCCCTGAGGTCCTGGTGGTCCCTGGGAGGAAAGACAAGGCAGAGAACTCAGTTAAGGAACCTGGAACACTTGATATGAAATATTAGCCCTGGGTGAGCAGCAGGTGAGCACAAAGGCCTGGAAAGCCAAATGTTGGATGTTTAACAGAACAAAACCCAGTGGTAGAAAAGAAAAGCAGAAATTGAGGCTAAAATCATGAAAGTCCCATTGTTTCAGGATTTCCCACCTGACTGTGGTCTGGAGAAAGCAGCAGGAGGTCCTAGAGAACCACATTCTCCAGAAATTCCTGAAATTCTGGCTGCCTGCAGTCACCCAGGGGTGACTTCTCCCTTCTCCCACGAGTGATGCTTCCACAGGACACCCAAAATCCCTGAGCCTTCCCTGGAGAGCTCAGGCAGGACCTAAGGGCTGGAGGTGGCTTAGGGGGGACCTTTCCCCACACCAGCACCTTTCACCTTGGATTTCTAACCAGAATTTTTCTTTTTTTCCTTTTGCTGAGCTGCATCCTGGCTCCTCTCTGCTAACAGGGCACCCAGGAGGATCCTCCCTGCCAAAAACTCCTCAAAACTTCAGCCCTGCAACCCCAGCTCCTCTGCCAGAGCACTGGACTGAGTCCTGCTTCACCCTCAGCTCATCTTACCCTTTCTCCAGGAGGACCAGGGGGGCCATCACCACCAGAGTTGCCCTTTTAGGAAGAAGAAAAATGAGAAAGCTTTTAAAAAAATACCCAAATCAGCACCACAGCTTCAGATGGCACCAAGCCCACGGTGCCACCACAGCCCAGCAACTCCCCCAGCCCTCTCTAATAATAACAATTCTGTGGCAGGAGCAGCAGCCAGTGACAAATGAGCAGCTGCTTGTTCCCCCCACATCCCATCATAAAAATCCAGGGGAGACTGGGATATTTCCACCACACTGTGGCCTCCCTCAGAGAGATAAATGTCACCCCTAAAGAGGAGGGATTTATCAAAAATTCCTGCCAACACAAAGCCCAGACATTTGTTTTTAGACTTGGTGCAGGGTGGTGACAACATCTCCCAACACAAGCTTTGCTTCCCTCAAGCCTGGTGATCAATGCTCAGGTAATCTGAATTGGCTGGGAGAAAAATCCCAAATTTTGCCTGGTGGCCAATCCTGGCTCAGCAGTGGGAAGGCAAAAATGGCTCAGCCAGGTTCTGGAGACCAAGAGCACCACATCCCCTCAGCCACAGCACAGCCTGAGGGCTCTAAGGGGGGTTAAACTCAATTTAAACCCCAAACTGAGGGGGTAGGGGAGGTGTAGGGGCTGTAGGTTGTGCTGATGTCGGGGCTGTGATGGGAATGCACTCAGAGCCCTGCTGGCTCCTGGGCCAGCAATTTACAGACCCTGGGCACAAATTTTGAATTTGGATTAGGAGCCACTGAGCTGGGAATGAACCTCAGGGGGGCTCAGCTTTCCAAATCCAACAGAAAAGGAAAGGAGGGAGATCAACCAGGTGCTCTCTACACCAACACTGCTTAGGACAGACCCCAAAGGCTCCCCCAAGCCTTACCTTTGGGCCAGGTTTCCCAGTGCTTCCCCTGGGGCCTCTTTCCCCTCGTGGACCCTGGAAAAGACACAAAAGGTGACATTTGAGCCACGTGGGCTCAACAAATCACCCCAGCAGCAGCAAGGGAAGTCATCAGAAAGTCTGAAAAAAGATTTTAAGTGGTGAGACCCCTCCCAGTGAGGACATCCCAGTTTCCCTTTGGCCAGGACAAGGTTTGGAGAGGCACAAGGATGAAGAATTTGGCTCGTTACCGTCGGGCCACGCTGCCCCCTCGGACCTGGTTTGCCAGGAGTGCCCTGGAATGGAAAAGGAGAAGGGATTAGGGAGCAGAGCCTGGCACACACAAACTGCCTCAGAACCTCTCTGCCTCTCCCCTGCCGTGGAAAAGTCAGCAGCAGGTTCACATCCATCTCCTGATTCTTGTATTTCTCTGAATTTACAGCACTTGGGCAGGTCTGGACAGTGATCCCAACACCCAGACAACATCTGCCCTCTGAGGGAATGAATCTCTTCAGGAGCAGCATCCAAAGTCCTTTAAAAGCCCAAAATGCTTTCCAAGGCGAGGCCACCCCCTCAGACCACGCAGAATTCCAAAAACCCAGCCAAAAACCCTTCAGCTCTGCCACCCCAACACCTCCAATCCCTTTTTTCCCCACTGATCCTGACGTGGGGCAGGGTCCTCACCCCGCTGCTCCCACGTGCTGCTGTGGGATTTGGAAGGTGTGAGAGCAGATTCCTGCCCAGAGCAGCCCCTTCCTGCACACAGGCCAGTTAAGCTGCCCCAAATAATTCCAAATCTTCCCTAACTGGGAGCTAAACAAGGAATTCCAGGCGTTGTTTGGCAGCAGCTCCTGAGATCTGACAGCTGCACGCAGCTCCCTGGGATTAATCCTGCCATGGAAAAGGCACAGCCTGCTGGACCTAAACCTGGCAGTGCTTTAAGCTGAGCCTAAAAGAAAAGGAATGGCTTAAAAGAAAAACAATGGCCTAAAAGGAAAGGAATGGCCTAAAAGGAAAGGAATGGCCTAAAAACCCAGTTTTTGGTCAAGTGGCCAAAAAAACCACGGAGAGGTTTGACTTTTCCCCTTGGTTCCACTAATGGCACCAAGCACCTGAGAAAGGAAAAATGAAGCCTCAATTCCCATGGAAGGAACACTGGGTGCTTAAAATATCCCTTTGCCATTTTGTGCCCCAGATCCATCACCTCTCTGCGCTGCCTGCTGGGCTCTGACACTCATTAACCAGCAGAACATAAAACAGGAGCTGGAAAACTTCACCATCAACTTTCTTCCAGCTGCTAAAATTAGCCCTGCTGAATCTTCCTTGTTCTGCAGCTCCATTTATTAAAGCCTGCTGGCATTTATTTTTTTTTTTTTAAATTAATTACAAAATTCACTTTAAAGTACTCCAGCTGGTTTTTCTTTGAGCTCTGGGAGGCTAAATTGGGAGGAGGTGGGGAGGAGAGAGTGCTGCCTCCCCTCAGGTAGCCCCCACACTCCTCTCCTTCTCTCTAAATTCTATTTTTAAGCCAAATTTCCCCCTCCTTATTGCTGTCATTAATCATGCATTCAGTGTACGGTTGCAGAGAATTTATATTCCCTGTAAATATACACAGACCTATATTTTTCAAACAAGGATTTTGACGTGCAGGCAGCAAAATTCAAGATTATCTTTGAGGCACACCAAGAAACAGTTGGATTTGGGGACCTCCACACCCCCCAGGCTCTGTCAGAATGGGCAAGCAGACAGAAAATAAGATTTATGATTCATATTTAACTATTGATTTCATGTGCAGGTCTTGAAAGGACCCTGAGCCCTCCTGGAGCTGAGGTGATGAGCAGCTCTTGGGGGATTTAATGGGTCAGAATTCTCCAAAAGCACCAAACAGAGAATCAAAGGCTGCTTTGGGTTGGAAGGACCTTAAATGAGCTCACCCCAAAGCTTCTCTTCCCCAGCAATCCCAATTCTCTCAGCTTTTTCCCAGATTCATCCTCTAATCATCTTCATCCCTTTTTTTTTCCTTCCCCATTTTTACCTTTCCAGCAATTTCTGGTACAACTGAACAGCCACAAGCTGAACTTTTGTGTTTTGGGATGTTCAGCACTAAAATCCAGCTGCCTGTGCAGGTCCTGCCCTTCCACCTTTGATTTTTCACCTTTATTTTGAATTATTTAAGAACTTGGGAAGACTCTTCGTGTTCCATTTCGGGAGAGAAATGTGGGATTTGCATCATTTTAGCCCCATAAACCAGGGAATTGAAGAGCAAAATGGGGATATTGTGATAAAGAAAAGACAAACAAATGATTTGGGGCTGTTGCAGCTGCAAATTGACTTATTGCCCAATGAACTGGAGGAAAAAATCCTGGAAATTTTCTTTCTTGACTCCATGTGAACACACTCATAAACTCAACAAATTGAGTGGTCTTAGGAGAAGCAGAGGGGGATTTATCAAGCCTGACTCAATGAGGCTTAAATTAAGATGAGGACTGGAGCAGAGTGACCCCAGCTCAGCCTATAATTCTGTGTATAATTGCTTTTCTCTTATTTCAAATGGGATACTTGGGAGAAAAAAAAATATAGCAAATATAATATAGCAAAGCTGTTACTGAAAACCAGTATTTCTGCTACTTCTAAATTTCCAAGCTGAGCTCCTGTTGCTAATGGAAAGATTTGTCCCTGAAAATCTCTCTCTGTACTGATAAAGTGAATGCAGGTTGATGAACTGGGTAGAAAATGGTAGAAATGATCTAATCACCCATTGAAAATGAAAAAAAAAAAAATAATATTGGAGTTACCATGAAATAATTCAATGTTTGAAAGGTGAAAAAAACCCTTTTTTAATTCTTGAACTGAAGAAATGTGTGGCATGCCAAGGGTGTAACTAAATATCCTCACTACAGGCACAAAGCTCATTTGGAATACCAGTGAGCAAAGTGCTGATTTTTTGTCTTTTCTTCTTTTCTCATGGCTTGGTTCTGAAGCTGGGCCCTTTCCCATCAGATCTGCTCCCTCCCCAATCCCTTTCAGGCTGGATGATGCCAAAATTAAAACCTAAACTCCCTCAGGGTTGTTCCAACCTCAGAAATGCCCAGCCCCTGGTACCTTCTCCACTCCCTGGAGGTTTTCCATCCCATCCCAGATCTGGGATTTGATTCCATCCCAGAATAAAATCATTAATGTTGTGCAGGGATTCAAAGCAGCACATCCCCCTCTTGCTGTTCTACACCCCCCAAAAATCCAGCCCAGGGATTTTTTTTTTATTTTTTTTAATGCTGGATATTTGAGAAGGAGGGGGCAAATTCCAGGGAATTCCAGGCTGAATTTCCTGGCCTCCCTCCTCCTGCCCAGCCAGAGCAGAGGGAAGGGTGAGGATGAGGATTTGTAGCTCCAAATGAAATGAAATCATAAAAAAGGGGGGTGGATAGGACCCAAATTGCAGTGGCAGGATATTAATGCAGTGCAAAGTGATTTATATTTGCTGGGCTCCTCTCACAGCTGCCTGTTAGAAGTCATTTCTATTTAAATGAGGGTAAAAAAGAAACTAATTCCACTTGCTGTCCTCACTCCCCCTTCTTGTCACTGTGACCTGAGCTGGTGCAGAAAATGACTTTGTTTGTACTCTGAATCCTTTAATTCGAGCTTGTTCTGCAGCAGATAAAAAATAAATCAGTATATTTAGACAATCCCTATTCTGAGAGAAGGCTGTGGAGGTGGGGTGAGAGGCACAGACAAGGCTGGGGGATGGAACCCCCTGATTTTTCAGGGTGCCTCTGAATTTTGAGCAGCTTATTAAAAGCACTGAGAGTGTTCTCAGCCATGCATTTAGAATTTCAAGTTAGGTGAAAGATGGTTCTGGCTGCTTCTGAGCAGGCTCAGCCTTCTCTAATAATTACTGTTAATTAAAGAGCTCTTTGTGCCCTGAGCAAAGTCTGACAGTGCAGGGAGGATTCAGCTTCAGGGAAACCTCTTAAAATACCCTGGGGGGGGAAAATTCTCAGGGTTTAATTGGGAATCTGCTGCTCCACCAGCATCCCCCTGTCCTGCAGCAGGAGCCCCACCCTGGGAGGAGAATTTTTGGGCAATCCCGAAGTGGAAAAAACCTCTGGAGCATCAGCCCAGCAAAGGAACGATCCCCACATCTCTCTGGAGAGGAACAAATCGCTGGAGCAGTGGGGAAAGCAGCTCTTACCCGTGTGCCCTTCTCCCCGTTGGCTCCTGGAAATCCTGGGAAGCCGATGGAGCCCTGGGGGGAGCGAACAGAGAGGGAGGCTCAGGACACAGCAGGGGCAGCGCTGGAGCGACCCCAGAGCTCCCAGCCCTGCCCCTTGAACCTCCCTCCAGCAGCACCAAAACCATCAGGCCCGGGGTGACCTCAGAAACTCAATTTTCTCCGAAAACAACACCAAAAAAAAACCCCATCCAAAGCTCATTAGCAATCACTGCAAAGACCCAAGCATGGTTGTGATGGGAGCCCAGGCAGGATTTGGGATTTTAGCTCCTAAGTCGCTGTGGTGAACATTGAACTCCTGCCTTGTTCCTTTCTGATGTCACTGCCTGGAGAATTGCTGCTGCTGCTTTTAAAATATGGATTAGTAAAAAAAAAAAAAAATGCAAAAAACCCGCCCCCCCCAACTTTACTCCAGATATAAAATGCAAATTAAAAAATAAACCAGCCCCACCACGAGCAGGAAACAATCTCTTGCAGATAATTATGTCTCCGGAATGAAACAAGCCCGGGTTGGTTGGGGTTTTTTTTAAGCAGTGAACATGAATAATAAAACACGATTCTTACAAAAAAGTTAACAAAAACAGAAGTTCCCAAAGCCTCCAGGGCATGTGAAAGCTGGGCTGGAGCCTAAATCTATGGATGGAATTCACAGTTTTAATTTAAAAAAAAAAATGCCTTGAAAATGGCCTGAGTGGAGGTGGGCGTGGAGAGAAGCTACAAAGGATGTTTGCAAATATGCAAATGGAAACTGTCTTTGCATTTCAGGGAGACCCTGAGTCATGAGCTATTCTCCTTAATTAATTAGATAATGCTTGCTAAAGCCCTAAAGCAAGGAGAAGGGCTGGAATGCCTGGGAGGAGCAGGGCAGCTCCCAGGGAGCCTGCCTGGATCCATCCCTGCCCATCCAGCCCTTCTGCAGCTCTTCCCACCACTCTGGGACTGAAGCCATGCACAAGCAGCCCTGAATTCCAGCAGCTATTTGTGTCCATCCCTATTTCTGTCCTGCGTGGGTGGGAAGGAGGGAGCTCATCCCACAGGTGGGGGCTGAGCTGGCCTGTGTCCCTGGGCTGCCCATCCAATCCCAAACCTCCTCATCCCATCCCAAACCTCCTCATCCCATATCATTCCATTTCATCTTATCCCAAACTCCCTCATGCCATTGAAACCTCCCCATCCAATCCCAAACCTCCTCATCCCATCCCAAACTCCCCATTCCATCAAAACCTCCTCATCCCATCCCAAACCTCCTCATCCCATATCATCCCATCCCATCCAAACCTCCCCATCCAATCCCAAACCTCCTCATCTCATCCCAAACCTCCTCATCTCATCCCAAACCTCCTCATCTCATCCAATCCCAAACTCCCCATTCCATCCTAAACCTCCTCATCCCATCCAAACCTCCTCATCCCATCCCCTACTAAACATCTCCATCCCATCCCAAACTCCCCATCCCATCCCATCATCCCATTATCCCATCCCATTATCCCATCCATCACCTTGGGGCCCTGCCTGCCCGGGTATCCTGGCAGTCCTGGCACTCCGAGTTTTCCCTGGAACACAAGGAGAGGTGAGTTAGGGAGGAGCAGAGCAGACGGGACCTGGGGCAGTGAAACTTTGGGATATTGAGGGAATCCCAAAGGGGAGATGCAGAGTCAGGACTGTGGGAACCAGTTAGGAATGCTTGGGGTTTTATTTTAATTAGATTATAATTTTATTGAAATTTATTTAAATTCAACTTTCAATTTATTTTTTTTTTTTTCTGTACCCAAACAAATAACCCCAAAAAGAGCAAAGCCTCAATGTGGCTGCCCTAAACCCACCTCCCTTCACACAAAACCCCCACATCTCCTCTTCACCCCTCTGCCCCAAAACTGCCCAAAACCAGTGGGGTTTGGTGGAAAACACAGAATTCCCATGCTGGCCTCACCTTCTCTCCTGCAGGCCCAAGAGGACCCGGATCTCCATTGGGGCCAGAGCGACCTTTGGGACCTTCGGGTCCATCCTCACCCCGAGGGCCAGGGGGGCCAATTTCCCCCTGTTAATTACAAGAGAAGTGTTAATTAGACAGGCAGCTCCCACATCCTGTGTTTGCTGCTGGAGATATTCCATGGAGCTGCTCTGGGGGAAAGCTGGGCTTCACCAGGAGAGATTAAACTGTGGGGTGTGAGCAAAGCACTGGGGTCTTATCCCCACAAAATCCAGGTGTTATCCCATCCACACTGGGAATATCTGCACAAGACCAGCCCTCGTTAGCTGTCACTGCTAATTAACCCTTTCACCTTCCTCCCGCTTCCCAAATTGTGGCTGGATGTGCAAAGGGAGCCCTGGGAAGTGTTTGTTTGAGGGCTGAGCTGGGTAACTGCAGGATAATTATGGGAATTATTGGGAAATTGGAGCTGTTGACACAGATTGTGGCACTGCCAGCTCCACTCTGTCACACAGGGGAGCAGGAGATGGTTCCATGCTGGGAACAGCCTTCTCCTGCCTCACCAGCAGCTGCTGGATTGATCCCACACATCCCAGACTCTCACCCGGTCTCCTTTGATGCCCATGTCACCCTTGAAGCCAGGGAAACCATCTTCACCCTAAAAAATGAAGAAGGAAAAAATCACCCAAGGTGTAGAGATGGAGAAAAAAAATAGAATTAAAGTTTCTCAAGCCTCATTTGTCCAGGGAGGACAAGCTGAGCTCCATGCATTGCCTTCTCCAAGTCCTTCCCAAGAGTGGAAACCCACCCAAAATCCCCAAAAAAACCCTAAAAGAGTCCCCAGAAGTGCCCTGCACCCCATCCTGCTGCAAGCCAGCATCACAAACAGACCCAATGTGAACAACAAGGCTTTGGCAGCACTGGGAACCAATTATTTCTGGAGCAGAACTGGTTTGATTCTCGTGAAGGGGGTTTTACACCTGGCTCCCAGGCAGCCTCCAGGACACTGCAATGTTTCCTTCAGCCAGGAAGGTTTAATTGCAGATTAATCAATAATGCATCTCATCCTACAGCTAATCCCTGAGAGGCAGAGAAGAAACTTCCCAGAAAGTTTTAAAATTTGGGAGATCCCAAGCTGAAACTGCTGCATTTGCTGCTGAATTGGAATGAAGGAAAGGAGCTCAGTCCCTCATTTTTTCCCCAAGAAAAACCCCTTGTGCAGGAAAAAAACTTCCCAGGGGAGATCCTGTGGGATCCAGCTACAAAAATGCTCAGAAATTGCAGGAACACAACCCAAACTGAACTCACCTTTTCCCCCTTGGTGCCTTTCAACCCACGAACTCCATCTGCTCCCTTGAGAGAGAAACCAAGATGTCACCAGGGTACGGGTAAAGTTTAGAGTGAAGAAATTAAAAATCATTAAAAACCATGGATCAAATGCTGGCCCAAGACTCGCTGGAGCAGTAAGTGCAGGTGGTCACTGAGGTGGCCCTGAGTGGACATTTGTGTCCCCCCAGCTGTGTCCAGCACAGGCTGGAGAATTCCAGAGATGTGGACACTGCTCCTGCACCTCCTTACCTTGACTCCACGAGGTCCTGGATAACCAATGGGGCCCTGAGGACCTGGGGGACCCTGAGGGGACGAAATGCAAACAAGAAAAACCCATCAAAAACCAACCCAAAGGTGCAGTGGTGAGCAGAGGGTGTGGAAAACAAATGTCCCGTTTCCCACATGGGATAGGAATGGCAGCAGCCACCTGAAAATAGCCCAAAACAACCCAAAATAATCCAAAATAACCCAAAACAGCCCAGGGAGCTGCAGGAGCATCACCTCCAGCAGGGCTGAGCTGATGGAAAAATCCACCCAACAGGAAAAGGAGGATGAGGAGGGTCAGGATGGCAAAAACTTGTGAAGAAAAGGGATTTCTACACCTGGGATGATTTGTGGTTTGGGCTGAAGAACAGCAGGGAGGAAGAACATGTGATGGTGATCACAGACAGGAGGGATCACCCCCAAACCATTTTGATTTCTCCAGAGGCAAGGCTGGAATTTTCAGCCTCCTGTGACACCAGTGGGACAAATCCAGCTGTGCTTGTGTCCAGCAGCACCAGCACTCATGGGTGTCCACCCAAGAGCTCTGAGCAGAGGCTTTTGACAAGTGCAGAGTTTTTGGAGAGCCTGGAATGCAGCTGGCAAATCTCCTGGACAGATGGACCAGTGCATAATTGAAGGGCTTTGGCCTCTGGCAGTAATCTCAAATATATTGTTAAAGAGGGACTGGGAGGGGGAGGAGGGGGAAATCTATTTTCTACATTCCCTGTGCCACAAAGGATATTTATTTGTGTCTGTCAAGAGCAAGCTCCCCTTCCCAGGTTGTCTTGGCTGGTGTGTGGAGCACTGCTGGCCAGGAGAGCTGGGAGGAGCTCAGAAGGGACAGCCAGAGATCAAATCTGGGCTCAGCTCTCACATTTCAGCTGGGTTTGCTTCTGAGCACCCCCCCTGCCCCACAGCCCTGACCCCTGTGCAGATCCAGCTGCTCCCAGCCTCCCTTGGTACAGCTGAGGGTTTTTTGGACACCTACCTGACTGCCCTTCTCTCCAGGAGGACCTTCCTTGCCAGGATGACCCTATGGGTAAAAGGGACAAAGAAAAGAGAATTTGGGGGGTTTAGAGCACATTGAATGCTTTGGTGGCTGTGATTTATTTGTCACAGGGCTCCCCAGGAAGCTCCTACTGACACAAGTGACCCTCCCCAAAGCCACCTTGCTTTTCCCTAAAGGGAAGATTTGGATCCTTGGTGCTTTTCTACCTGGTTATTTCTAATTTTTCCCCTTCAGCACCTCCCAGCAGAGCAGCACGAAGCATTCTGGAATATTCTCTGCCAGCAGAACACCTGGGTGAGCTCAGCAGGAAAGCAGCACAGGGATTTTGCAGGTAAGAAAACAGATAAAAACCCTGATGGCAGGAAACTTGTGAAGGTCACAAGATGCCCAGACTGGTCAGAGCCCCTCATTAAGTTCCTAATTCCTGGAGTCCAGCAGCAGATCCCATGACAAGTGCCCAGCTAACCTGCACCCCTGCTGGCCAGCATTCCTCTCAGGATTTGATGCTGAATAATTCAGCATCCCAGAATTTCCAACATGTTCTCATCACCAGCCTTTACAGCCTTTTGCTGGGGTCACACAAGTAAAAATCAAAGTGTGAATTGCCTCAGGTAGAGTTGGGAGGGTCAGTGAGAAATGGGGAGTCCAGCAAAGTGGTTTGGAGTGGATCCAAAATGGAGCTGGGATGGAAAAGAACTTTTGGTTTGGCAATATTTACAATATCAGTGACCCCTAAAAGGGCACTCACTGCACCCCCAGGTGATTTTTAAGGATGATGGAAGCACATCCAGCTGCTCTAAAGCCATTCTGCACCCACCAGTGTCTTCACTGAACTCTCTCCTTCAAATACACAAATTTAACATTTAACACACCAACATAACAAAGAAAATGAAGAGCATTTTCCACCAGCAGTTTGAGAAGAAAATGTCAGACGAGCCAGACTCCCTAAACCAATCTGGTTTAATAAAGGAACAAAATGACAGCTGTCATTCCTGCATCAGCAAAACCAGGGGAGAAAACTCAAATCTCCCTTTACCCTGTGATTTTAATGGCACCAAGAGCAGCAGGGCACAAAGGATCCACAAATCCACTCCTGCCTCCAGCTCCAGCATGAACCTGCAGCAGGATTTCAAACCTCTGGTGCAGCCTGCACTGAACCATCCCCATTTCCACCGTGCCCATCTCCCTGGCTGCTCCTGGGATCACAGATTGATGAGCAGCTCTCACAGCGAGGCCCCCAGGGATTTTCAGGGATTTTCCAAGACTGATTTCTATAAATAAAACACTTTTTTCTTCTTTTTTTTGTCCTTGGAAAGAGCAACCCAAACCCTCAAACTCTGCCCACCTGTGGGAAAGGTCCCTGTTCGTGCACAGCCACCCTCCACAGTTTGCAGGCTGCTTAAAAATAGAGTTTCTCCAGCAGAGCCTCCCCGGAGGCTGCTGCAGGAATTTCACATCAAAACCTACAGATTTAGAGACGTTCTGGGCTTTGCTGGAGCTGCTCTGTTGACTCAGCTAACAATTGTATGGATGTTCCAAGTGCCCTCTGTAGGAATGATAATCCCAGGCTGGGAAATGCAATTTTTCTTTTCCCTTTTTCTTTCTTTGCATTTGCAGAATGAAACAATTTTGCGGTTTGTTGTTTTTTTTTTTTTGGTCACTCTTAAACGAATGTCTCTCTGAGACGGGTAACAATGAGATCGGGTTGAAAGGCTGGTGATTTTTTTTGTTGTTGTTGTTTTTGAGGCTGATTTCTACAGCGAGGAGCAAATGATGTTTAAAGTGGGATTAGAGAGGGGGAAGCTGCGAGGATGGAACATTGACAGGTAATCTCCTCCTGCTCTTATCGCCTCTGTGCAGCAGGATAAACACACACAGGATCCATCCCTGCCCCGGGAGATCCAGAGCTCAGAGCAGGAGCAGGGAGAGGGGGAAGAGAAGCTGAAGAGATGGTGAGAAGCACCCAGGGTGAGCAAAGCTGTCACGGGGCTTCCCAAACCCATCCCAGCCTGCAAGGAGGGTGAGCTGACCTTGCAGGATGTCAGTTTTCCATATTAAACTTTTTTTTCATATTAAACTGTCTTTTCTTCCATATTAAACTCTCTTTATTTCCATATTAAACCACCTTTAACCCAACCCATGGCTTTCCTTGCTTTTACCTTTCCCATTCCCTCCCTTTGAGCTGTGGGGGGCTCAGATCCCAACCTGGGCTCCCATTTCCAAGCCCAGGGCTCATCCCAGGGTGGGTGGATGCAGGAAAAGCCCAGCAGGGAAGCAGGACAGTGCAGAATGTTGGTTTTTTCCATATTAAACTTGTTTTTTTCATATTAAACTGTCTACTCTTCCATATTAAACTCTCTTTATTTCCATTCTAAACTCTCTTTATTTCCATATTAGCACCTTTATCCCAAGCTTTCCTTGCTTTCACCCTTCCCATTCCCTCCCTCTGAGCTGTGGGGGGCTCAGATCCCAACCTGGGCTCCCATTTCCAAGCCCAGGGCTCATCCCAGGGTGGGTGGATGCA
>JAOTQZ010000776.1:8284690-8296457 GCA_026546895.1 Pogonocichla stellata | reverse complement strand
AAATCCTGCTGATCCCAACTCTCGGGAGAAATTTCTCCCCCTTTAAATCCTGTTGGTTCCAGAGCTCTTGGAGGAAATTTCTCCTCCACTAAGTCCTGCTGGTTCAAGAGCTCTTGGGGGAAACTTTTCCTTTAAATCCTGCTGGTTCCAGAGGTTTTGGGAGAAACTTCTCCCCCTTTAAATCCTGCTGGTTCTAGAACTCTTCAGGGAAAATTCTCCTCCTCTAAATCCTGCTGGTTCCAGAGCTCTTGGAGGAAATTTCTCCTCTAAATCCTGCTGATCCCAACTCTCGGGAGAAATTTCTCCCCCTTTAAATCCTGTTGGTTCCAGAGCTCTTGGAGGAAACTTTTCCTTTTAAATCCTGCAGGTTCCAGCTCTTGGGGGAAACTTCTCCCCCTTTAAATCCTGCTGGTCCAAGGCCAGAAAATCAGAGGCAGAGGGAAGGGATCCAGGGGCTCTTGCCATTATCATCCCACTCAGACTCCCAAAACCCACAGCAAAAGAAGAATTTTTCAATCCTCTCCTCATGTTTTACCATAGGCTGCCTTCAAAATGTTTCTCCTCAGAGGGGAAATGAATGCAAATATGCTGAATTAGAGGTAAACCAAGCTGGCTTGATCTCCCCTCTGTCTGGAATGAGAGGCATTAGACTTGCATGGCCACAGCTGCAAACAGATGTTGCACATGGGGCAAAGGAGCAGCTGAGGGAGCAAAAATGCAAATCCATGGCTGGGGGAGGCCAGAGCTGAATTTCAACTCACTTTTTCTCCTGGGGGACCGATGGCGCCTTGTGGACCTGGAAGACCCTGTGAAAAGCCAAAAAAAAAAAAAAAAAAATTAAGGTTGTTAAGGAGCAAGTTATTCCTTCCAAATGCATCTTGGCTGGGTGTTATTTTAGTGCCTGTGAGGGATTTCCCCAGCTCCATTCATTCCCAAAATGTCTTGTGAGGGGCAGGGGGGGAAACAGGGATGCTCTGAGGAGCAGGATTCCCTGAGAGCCATGGGAAAAACCTGATTTCTGTACTGGAACTGGATATTGGGGTGTTAAACATCACCCAAGCTGTGACTAGAAAAGAGAATTCCTGGAGCTGCTCTGGCAGGTGAGAACTGGGGGATCCCACACTGGGAGCCTTTGCAGGAAGATTTTGGACACATCTTTGCCCCCTTTATTTTATTTTATTTATTTTTATTAGCCTCTTGATCATGCTGCAAAGCATATTTGTCTTAACACCCCTTACAAAGGAAGTCTGAAAAGTGCATTTGGAGTTTATAGGTGTGGAAAACCCAAAGTTTCAATGTCTTGAACTGATTTGCTGAATTGGCTGGGGTGAAAGCTCAGCCCAAATGAGTTTCCATCACCCAGCCCTGCCCTTGCACACATTGTTGTATTAATAACTTCAGGTTTAAGCCCTTCTGCACAAAAACTGAGCTCTAGCTCTTAGTTAAAGAGAACTTACAAGCTTGGGAGTGTAAATAAATTGGAGGTTTAAGAGGGCAAAGAAATGTTTCCTCGAGCCAGATCTCACAAAGTGCTGCTCCCATTTCTGGTGCTGAGCTCTGCCCCTTTCCCAGCTGTGGAGGAGGTTTGTTCTTACCTGAGCCCCTGGGTTCCCCTGCTGTCCTGGGGGTCCTGGCTCACCCTGGGGGCCCTGGGAGGAGAAAAAAGCAGGGGAGAAGGTGGGGAAGGAGCTGGAAGCACAATTCCTGTGTTCCTCCAGCTGTATCCCTGGATTGCCAGTGCCTGGACACACCTGAGCTGGATCCTCACCCTCCCACAGCTCCCTGAACCCTCCCTGACCTTCTCCCAGCAACCAGGAGCTCCTGGAACAGCTTTTCCCACTGGGAAAAGGAAAGGGAGAAGTGACTCCAAGGCACACCAAGGATTTCCAGCCCAAAGGAGCTGAGCAAGGCTCCAGCAGCAGCTGGTTCTGCTTTTATTCTCCAGGGAATCCCAAACTCCCAATCCCATCCCATCCCATCCCATCCCATCCCACCCACCTGAAACTCAGAAAGGTTTTTCCCCTCTCAGTTAAAAGCCTCTGTTTTGACATTCATTAGCCCAGCATGCATCTCGAGGAAAATGTTTCATCTTTCATGGAGAAATAATGCTTAATTCCATCAGAAATTACAATAAATTAACATCCATTTGCTGCAGGAAGATGCTCCTGGTGTTTTTTCACGGGCTTTGATAGGACTCTAGACCAGGCTAAAAAGCAATTAGCAAATGCAATCTAACAGAATTTCTCATTTTTCCCCACAGAAAACCTGAACTGCCTGTAAAATTTGCAGGGAGAACTTACCACATTCCCTTTGGGACCTGTTTGTCCATCCATGCCAGCCACACCCTTTGAAAGGATTTAAAAAACACAGCAGTAAGAAAATGTCCCATTATTTCACACCACAAAAGCAGGGAAATTGCCATAAAAATAATCTAAAAATCAAGAAGCCCTTTGGACTGCATGGAAAGGGAATAATTTCCTACAGGTGTCTGGTAAAGCAGCCAATTCCATGAATCCAGGTGAATTTTTAAAAGTTATTTCAGAGGGGGAAACACTGTTTAAGCTGCCTGGGAGGCACAATCAGCACCAGGCTGAGGAAATCCTGGCTGGATTGCATCCCACAGGGAGCAGGGGGGGAATGGCAAAGGAACACAGGGAAAAACACCTGGTGAAGGTGGCAGAGCTGTGCAGCTCGTGCCAAAACAAAAATCAGCTGGGGTCCAACACTCCTGAGCACCTTGGAGATTCCCCCTGCCCCCTTTTCAGGATCATGGAGTCGCTCAGGTTGGAAAATAAGTCCAAAATCCTCAAATCCAGCACCAAGCCAGCTCTGTGTTCACCAAACCCATCCCCAGGTGCTGGGACAGAAATCCTGTGGGCACAGACCCTGCAGTTCTGAACCTAAATAATGCAGGCACAGAGTTTTATTCCTTGGACTGGGACAAATCCAGGGATGGGGACTCCACCATTCCTTGACTCTTCCCAGGTAGAAATTTTTCCTAATACCCACCCCAAACCTCCCCTGGCACATCTTTTCCTCTCATCCTGTCACTTGTTACTTGTGAAAAGGGACTGATCCCCCCTGCCCACAGCCTCCTGCCAGGGATTTGTGGAGAGTAAGATTTCCCTGAGCCTCCTTTGCTCCAGGATAATCTTTTGCTGTGGGAGATGAGACAGCTTGGGAGCAAATCCTGAATTCAATCCCTCCTCATTAAATTCCAGCAGCACCAGGAGCTCCCTGCAAAGTTGTCTTCACATCCCAGGAGGGGGTGAAAGGCCACAAAATGTTCCCCATTAAACACTGACCCCTTCAGCTGTGGGGTTGTGTTTTTAAGGTCTGGGGCTCCAGAGAGCAGCAGTGATTCAGGGACAGCTCCTGCATCAGCACTTGCAGGGATGAGATCTGAATAAAATCCCACATGCTCCAGCCTCAGCTCTGGGCTGGAATATGAAGGAGCTGCCCCAGAGCCCTGAGGCAGGAGTTAATAGCAAAGGCTCTGTGTTAATAACTCTCATTCCTCCCTTCCAGCCCTCCTGTTTACTCAGCTGGGGCAAATCTGCTGCTGTGCAGGGACGTGACACCACTGAGAAAGGGGCAGAAGGCAGAGCCTGAGCCAGGATTTCTTTTTGGGATCTTTGCATCGCCCAGATGTGGCAAATTACACAGCTGGGAGATCTGGGATGGCTGGGGGGGGGTTTTGTCTGGAACTCACCGGCGGCCCTGGGGGTCCTGGGGGTCCCTTGGGGCCCAGCAGTCCTCGGGGTCCCTGTGGTGGGGGGGAGAAAACAGGGTGAGAATTCCCATTTCAGGATGGGCATGGACACAGCAGGGTCTGAAAGGACCTTTCAGGTGCTGCAGCAGCTTCCCCGAGTCACCAACTGTGACAGAAATCCTGTGGGCACAAACCCTCCAGTTATAAACCTAAATAATGGCACAGACAGCTCTTCCTTGGACTGGAACAAATTCCCCTTGAACCTGCTGCATTTTGGGTACAGGAGCAGCAGAAAGGATAATGCAGCACAGTTCCTTGTGCAAGGGAGAAACAGAAAGAGCTTTATTTAAAGAAACACTGAACTTATATAGGGCAGTTTGTGCAAAACAGAATAGAAAAGACTCATTGGTCCAAGAAGGCAACACCTCTCTGAAAAGATGCAAAACGTCACTCACACAGCTCCCACCACCCTGCAGGTGCACAGTCATTGGGATAATTTCTTGTCCTTGTGAAGGCTGAGAAACCCAAGGCTTCAAGGCTGCTCTTCCCCTGGTTCCCAGCAGTGTCCTAACAACACGAACCAACTTTTTTTGTAAATTCATTTAATCCTATTCCTGGATTACCCTGTAACCCACACTCTTTACAGCCTCACCATTCCAGCTGGGAAGCTGTGAAGGATGACCTGGTAACACCAATGGATCATCCCAAAAATCCCTCCAGACGGAGATTTTATCATGGACAATCCACACAACTCAGCAAGGCTGGGAAAGCTTTCCATAAATGAACATTTTTAAAGGCACTGGGCTCTCCAGCATTAACATTCTGCTCTCCTGGTGTTTTCCATCCATTCCTGCCTTTCTCACCAGATTTAACCTGGCACTGGAAATTGAGGGATGGGAGCATCACATCAAATAAGGAAAACACAGCAGGAGAATTTGTGTTCCTGCAAAGGGAATTTTTGGAAATCCCAGCCCCTCCTGGAGATTTCAGGGGGGTTTGGAGGGGAAGGAAAGGGATGAGCACTCACTGAGAGCTCAGCTTTTAATCACAGCCCCATCCTGAACTGAGGGGAACACTGGGAATTTGTATGGATGGAGCTCCTTCCCTGCCATGGAGGAAAGAAAATCGTTCCTGATGGATGGGCAGTTTTATCTGTCAGCCCAAATATTCCACAGCCTCCTTTTTACCATGCAGAGAGGGCTGAGGAATGAAAATGAAATGGTGCAGGGTGGAATAGGAGACATTCATGAAATGTCTTGTCTTGGAGGCCGTGGGGATTCAGATCCTGCAGCAAATGTGCAGTTTCCAGCAAAAACTGGATGAATCCAAGGGTCTGTCCTGGGCTGAAGCCCTGCATGAATCCAGAGCAGAAACTCCACTGGTGAGGGCAGCTGGAAGGAAATGGAGCAGGATAAAAAAAGGAAAATCAATTTTGAAGTCCCACCACTGGTTCCAGCCACGTTTGGAATGATCTTTTGGCTGAGGGCAGAGAAGACAAACCCCCAGCTTTAGGGTGTGTGTATTTATAGCAAAACTCCCTGTAATGCAACTGAATCCTTCATCCTTCACCCCAGAGATTTTCACTCGTGCTGCTGAAATAAAAATCAACTTCCCTGCTGTGTTACCCTCATTTAAGCTCCTCTTTTGTTGCTGTGCTACCTGAGCACATAAATGCTTTAAAGAAGTTAATAAGCCATAAGTTATTGCCTGGACATGTGCTAAGGAGATAGCTGAGCTGATTAATCTTTCCCAGAAGTTAATCAGACATCTTGTCTATAATTTAGTCCCAGCGAGTCTGTAAATGCCAACCCTTCCCTCTCTCCCATGAACTGTGTCCAGCAATTCCCATCAATTAATCTCAGGCCACCACGCTGGGCCTTAGCACAACAAAATCAGGGATTCTTGAAAGAAGTGACAGATAATGTTCTTTTCATGACAAAGGAAATGCATCCAGGATGAAATCAGCAGCCAACAACTGCACCACACACGAGCAGAGTTTGCCAATAAAGTGAGAAATGCTCAGTATTAGGGGGAAAAATGGTTTTTTGCTTTTTTTTCAGATTATTTAATTGACTGCCCAGCTGTCTATTTTTATTTTTTAGTGGGGTTGAAAGCACTTCTTTGGTTTGGTCCAAAGAATTTGTCCAACACCATTGAGATCTGGAACTCCCAGCTCCTCCTCCAGCTGCTCTGCAGCACGTGGGGTCCCAACATTGACAAAGTGCAGATCTGGGGAGTTCTGTGCACTGGGAGCAGGAGATTGACCCCACTGCAGTCAGATATCAAAGTGTCCTTGAGTTCAATCCTGCCAGGATTTCGTCCTGAGGTTTGTGAGGAGTCACTGCACAGCACAGTGTGGGAGAGCTGTGTGGTGGAGATGCCACTGCCCTGAGATAAAATCTTTTTCTCGCTGGAATTTGCTCTGAACACTCACAAAAACTGTATTTTATGTCTATTTAAACCTAATTTCTACCCCAGCCTGATTACCTCAATCCCAAACCAGGGAGAAGGATGCAGGCAGGAAAAATATGACATTAATCTAAGTTTTACATTTACAGTTATGATTTTTTCTGAGCAAGCAAAATCAATACGAAATTTTTTTCATTTAAAATAAATTCAAACAAACAAACACAAGAACTCCCACCTTTGTGGGAATGAAATTAAGTGAAAATTATGAATGGAAATAATCAATTAGAGTAGTTCCAGCACAGCCACTCTCAAACTGTTCATGTAGAGCTGCAAGCTGAGTTCAATCCCTGCAGGATCTCAGGCCAAAGCTGCCCCAGAGATCCCAAAAAACACCTTTTCCATCCCAAATCCATCCTGAGAAGGCAGAGGAAGGGGATACTCACAGGCTCTCCAGGGAGACCTCTGGGTCCAACTTCTCCATCATCTCCCTGGGCAGCAGCAGAGACAAAAAAAAAAACAAAAAAACACCAGTTTTAATTCAGTCATCTCACAGAGTTCTGTTGGTTTTTTAAATAATATTCACACAGAAAAGCAGGTTCTCTGGAGGACTGACAGGGTTTTTGTGCCTGAGGAAGACCTTGGAAGCCTGGGCACTAAAACTGAGTTTACCAGGGACTAGAAATGACTGAGGATGCTTCAGAATTCCTGCAGATGTTTAGAAAGAGGGATTTTGCCACCAGACGAGGGGTTGTAGACAGCAGCCCCAAGATTTGACACCAAACTGAATAGAAGGCAGGGTGGGAATGTGATTTAGCCAGATCAGAGCTCCCCAGATAAACCAGGAGCAGCCAAAGGGTGATTCTTCATCTCCCAAATCCTTCTGGATACCCCAAACCCCCAAAATTAGCAAATGCTGCTTCCCCTGAGTTGCTTTTAAACCACCCCAAACCTGAGGCTCCCTCTTAGGAACCAACCCCAGCACCCAACCCTTGGAAACCTTTCTGAGCTGATCAATCCCTGCTCTTCTCAAGTCCTGCCCTCCCAGTTCCCAATCCCAAAACCTGGAATTGTTTCTTTTTTTCCACTTTGGCTCCTTGGGTTGAACCCACACCCTTCAGCATTCCCAAGCTCTCCCCCTAAGACCAGATCACTTAGTCTGATCTTTGTGATCACTTAGTCTGGGCTTTGCTAAACACCTTCCATTACTGACTGGAGGAGAAGTCAGCAATTTAACCTTTGATTCCTGCCTCTGTCTGGAATTTCTGCTCCCCAGTCCTCTGGATTTCACAAAACCAGGAGTGATAATTTGCTCACTGAGGGGAAGAATGTTTTTCTTTCGTGCTATTTTTTTTTTCCCTCCCATCTCCTTGCCCTGCTTCCCTCCCAGGCAAGGCTCAAGGGCTGGGAGCCTCTGCCTGATGCTGCATCTGCTTCTTGTTTCCAGGGGCTCCTTTGGAATTCCCAGTCCCACTTACCCTCTCCCCATCCTCTCCAGGAGCCCCTGGGGGGCCGTGGGGGCCTGGCTCACCCTGAAAAAAAAAAAGGCAGAAAACGTTTCAGAGAAGGTGAAAAACACTCTGGCAATGGAAACCACCAGGGAATGGTGATGAGCCAGGGCATGGGTTTAATTTTTCTGTCTGTGCTGCTCCAGCAGAGGGGAGGGACACCCAACCTACAAAATAACCAATTTCCTCCCCCATTTTTTAATTATAAAGCAAAGAGTTTGAACCCAAGGTAATTTCTAGCAATTCCCAGCCCCAACTGCACTGTCCAACAGCAGGTTTTGCCTCTTGCTTTGTGTTTTCAGGCTGCTTTGTACTGAGGCAGTTTCTGCCTCCCCACTCTGATTTGGAGCAGCCCCAGAAGGATCTTTTAGAGGGATTTTGGATTTTGCAGCTCCCTGTGGGATGTGAGTGCTGGGCTCTTGGGGAGCCTCGTCCTCTGCTGAGCCTCACCCCAGTCCCTCCTTCCACCTCCTCCTTTCAGAGATCCATCCCACCAGACCTGGGACAGAACTTACCCTGTTTCCCTTCTCACCAGGCAAACCAGCCAAGCCATCAAAGCCTCGGTCACCCTGAAAGCAAAACCAGTTTAAAACACATTTCCAGCTGTATTTGAGCACCCTTCCCATGTGTTTCCTTCCTGTGCCAAGCAGGGATTGATTTTCTCCCTCAGACATTCAGCCTTCACCTTCCATCAGGCCAGAAGTTATGGATTAAAACAAGGAAAAAAAACAAAACACACCTCCAAGTCATTTGGGATTAAAGTCTTCCCTCTTCCCCCAGTTTGAAATGTTTTTCCATGTGAATTTCTGAGTTTCTCTGGGTTTTTTCACCTCTCTTCTAGATAGGTTCTCCTAACCCAATGATTTATTTTGCTTTAATTCTGTGGAATTATGGACTGCAATGAGCAAACTGGGGTAACCCCACACCTGCCAACAGGTCCCCTGAGCTTTCCCACCATCTCACACACCCTTTGTAACCCTCTAAGGAAAGAAATACAGATAAGTAAATTCTGGACATTATCTTAATGGAACCAGGACAGGAAATTTGTTCCCTAAATGCCTCAGCTGCTTGGAGAAGAAAGAGGACACAGAGGGGTTGCAATCCTGGGTGAGTCCCAGTGCCCAGAGTGCATTAAAATTCCTCACCACACCTCCATTTCCAAGAGGTGTTTTTTTGGTGGTTCTGCTCTAGAGGCTTTCCAGCCACTCATTCATGTTTGTCTTTTGTAATTGGGATTCTAAAGTATTTGTTCTACAACTGCAGCAGATTTCATCCAGCAATTTTAAAAAGTGGCATTGAAAAAAAAAAAAAAAAGACAGGAAAAGAGAAGAAAAAAATTGTTCTTCTGCCTTCCAGGGGTGTGTTTGACTTCCCTCTCAACTTCCACGAGCCCACAGGAGCCTCATCACAATCTCCTCCAGGCAAACTGGGCTCCTTCTCCACGGCTCCCTCAGCTCATTCCTGCTGAAAAGAAGGTGCAGATTCCCAAAATCTGTAAAAAATTGGCTCTACCTTTGGTCCTGTCTGGCCTGGCATTCCCCGGGCACCGTCACTGCCAGCTCGTCCCTGCAACAGAGAGCAGCAAGGTCACATCCAAAGGGCAGGACAGCTCAGCTGGGCCTGAGACAGGGTTTAGTTAAGCCAGAGGGAGGGTTTGTTGAAGTCAGGCATCCTTTAAAGCCCTGCTCTGTGTTTGAAGCAACATCCTGGGGGTGATGAGAGGTGGGAGATAAATGGCAGCAAAGCCACTTCAGCGCATGGGCCATGGCTGTTGGTTTTGGTGGGGAAAAAAAGGATCTCCCAGCACATTTCCAGAGATGCCAATGGAGATGGCTGCAAATGGAAATGAGAGTTTCTGGGCCAAGGAAGGCACAAGTGGGTCACACACAAGATTTGCTCCCTCCTTCCTTCTGGCAAGTCGAATTATGGTGAGCTAGAGGGTGGTGTGGGATAAAAATCAGAGTTTGGGATGGGAACAGGATTTACACCTGATCCATTCTTGGGATTCTCCTCACACACTGCCAGGAGTGGGGACTCCAAGGCAGTTCAAAGCATTTGTGCAGCCACAACCCCAACAGCAGGGAGCCAAAAAACCCTGGGATAAAAGAGTGGGATGGGCAGCCTTGAATTCCCCCCCCCATTCAGATTTTAACTCCCACCCTCATTTGTGTCCCAAATTTTAATTCCCATCCTTGTGTCCTCTGAAATTTTTAACTCCTATCCTTGTTTGTCTCCTCTTAGTTTTCAGCTCCCATTCTCATTTCTGTCCTCCCAAATTTTACCTCTCCTCCTCATTTGTGTCCTCCCAGATTTCAACTCTCATTCTTATTTGTGTCCCAAATTTTAACTCCCATCATTGTTTCTGTCCTCCCAGTTTTTAACTCCCATCCTGATTTCTGTCCTCCCAAATTTCAGCTCTCCTCCTCATTTGTGCCCTCCCAGATTTTAAACCTCCTCTTCATTTGTGTCCTCCCAGATTTTAACTCCCATCCTTCTGTCCTGTGAGTTTTTAACTCCCATCCTTCTGTCCTCCCAAATTTTAACTCCCATCTTTTGCCCTCCCAGATTTAACTCCCATCCTTGTGCCCTTCCAGATTTAACTCCCATCCTGATTTGTGTCCTCCCAGTTTTTAACTCCCATCCTGGTTTGTATCCTCCAAAATTTTAGCTCCCATCCTGGTTTGTATTTTCCCAGTTTCCAGCTCCCCCCCTAGTTGGTATTTTCCCAGTTTCCAGCTCCCACCCTGGTTTGCATTTTCCCAGTTTCCAGCTCCCACCCTGGTTGGTATTTTCCCAGTTTCCAGCTCCCATCCTGGTTTGTATTTTCCCAGTTTCCAGCTCCCATCCTGGTTTGTATTTTCCCAGTTTCCAGCTCCCATCCTGGTTTGCATTTTCCCAATTTCCAGCTCCCACCCTGGTTTGCATTTTCCCAGTTTCCAGCTCCCACCCTGGTTTGCATTTTCCCAATTTCCAGCTCCCATCCTGCTGTGGCCTCCTGGCCTGCAGCCCTCTCTTGTGCAACGCCCTGGGTGCTGAGGGATTTTTGGCAGGGGAGCAGTTCCCAGCAGGACTGCAGCTCCTGCTGCCCAGCACAGCTGCCAGGACACTCACCCTGCGGCCTGGCTTCCCTGCTGGACCCGGGGGACCCTGGATGCCTCGTGGACCCTGCAAGGAATCAGGGGGAGAGGAAGAAATGTCACCTCGAGGGACCAGGAGCAGAGCCAGTGATCCCACATCAGGCACTGCTGGGGCTCTCAGGGCTCCAGAAGGAATCCCTGGAGCAGAGCCCGTGGTTCCAGACGCTCAGGGAAGGTCAGAGCATCTCCATGCAGGAGTTGCAGGTGTTCATCCATGAGGAGTCTCTTGCAAGCACGTGGTGGAGATGCATCCCATAAATCATTCCCTTGCCACCAGAAAATGGGAGCTCTCCCTTAATGCAGGATTTAAGGCTTGGAAGAACAATACCCTGAGCATTTCTGCACACTTCAAATTACCATTTATGTGCAGGACTCCTCCATGGGTGTTTTTCCAGTTTTACTCTGCTGGTTTAAAACCACATCCAGAGCCTGCATTCGGACACTTGGGGGACATTTCCATGTCAAACACCTTCCCACACCTTCCAGCTCCCAGCTGGCTCGGGGTGACCCAATCCCTGCTTCCCACAGGCAGCACTGGCTGCTCCACCCTCTGGTTCTGCAGCTCCCCCCCGTTCCACACTCACCTGAGGTCCCATTTCTCCAGCCTCTCCCTTCAGTCCTCCACTGCCCGGGGGTCCCTTTGGACAGAGAACAGGATTTATTGTATTTTTCCTCAAGAGGGAATATTCCACATTAAGGAAAAGCCATTCATGGATGCAGAGCCCACAGGGAGCTGGATCTGCTGGGTGGGCTCCATCCTCACCATCTCCATGCTCACCAATTCCATCACTCCCAGGTCCACCCTCACCATCTCCATCATTCCCCATCTCCATCCTCCCCAGTTCCAGCACTCCCCAGCTCCATCCTCACCAATTCCATCCTCCCCACAATTCCATCCCCACAATTCCATCCCCTCAATTCCATCCCCCAATTCCATCTCTCCCCAATTCCATCCCCTCAATTCCATCTCTCCCCAATTCCATCCCCTCAATTCCATCCCCTCA
>JAOTQZ010000776.1:8250434-8260774 GCA_026546895.1 Pogonocichla stellata | reverse complement strand
TCTATTTTAATTTTCCTAGTAAAGAACTGTTATTCCTAATTCCCATATCTTTGCCTGAGAGCCCCTTAATTTCAAACTTATAATAATTTGGAGGGAGGGGATCTACATTCTCCATTTCAAAGAGAGGCTCCTGCCTTTCTTAGCAGACACCTGTCCTCCAATTCAGGACAATCACCTTCACCCCTGCCAGGACCCGCCTCAGTACCTGCTTGGTTTCAGGTTTCTCTCCAGCAGCCACCTCAGGAGGGCTGGGTTTGGTGGTGGGGGTTTCTGGTTTGACAGCTTCATCCACATCCTCGTAGTAGGGGTACTCGTAGTAGTAAGTGTCACCTTCTCCCTCCCCATCTGTGTACTGCAAGGAGAGGTGGAGAAGTGTTGGAACCCTGGAAACAGGGAGTTTGGAATTTTCTGTGCTGTCAGGCACTGCATCCCCCAAGGGAACACTACTTTCAACCTGAGGCCGTGGAGAAGGCTTCCAAAATTGAGTGATAGAACTAAAATCGCTGGTGTGTAGTTTAAATACAAGTGTGTGATATCACATGGTGAAGGGTTTGGGGTTTTGGAGTACTCCTGCACTAACAGCATCCCTGTGGCTTCCCACCCAGCCCCAGCCTGCAGGCAGGAGGGCTTGGAAAAGCAGATCCTCACAGCCTTTTCCACAAGGCATCAGTCATTGTCCAGCAAGAAACCCGAAGAGAGGCGCTGGTTCCAGCCGGGCACAGCCCTGCTCCTCCCTGGCAGGAGTTGTTCCTACATGGAGCAACACAGCCTCGGGACAAGCCAGCTCTTGTTGGACTGCTGGCTCCAAAATAGAGGAGTTTTATTTTCCTGCTGCCACAGATCTCCACCAAAGTGCCGTTTTATTTGTCTTATTTATTGTTTCTCCAGAAGCGCTGGCGGTGCTTCCCTGGGGCTGCGCCTAACCGTGAGCATCGCAAAGCCCTGCTTAGGGGCTGGATTAATTTAATCCCAAAGATAAACTGGGAGGGCTGATGGCATTACTGGTTCATGGGGATTCCCTGACCCTGCAGGTTTGGGCTCAGCTGAGAGCAAATCAGCCCAAGGGAGCGGCTCAGGATGCCAGACAGCAACTGCAGCGAGCTGGGACCTTTTTAAAAAGGGCAAAATTTGGGTGATGCTCATTAAAAATCAGCCACACCCAGACATTTCTGATTGGGTAGCAAACACACAAATGCATCCCCAGCCTTTTTTATTGTGTTTCCTTGCTTTAAAGAAAAGGCCTGGGGTGAACTATTCATATAAAAATTATTTGGTACAGCAGCTCTGAGGGATGACTCGGGAGCTCATTTAATTTCTGCCAAAATGAAATTCAAAGCAAATCCAGGGGGAAAATGGTTCTTCCTCCTTTAACACCTGTTGTTTTACAGAATATGGAGAAAGAACTGTTTAATCCTTTTACAAGTCCAACAGTATAACTTGAAATTTAGGAACAGGTGCTAGTCTGGACAGGACTGGAGCTGCCAGGGGAGGTCAATAATCCACACTTGGCTCATGTTGTCTCTCCCGTGTTTCTGAGCTCCACAAGGATGTTCCTTTCAGTCTTTGGAAATGGGAGGAGCTCAGAAAGAAGGGGAAACTCCCAAGAACCCGCAAATCCTCAAAACAAGCTCAGTCTTGGATGTTGGAGACGAGTCGCGGGGAAGCTGAGCGGGAGGAAGGAGCCTCGTGTTTGCAAGGGTGACACAAACCCAAATTTTGGTGATTGTGCCCCAAAGCAGCCCGAGAGACTCACGTATTCGTCCTGGTTGGGGTCCTGGGACTGGGGGGAGTCGGGGATGGCGGTGTCACAGTCGGGGCTGTAGTGCTCACAGTACTCCAGGGCTGCCCGCGGGTCCGCCACGATCAGGAGCTGCTGGATGTCACCCTGCAGGGAGGGGAGCACACAGGGTCAGGGGTGGCTGGTGCTCCTGGAGACACCATCCCAAGGCTGTGATCAAAGCAGGAAACACGAAGGAATGAAAAGCAAAGCACGCTCCAGGGCCACCTCCCTGACGTGGGTGCATCCCCTGAGATGGGCCGAGGGAAAAACTCCGTGTCCAGGGAGCAGCTGCTTCTCTTGGGCTGCCCCACGAGGTGTGAACCCACAGTGCTTCACCCCCAGCCCCAAATCCACCTCCCCAAAAGACAAATCACCCAGTGCAACAGCACTGACAGCCCCAAGCGAGGCAGGTGCAGGAGAAAGGAGAGAAAAGAGCTTTGCACCCCCCAAACCAGCAATAAAACAACTCCTCTCCACTTGGCCCTGTGCAGAGCTGCAGAGTCACCCTGTCCAGTCCCAAAAGTTGCTTATTGCCCTCAAAACTTCTCCCATCCCACCAGCTGGTCCCATATCACCCCCCCCTTTTTTTACACCTTGCCTCACCTCGACGTTCCACCCACAGCGAGAGACTGGAAATGCATCTGATAAACCCACAAAAGAGCCAAGGGGAGGCTTTTTTTTTTGGACTAAAAACCAGGTGCAGAGGAAGCTCATTAGGCACCAGGGCTGGTTAATGGAGCAGCTGCTCCCTGAAGCCCGAAGGTCAGAGCAGAAATTGCTCTTGAGTTTCCTAAAGAGCCACCACGCCGCTCAACCACGATGCCAAAATCCAGTTCATTCAGCAGACAGTTACATAAGGCTTCACTACTTGGATGCTTAGAGATGATACTTTAATTAGAGGAGGGAAAAAAAAAATTCTTATTTAATACCAGACAAACATGGCTAAAGCATCAGGGGGAAAAAGCAGGAGCGTTACAGCAAAGCTGGGAGGATGATTTGGGCAGTAATAGGAACCAGAAGCTGCAAAGGGAGCCTGGCCAGACTGGCAGACAGCCCTGTGGAAAAGGATATTTTTGAAATTAGGGGCCAAATCTTCCTCGGTGTGGCTGGATCGTGGATGTGTCCCACTGATTTCCCCCCAAAAAAGAGAAAGCTGCTCACATTTTGGGCAGAGATCCACTGGGGAAGGATTGACACATCAGCACTGGGGGGAAGGAGCAGCTCAGAGCTGCCTGGAGCTCCCCCCTCCACCCCCAGGTTGTCACTTCCCTCCCTGCAGCAGCTCAGGAACATCTGGGCACCTCTCACACCTACCCCAGCCACCCTTCAAGGAGCATTCATTGAGCTCATTAGTCATTGTTTCCAGTGAATAACCTTTACAAAATTAACAGAAACGTCTGCAAAGTGCGTTTCAATTTTCCATTTTTAAAACGAGAAACATCTTCCCTTTCCTTTCCCTTTTCTTTTTTTTAATATAAATCTAATCCTGCCGTTACTGTTGCAGCTTTTTCTTTTGCAAGGTAACCACCAAAACTGGGCTTAGAGTAGCGGGAAAATAAAAAAAATTCCCAGTTTTTTGCCTCGTAGAATATTTCCCTTTTCCAAGCAGCTCTGGCTGTCACCTGCCCATGAGACCTGGGGGAACTGGACCGTGGTGGGACCTCCAGGGCACCCCGGGGGTGTTCTGGGGTTACTCAGGCCATAAATCATAACCATCCCTGTCTCCAAAGGCACTCCAGAGCTCCAAACCCGCTCCTTTGGAATTCTCTCCAGCAGGGAATACCCAACCTGGCCGAGGTTGATGTGAAAACCCTTCCAGCTGCTATTTCTGCCCTCCCTGACACCTCAGCTAAGCCAGTTGTGCCCTTCTCTCCCTCAGGTGCTTAAAGCTCCCTGTTTTCCATGGGAAGTGCCTGGAATTGTTGGGATAAGCTGAAAGAAGCCAGCCCCAGGGCAGACCTGGGGCTTGTCTCCCAGAGGCAGGGGAGGCTGAAAAAGCTTTTTCTCCCTGATAAGGTTGGATTTACACCTCGTGGAGAGCTGATAGGCTGCATCCCATAAGTGACCAGGGCTGGAACTGCGTTTCCTCAAGGAACAGATAAAGCAAGGGAAGGAATCTTGGCTGAACACAGTGCCAAAGGTTAAGCAGAAGAGAATTTGCTAAAGCTGGGTTTGTTTTTAGCCTCAGCTGATGGCAGCTCCTGAGCTATGCATGGGGAGAAAAACTTGATCCCGCCCTGCTTCCCTGCAGGAGCTTGGGCATCCTCAGCCTTGGAGAATACGGGGAATAAAAAAAAACCTGCAAATCCCTGGAGCCAGAGCAGAAAAAAATGAACCTCAACACACCAAAGGGCGGCGTGGGCCCCACGGTTTCTGCTGAGCGAGAGGGGGAGGCTGAGCAGGGGGAGCTTCCTGCTCATTCTGGGTCAAGAACTTGGGAAAATCGGTGCGTAACTGAATAAATTTGGGCTGCGGGGAGCGCCAGGAAAAAGCACCAGACAGCATCAGGGAGCTCAGCACGCTTCACCAGCGCGGCTGGCTCCCCTTTGCCTTTTCAAACCCAACCAACCACCCCGCCCGAAGTTCATCCTTGTCTCCTTCCAGCGCGCAAAACCCGGTTTGCGAAATGAAAGAAAACAAAATTTGAATCTGGGACGAATGAGAGCCCCCAGGGGAGCACCCAAGCTCAGAGCCAGGCGCTGAGCAGCTCAGCAGAGAGGGGAGGAGAAAAGCTCAGCCCGTTCGTCTTTGTTCCGTTCCCAGCAAGCGCCCGGCACTGGGGGATGCCCCGTGCTGACACTCGCGAAGAGCAGACAGGAGTAAAAACCTTGTTAGCGAGATTCCCGCTCAATTGACCTCATCCCTCAGCGCCAAACAATGAAATGGGCTAATTTAGGCTGCAGTAAAAAGCCCCACTATCTGCACCTCAACAAAAGCCGCACAAAGCTCTGCTGTCAAGAGCCCCGTTCGTGTGATTTAAAAAGCCAACTTTAAATAGAGCAAACCACGCTGGGAGGGTCGGGAGCCCTTTGTGTCCCCTCGAGTGTGCTGCTGCTAATAAATCGTGCCCAGGGATCCTGGCTGGCACAGAGGAGCCAGCCCTGCTCCTCTCCCTCCCTCAAGTGTCCCTATTTTGGTCACAAGCCACCCCAAAAATCCCTTTCCCGCCTGGATTTTTGCAGCACTAAGGAGATCCTGCTGATCTAAAACAGGGTTTTTCCAAGAGAGACAACTTAAAAATGCGCCAGTGAAGTGGTTTAAAGAGCTGAGCAGCCAAATCAAAGATGTATTTTCAAGTATTGAGTTATTTCAGTCAGGGAGCAAGGCAGAAATGCTCTGGTGTTGCTTTGCAGAAGTCACCAGCAGCGTCCTGCAGCCACCCACACGGTGGGTAAAACTCTTTTTTGGCCTGGCAATGAGTCGGGCACAAGCTTCAAGTAAATTCTCCAGTGACTTGGTAGCACCCAGAGGCTGAGCTCAGTTGTGTTTTGCCTGTTTAGCCAAAAAAATTGAAGCAGAAAATAAAAAATCCGATTTTTTTTTTTGGCCTGCAAATAACCACGATTTCATACATTAAGGGGGGCAGTGTTTAAAAAAGGGGATAAATCACATTTTGGCCTTTATTCCTAAAACTCCTGGTGAAGAGGAGGAGGCAGGACAGCACATTTCTGAGCAGGGCTGTGAGTTGAGAGGGTTTCGTTTGCTCCAGCAGACAGATGGAAGTGAGAACTGTCAGGACCAGTCAGGCTCTGCCTGACATTTATGGTAAAGCCATTTATGCCTGATGACTCATTTGCTTTATGGATTAAGTTCCATCAAAGCCAGTTTAGCTCAACTCCCCAGCCAGCTCCCAGACAAGGCTGGAAAAGCTCTTTCTGGAGCATTTTTTAGCACTTATTCTATACTCGTGTAAAAAATGTCACATCACTTCCAATGACATCAGCTTCAGGAACTCGGAGGAATCGTTGTGGTTCAACGAAAAAAAACTGAAAAAAAACAGCTGGAGAGGAGCATCAGAGTGACTTCATCTGGCACTGGCTGCAGCTCCCTAAATCCTGGGATTTTTCAGGGCTCTCACTGATCATTAATTGGAGTCTGGTTAGGGCATCACCCCAAAAGTCTGAGATTCAGCATCCCTCAGAGTGAATCCTGCTGGATGTGCTTTTGGAAACTCCTGCACTGAAACCAGGCAGACACAGACCCAGGGTGAGCAATGGGAACACAAAATCTTTACAATTATTGGGAATCATTGGGATTTATCCTGACAAACCTGGCTCCACAACCCCAAACCCAGTCAGAGGCTGAAGAGGGGCAGGGCTGCAGTGCAGCTCTGGGATGAAGTGGAAGCTCATCCTCCAAAAACCCCTAATCCCTGTCCTGGAGCCAGCCTGGCAGCCCTCAGATGTTCCACTTGATAAATCCTGTCACCAGCACTTCCACGGATTCTCACTGCTGTGCACACGGGGATCACCACAGCCCCAGTCCTGCTGCATGGAAACCCCAAAAATCAGAGGTGCTGGAGGTGCTCAGAGCATCCTTTAAACACAGCAGCTCCAGAAGAGCAGCAAAACTGCAGCAACGGGGTCAAACAGAGACTCATCACCCCCCCCAGTCCCACAGCAGCACAAAATGGGAAGGCAGTTGTTGAGAGTTTGGCTAAATAGTAATAAATAATAACAAATAAAAGCTTGGCTCGCACACAGCTGTGACTCAGGACGAGCTCCTGGTGGTTTGGTTAAACCCAGCTGATGCTGATGTGTCCCCATCCTGCTCAAGGGGCTGCAGGGTTGGATGGGGCTGCTCTGGACCTACCCAAGAACAGCTCCTGCTGCTTTGGGCACTCAGAGAGAGCCTCTGCCCAGCCCTCTTTGGAAAAAAAAAAAAAAAAAACAGGTTTAATTAAGCAGAGCAAGGAGAGAAGTGTCACCAGAACGAAATGTGGCCCCAAACCATCTCGGGGGCTGGGGAAAGTTTCTCTTTTTTCCCTGCACCTCTGTGTGGGGACTCCAAGGAACCCTCAGCCCCAGGTCAGCCAGGAGATGGAATCTCAGCTCGCTGAGACTGAGCTTGCAGAGCACAAACACAGCAACTGTCACAGCCCACGAGCCTCCTCCCCTGACCACAGCAGCAGAGGGCAATCAGCCCTCTGGCTCGCTGCTAATTAACCTCTCTGCTAATTCCTCAACCTTTCTATTTTACAATCCCAGGGCAGAAGCCAATTTCCCATCATGTGAGGATCCGTGGTCTCGCTGTTCCTCCTGGCTGCGGGATCTGAAGCAGATTTGATTTTGGATTTTTTTTTTTGCTGGATTTTACATTACATTGCACAGGGAAGTGTGGTCCCCTCCTTGTCCCCTCCCCTGAACCCTGGGACTTCTCTGTGCTGTCCCCAACACCCAGCCCTGCCCCAACACAAGAGCAAATCCTATTTCCTCCACCCAAAACTTCTGGATCCTTGGATCAGCAGCCTGGTGGCTGTTGTTTAAAATTAAATCAAGACTCATGCCTTAAAATTAAGAGGTTTTTTGGAGCAAGGAGCTGCTTGCAGAGCCCACAGAACCCTTTAGGTCTGTGTGTGAGCTATCCCAAATCCAACTGTGGAGCAGTTTAGCAAGGACTCCTCAGTGGAAGGGCAGGACAAGCCATCCCCTCGGAGGGGAACAAAAGCCAGATGGCTTTGCTAATTCTGGAAAGCTCTCCTGAAGAAGCTGTCGCTCTGCCAACACCCAAAAACCAGTCAAGGACTCCAAGGCAGGATGGGGGCACCACACAAGGCTCATTTCCAGGCGGACACTTCCCACCCCAATCCCAGATAACCCCCAGAGTCAATAAACCCTGCCCTAAAGCAAACACTCCCCAGCAGGCACAACCTCTGAGCAGCTGTGGAGCCAGAGCTGATGCCAAAGTTCCTTTTTTTTTGGTGAACTCAGAGCTCATTCCCAAAGTTATCACCCCCAGGATTCACCACAGTGTGGATTGTTTACCTGGCAGTGCTTCCCCACCCTCAGTGGGGGAAAGAGTTCCTTGCCTTCCCAAGTTTGGCAGAGCCACTAATCACCAAATCCTCACCAAATCCTGCCAAACCCTTTGCTCTCTGCAGTGCCCTGTAACAGCTCTGAATTCCCCCTTTCAGTGTCACCTCCTGCCCCACAGCTTTTGGGACCAGAGATGCCCTGGAGAGAACAGAAAAGCCAAAAAAAAATAAAAAGATCAAAAGCCTGACCAGGCTCAAACGGACATTTAATGTTGGGGGCATTTAATGATTTAATTATTTAATGATTTAATGACTTAATGATGGGGCATTTAATGATTTAATAAAGGGGCAAAAGCTCCAGACTGCCCTTCCCTCCCTACCCAGCACTGCTTCAACCCCAGCCACTCCACCTGAGCTCTCCATCCCTTCAGAGAGACATCAAATCACCCCTTGGAAGGTCCCCAAAATCCCTGGGGCTGCTCCAGGCTCTGTATTCCACCTTCCTCAGCCTTGCCCTGCCTGCCTGAGGGGCTGCAGGGCTGGGATGAGCATTGCTCCCCCAGGAAATCCATCTTGCCCAGCCCTTGTGGAAAAATTCACCAAAAGAGTGGGAAAAGCCCAGCTTAGTCAAATTAGCAATGTGTCATTTAATTAAAATCCAGGAATTTGGGGACGTGGGGCAGAGGGCAAAACAATCCTTGAGGCAGCTCAGAAAACAGGGGGTGTTGGCAGAGGCACAGAAAGCTGCAAACCAAAAAAACAAACTAAAAAAAACCACCCAGAAAGCTGCAAAACTACAAAGGATTTACTGCAAGGTCATCCTAGCACTGCATTTTTCCAGGTTTTTTCCTGGTTTTCCAAGGTGGGAAAGGCACTGTGGGAAGGGCAGAGCATCCCTCAGCACCCAGCCTGGCACGGTGGGACAGAGCCACAGCTGGGATTTCCTGGGGAAAAGGGGAAGGTTGAAGGTAGAAAAGCACAAGGTTTGAGTGCTCTGTCCCTTCATCCCAGGCCAGGCAGGTCCAGCTGTCCCCTGACTCATGTCTGGGGCTCCAAACCACCAGACATGGGCTGTGTGCTCCCCTTCAGAGCACAAAAGTGGGTTTTTTTAGTGTTTTGTAAGTGTTTGCTGCAGGGAATTCCATCAGGGAGCAGGACCCACCCTGAGGAAAAATGATTCTGTGGCTTCTGGTTTTGCTCCTGCCTGACATCACCACTGGTGGCATCACCACTCCAGCCCTGTGGGACCAAATCTTGGCAGCATTTGGGTTTTCACTTCACTTTCCCTGCTCAGCCAGGCCCTTCTTGAAACTGGATTTGTCTGCATTTCTCCTCCCAGACCCCACAGGCTCCTCTGTGGGATGGGGAGGCACAGCCAGAGAAAAGCAGCCAAGCAGTGGGGACTGCAGGAAAGGGAAAAGGCAGCCAAGGTGCCTTAAAAAAACAATAAAGCTGCTAAAAACACCCAGAGAGAGAGAGATATCCTTAAATCAACAACCTGCTCAGCCACTCTGCTTGGCTATTTTTATATATTTCTGTCTGTTGAACAGACCACAATTTATCTCCCGGGGTTTTTGGGTGCAAAACAATCAGTTCTGGCCACAAAAAGCAGGATGGGGCTGAATGGCTTCTGCAGTCCCAGTCTGGAAGGGTGGGTGGACTGGGACAGGGGATGCTGGGACAAAAGGCTGCTTTATTTTCCCTCTTTCTCTCCATCCTGGCCAAGCACTGAGCTAGCACAGGCAAAAAAAAAAAATCATATGAGAGGCAAAAATAATACGAGAGGTTTCTGCAGCTCTTTTGCAAAAAGGGGGGAAAAAAATAATGGCACAGTTCAGGTTTTTAAAGGGCAAAGAATAGAAAGAAAGGAAAGAAGAAGCCCCTGACAGTCCCACTTGTCTCCACCCCAATAAAGAGAGAACATCACAATAGGAAGATGAAACTCGAGAGCAAAGTCACTCTTTATAATTGCAAAATGAGCGTTTTTAAAGTTTTCTTTTTAAATTGTGCGCTCTGAGCAGATGGCCTGAGCCCCCCCTGCAGATCAGGGGCACATGTGAAGAGGCAGGAACCTGAAGCACAGGTTTTTATTAAGCTGTAGTTCAAATTTCTTCCCGCTGAAGTGAATATTTTCTCTCCAAAGCAGCAGCTGCATGGTGGGTGAGCCCTCAGAGGTTTCAGAAATGTCCCCACTGCCCCTGCCTGGCTGCTGATAACCCTGGGAGATCCCAGAGCTGCCAGGACCAGCCTGAGGCTGATTTTGGGGCTCTAAACCTGGCAAAGCCTCCCAGGTTTGGGTCATTCTGGAAGATTTCTGTCACTCCTGCGGGACAGGAGCTGGGGCTGAGTCACCAGAGGTTCTCACTGCCCTGGCATGGAAACCTTGCACTGGATCTAATTTGGATCTAATTCAGCCATGCCAGTGTGTTGGGTTGGTGTGACCAGAAATGTGGATTCTGTCCCCGTCTGTTAAACCAGGTGGGGCAGTGACCCTGATCTCCTGGCACACATTATCTGCTCATGGGCCATCTTTAAACCAGCTGGGGCAATCATCTTTATCTTCCCACAGCCCATCCTCCCTCCAGG
>JAOTQZ010000776.1:8222959-8235419 GCA_026546895.1 Pogonocichla stellata | reverse complement strand
ATCCCATCCCATCCCATCCCATCCCATCCCATCCCAGCCCTCGGGAATTTGCTTTGCCATGGGAAGCAGAGTGTGGGAGGTGACAACCAAGCTGTCAAGGAGAGTCCCCTCGTGTCATGGAGCAAAGGAATCCATGGCCAAGGAGTGGGAAAAGAGCAAATCCCTGCAGCCCCAGGGTGAGCAGGGATTTGGGAGGGAGCTGCTTCCCTCAGCTCTAAATCCCAGCACAGGGATGGATGAAAACCTTGGGAGCCCTTCCCAGTTTAAATGTGCCAAAAGCTACAAAATCCCAGTGTGGAGATGATCTAGAACCCCAGCAAGGGCTTGAAACCAGAGAAGCAGAGGAGCTCACCTCACCAGGGCCACCCAGTTTTCACCATTATTACAAAAAGTCAAAATAAAATCTCAAAAATCCCGAACGGCAGCGCTCTACTATGTTAAAAAAAAACAAAAAACCAAAAAAAATTTCAAAAACGAGCTGGAAGCATCTCATCATCCCTGTGGAAGCTGCTCCTGGCTGTGGCTCACCTCAAAAACCTCCTCATCCAAAATCCTGGTGCCAAACACGATGATGCCGTTGACGTCGATGATGGGATGCTCGCTCCGGTCCAGGAACTTGGTGATTTTCTTTTTACAGTCCAGAACCAAGGTGACATTTTTCTTCTGCACACTCAGAGCCACTCGGTGCCACCTGTGAGAACACAGCCCACAGATGGGTCAGGCACGGCCCTGATGGCAATGATTGTATAAAAAAAATCATTTCTGGGATTATTTTTTTTTTTTTTAATGTGACCCTTGGTGGGAATCCTCCCTGGGCACAGCCTGAATTCAGGGTTTGCTTGGCAAGAGAAATTCTGCTTGCCAGCTTTCCTCCCCCCAAATCAGGCAGGGATAAGACCACCCTGTTGACTCCCCTTTCCACCCTCTTTTTCAGCCTCAGCATGGACTTTGCAAGACAAACTGATTTTTTTTTTTTTTTTAAAGGCCCTTCACAGCAAAATCAACGTTCTGTCCTCACAGGTACCAGGCAGCAGCACTGACTGCTCAGTTACAATTCTTACAGATGTCAAATTGGTGATATTAAACAGGCTGGAACCTTCCCTCTGAGTGACAGCAAAATGCAGGCAAGAGCTGGATTTGCTGTGGCTTTAATTAGCCTGGATATGAAATACTCCCCATCCTTTGCTGGGCTGGGGGGGCCCAGGAGATCCAGCTCTTCCTCTAAATAAATCCCATTAAAAAAAGGAGCTCGAGATTAATAGGGCTTGGTTCACACCCCACTGCACTCAGTGCTGATTTTAGGAAGCAATTCCAGCTCACAGGAGAGATCAGGAACAGGATTCTCATCCCCAGGCACAGCAGAGAGCAGAAGCTGATTTTCCAGGGCCAAAATATTTTTGTTTAGGCCGAACAAAGGCCAAAATGACAAGCTGGGGCACCTGTCAGCTGCCAAACACATTTCTATAGGCACAATTCCTATTTTATACATTCAACATGCTGGCACGGATACAAACAATGAACTGGTTTTTGTTTTTTGGTTTTTTTTTTTTTTTCCTTGGTGCACAAAATGTCACTTACTTGCCATCTGCTAGGTTAATGCCTCTAAAGAGAGGATAGTCTTCTGGGCCTGGCTTTCCTGTATGGTCTTCATACAGGAATACAGGAGATCTACCCAACTCCACACCAATTTGCTGGATCCCTTGCTCATTGTAAATTGAGATCAAGAAGGACTGACCTCCTTTCTTCGCTTTTACAGTGGTTAGAATGGAGAAGTCCTCTGGGAAGGGGGAAGCTGGAGTGGAAAAGCAAAGAGGTTAGTGAGGTTTCCTCAGAAATAAGGGGTCAGCAGCCCTAAAAGTTCATACAGGGCCAGGTGACAACGTGGCTTTCCCCCAAATGCTCTGGGGGGAAGGCCCTGGGCTGGGGAAACAAAAGTTCTGCAAAAGTTGTTGGCTTAAATTTGTCATTTTTGCACCCAGCTCTTCCAAAACAAGCTCCCTTAAAGATTTTTAGGACACAAGGTTCATGGTCCCCATGAAATGAATTTAAGTTCTTGAAGGGACAGAGGAAATCAAGCAACAGTCTTGAAGGATTTTATTTAAGGGAGCAGAGAATTGCACCAGGATTTGTTCATTCCAGATGAGAACAGAGGATTTTGTGGTTTTGGCTTTCAGGGTTGCTGCAGAGACACACACACACACACAAAAAAAAAAAAAAAATCTGAAAAAGGAAATAAATCTGGCAATCAATAGAAAATGCTAATTTGTCTGCTAATTAAACAGCATCTCGTTTCCTGTCTTTTTCTCCTCTCAGGAAAGAGCTGTGTGTGATCACAGGTGATTTCTGTCTTTATTTCTGCAAGGTTTGGAGGATCAAAGCCACTAAAGTCTGTCAGTACAGGGTCAGCCTGCAAGGCCAGGCAAACATTTAAAGCTTTACTCTCTTGCAGAAACCCAAATTCCTCCCCCCTCTTTGCCTTTCTCTGCCTTTCAGACTGGTAAAAACTGAGCCCAAACTGAAAATCCTGGCTGCACATCCCAGACAGGGCAGCTTGAAAACCACCAGGAGCATTGATAAAGAAGATTTCTTGATCAAATTATACCCACAGCCCCCTCAGATGCTGCATTTCAGACTGTGGGGCTTTGAATCTCCCTTTGGAGGTCCAGGCTTTCCAAACCAAGGGTTGCTTTGGAGCTCTGGAGGAATCAAGCAGAGCAGGGCAGGGCAAAGTGGGGCAGCCACCGTGGGGTCTGTGACATGTGTGGCACTGGTGGCACCCAGGGGACACAGGGATCCTGTCTGAAGTGCAGATGTGCAGCCAAATAAACCACAAAAACCATCCAGACCAGTGCCCAGAAGCTTCAAATAGATTTTCTTCAGTGCTTGAGGTTTTTCCTAGGTGGTGTCCCGGGGGGTTTTCACCCAGGGAGGGGATGAGGAACGTGGCACTGGGGAGTTCTTGGCACCACACACACAAGCCCTGAGCTCATCCTCTTCCTCTTCTGATTGAGAGATGCTTTAATTTTCAGGAACAAAGTGTTTTTCATGTATTTAGCTGCCTGCAGCAGGGAAGGGGATGAGGCAGGAGCTGCATCAAAACCAGAATTCCTGCAGCGCAAAGGGAGAATTCCAGGGGGGTTAACTGAGGGTACCTGTGGAAAACCACTTTGTGCCAACTCAATCCCCATCACTCTGGGTAAATAATTTGGGAAGCAGCAGAGAGGCCTCCCAGTCAGGAATTAAATCCCATTCTAGCCTGATTTACCCCCAGGACTTAGGCCTGGATTTTTGGCAAAAGCAGCAGCCGAATTTGGTGCCTCCCACAGGATGCCCTGAGCTTTGTCTCCCTCCTCCTGGGGGACTGAGCCAGGACCATGCGCCTTCCTGGCTCCAATTACAGCCTCCAGATTTGGGCCTTTTATGTAAAATAGTTCATGTCCAAAATTTCATTATGAACCCACAATACAGTACCTTTCAACTTGGACAAGCTGCCAACCTCATTAAAAAGCTGCTTTTAATTTTTTTTTTCACGATTATCAAAATGTCTCCATGGTGATGCGAGTTTCTCAACCCAAATAATCATAATGGATGAATTATAGCTGACATTACTCTGTTACTGCTCTGCTGTCCTGGCAAAACAACAATGCCTGCACTGTCAGAGGCAGAAACGACCCGGGCTGCTGAACCAGGGATGAAAACACATCCCCACACACACACCAATACTGATAAATACAGAAATGCACCAAGCACGGAGAAATTGACCCAAATCCCTCCAAAACAATGAGCCACCCCTCCAACAAAGGCTTTGGGGTGGAGGCTGAGGCTTTGCCCGGCTGCCCAGACGAGCTCACGCTGCGGGACGCTGCGCATCCATCGCCGGCTCTGCCTCGCCTTCCCTCCTCCAGAACATCTCCAGCTCGCCCTGAGGGACCTCCCACAGCAGCAGGGGGAGCCCCCAGTCCTGCTGGAGCTGCAGGAGCAGGGTGGGCACGGCTGAGCCCATGGGATGCTCCCGGGGATTAGGCAGAGTCGGGCTGAGCATCCTCTCGCTCGATGAAAAGCTGCTGCACAACCTCGCGGGCAGCAGGGCGAGTTTGGACCTTCCTCCTCACCCAGGTGTTCCCAAACACAGCCTGAAACAGAGCTGACCTGGGGAGGGCAGGAGAGCTGGAGCAAAAATCAGAAAAGCAGCGAGCTGGTCCTGCTCCTGCCACCAACACAAAGGTGGCATTTCCTGAGCCCTGACTCTCCTGCTCCCCAAAGCAAAGCTGTTTGCCAGTGGTGTCACCAATTTTCCTTCCTTTGAGGGGACTCTCAGCTCTGCAATGACTGGTTTTTCTCAGGGGTGACTGTTCAAGCTCTAACAGATTTCTGAGAAGGCAAATGACAATTGCAAATTTGGTGGAAGCACACAGATGACATTTTGCTGGCTGCCTTTCTTGCTTTTCTTTCTGGAAAAGCACAGATTTTGTTGGGAAGCAGGACTTCTTCAAGGAGCCAGGACAAAAAGCATCTCAGCAGGTTATTTTTTTTCACTCCTTTGAGCACGAAAAAACAAGTTTTATATATATAGATACACACACATACATCTTGCTTTGCTGGCTGTGGCAGCAGAATGCAAAGCCCATGAAATTACATCTTAGAGAGCACCAACTTCTAATTAGCACAAAATATTCTGTACAGAGCACGTTTGCCAAGGGTGCTGTGGAGCAGAGAGGGAGAGCTCAGCTCCAACCCACCCTCCTGGTGACACAAAAGCCCTAAAACCACATTCCCCTGGGACACTGCCCTGCAATTACTTTGACATCTTTATCCCCTCTCTCATTTGGGGATGGGAGCTGAAGTCACATCTTGTTAAAGAGACGAGGAAACATTTATGGATCTGCTGGAAAACACTGGGAGTTCTTCCTTTGGCTCTTCCCTGTTTTCCTGGGCAAGCAGCAGAGAAGCCTCAAAGGGCTTTGGAAGTTTTCAAAGTGGGACTGAGCTGCTTCAAACCCCCCATGGTTGTCCAGGTGATGAAATGATGGAAAAGTTGCTCCAGAGCTCCATCCTGATCTTCTCACTCGGGGAAGATGCAAACCAAGAACTCAGTGAGGGTGAGGATATAAAAGTGATAAAGTACAAAAGAGACAGCCAAGAAAATCTTCTACAGCACTGAGTTCCCTCCTGAGACCAGGATTCAGTTCTCTCCAGGGACCAGAATTCAATTTTCTCCAGGATCCTGGACTCAGTTCTATCCAAGGACCAGAATTCAGTTTTCTCCAGGATCCTGGACTCAGTTCTATCCAAGGACCAGAATTCCATTTTCTCCAGGATCCTGGACTCAGTTCTCCCCTGGGACCAGGACTCTGCTCTCCATGCTTGTGTTCCCTAAGTCAGAACTGCTGTGACCCAATCCCTTTGTTAAATAATTCGATATATTCATTAAATAATCAGCCAGAATTTTCCAGCCGTATTTTTACACCTTCAATTCTCCACCATTTGCTGGTTTCTGTTACATGGAAGTGACCAGGCAAGACTTCACAGAAACTACTGGCAAGCTCTCAAATCCACTCCAGTTGGATGTTCCAAACTGGAATAATTCCCTTCAAACACTTTTGATCTTGTTACACCAGGCCTAAAATTTTAAGTAATTTCAGGAAGGTGACATGAAAGGCCAGGAAGGCACAACCTGTGCAGTTGGGCACACAATGAGTTCATCTGTGATCAGAAAGAACTTTCCTGCCCTGGGCAGCAGACAAATTTAGGGTCTGGTTTGCCCTTCTGCAGATATTTAAGCCCAGCTTTAGGCCAGACTGAGCAGCTCCTTTGCTCCATGCAATGATGTCCAGCCTGTCACATCACCTGTCCTCACATCAGGCTCAGTCTGTGCTCCTGCTCACCACAAATAAATAGAATTATTGTCACAGCAGGACGATAATGAAGGCTGGAAATGCCCTCAGCAAGGAGGGGAGGGCTGGAAGCACATCCCCAGCCCAGCCCCCAATTTCCATTTGTGCCTCTGCCAGGCTGGGGCTGAGGGAAGCCCTGGTTAATTAAGCAGCATTGCTGGTGGCACAGCCCATTAGCTCTGATTTAGCCAATCCATTCATCCCCTCCCAAACACTGAGGGAGGACGTGTGTGCCTGCTCTGCTCCAGTCCCTCCTGCCTCCCCCAGCAGGCACAGGCAGCTCCCTCTGCCTCCTGCCAAACCTGCCAAACTCTCATTCCATGCCCAGTTCCAGCACCCCTGCATCCCCCCAGGTGACACAGGGACACCTTGGGAAGGAGCAGTTCTGGTGGTGACTGCATCTCTCAGGCAGGGAGGAGGTTGGGTCCATAATTTCTTCTTACAAACACGTTTGACTCTGATTATGCCTTGGCCTGAAAAAATCAACTCAGGCAGCAATAAAATGGTCAGTGCTCTTCGAGGGCATCCATCCCTTCACACATCCTTCATCCATCCCTTCAAACATCCCTTCATCCATCCCTTCAAACATCCCTTCATCCATCCCTTCACACATCCTTCATCCATCCCTTCAAACATCCCTTCACACATCCTTCATCCATCCCTTCAAACATCCCTTCAAACATCCCTTCTTACATCCCTTCTTCTATCCCTTCATCCATCCCTCCATCCATCCCTCCATCCATCCCTTCATCCATCCCTTCAAACATCCTTCATCCATCCCTTCAAACATCCCTTCATCCATCCCTTCATCCAACCCTTCAAACATCCTTCATCCATCCCTTCACACATCCTTCATCCATCCCTTCTTCCATCCCTTCAAACATCCCTTCTTACATCCCTTCTTCCATCCCTTCAAACATCTCTCCATCCATCCATTCTTCCACCCCTTCATCCATCCCTTCTTCCATCCCTCCATCCATCCCTTCTAACATCCCTTCAGACATCTCTCCATCCATCCCTTCAAACATCCCTTCATCCATCCCTCCATCCATCCCTCCATCCATCTTTTCTCAGGACCTCTGGGCCAGCCTGTTATTCCCATCTGATTACCTGTGTCAGGACAGACAGCAGAGCCCCAGAGGCAGAGCCCAGGCACAGGACAAACCCAGCCTGGGCTCCTCTGCCTCCCCCTGCCTCTGCTCTCACCCTGGGGGAGTGAGAGAGGAGGAATTCCCCAATTCCAAAGCAGCAGATGTGGCTCTGGCCACCTCTTCTGCAGTGGCAGCCACCACCTTGTGCAATTAAAATTATATTATTTGCTGGCTGGAGATCTGGAACAGCAGAACCACTGCAAGCACACTGGGGAAATGAAGGAATCAGACATTTCCATGGGATAAATAAAAATAAAAACTGGACTCACCAGGATACAGCTGCTTTGTTGGGGCACTGAGCTGAGCATCTTTTGTTACTCTGTAAGCAACATCTGCTTCTTTTGAAGATCTTCTGCTTGTGCAAAACCCCGTGGTTTTTGTGATACCATCAGGTAAATTATGAAAATCTAACACCTTCAAGAGGTCTGCAGGTTCAGCTGTAAAGAGAGAAGGAGAAAGAGGAATTAGGAGACAACAGGAGGGGCAGTCCTGGGCTCCCTGAAATGCTCAAATCGTTCATCAGAACTTTAAACCCAGCTGAAATTTGCTTTCAGTCCAAGGTCAGTGCCAGCCTCAGGGCTGGGCTGTGCTCAAAGGCTCTGGCTCAGGGCAGAGGGGGCAGGATGCTCTGCCCTGCTTGTCCCAGGAGCTGCAGTTCCCTGGCTGGCTTCACCCAGCATCCACCCCTCAGGGGCATCCTGGAAAGAAAGCACCAGGCAGGAAATTCCTGATCTGAGGGAAAGGTTTTAAATTTTCCCACCACACCAGTGCAAACCTTCCCATTCTTTGGTTGAGGCAAAAAAAAAATAAAAAAATTTGGAAGCAAACACCCAAGCAAGCTTCCCTGAGGGACAGAGACTCCAGATGTTCAGGGCTCTGGGACATCCATTAAATCATGCAAGGGATGCATCTCATTAATATCCTAATCTCATTAATTTTCTCATCTGCATATCATTAATTAATTCCCTAATCTGCATCTCATTAATTTCCTAATCTGCTCTTGCTCACATCAGCAGAGGTGGAGGCTCCAGAAAGGGAAGAGCCAGACCTGACTTTAAACTTTTAAATGAAATTATTCTGAATTTTGACTCGATAGTTGGAGTCAAATGGTGTCAGAAACATGAACCAGCCAACCCAAACCCCAGCAGGGCCCAAAGCAAACTGGGCTGTGCTGGTTTGGGCTGGGAGAGGGTTAAATCTCATCCTAGCAGCTGATGTGGGGCTGCATTGGGGATTTGGGCTGAGCACAGGGCTGATAACACCGGGGTGTTCTCATCTCTGCTGGGCAGGGCTTGCACAGACTCAAGGGATTTTCTGCTCCCCTTTCATCAGCTGGGAGGGGCCCCTGACCCATGGGATGTTTCATTTTCTAGGGAATCATGCCCAGCATGGTGGGAAGTGGGAAAAAGAGGGGTACACTTGAAGGGATGGTGTTTGTCTTCCCAAAAAAAAATAAAAATTGTGATCTGTGATGAAGCCCTGCTTGGCATGCCCATGGGGGAAAGAATTCCTTACTTTACTTTCCTTGCTTTACCTATTAAACCACATTTATCTCAACCCACAATTATTTGTCCCCCACTTATTCTGATTCTCTTGCTTTACCTATTAAATTGTCTTTATCTCAACCCAAAATTATTTTTTTAAAACACTTTTTCTGATTCTCTACCCCATCCCACCTGGCTGCATCATGTCCATCAGCACAGAAACCTCGGACAGACCTTTTGTAATATCAGAAATTTTGGTTACCAAGTATAACATCAGAAATTTTGGTTGCCAAGAAGCTCAGCCCAATGTTTGCACAGAAAAATCCCTGCCCATTGTTAGGCAGCTCTTAAAAGTTTCCACAACCCTAAAAACATTGGGCCCTCAATGGGAGATTACAAACATCTGGCAGAGCCAAGGGAACAGTGCAGATAATAAAGGGGCAGAGGGAGCCTGGCCTGAGCAGCAAACAGCTGGAATATTTCCTCATCCCTCACTGACACGTTTGTCTGGGCTCCCCTTGCCATCTGGATCTTCCCCCTGCCTTCAACCACGTTTCATTCCACACCAAATGTCTGCACATCCACAGCCCAGGCTGTGTCAGAGCACCCAAACTGCAGCAGAGCTCCATCCCTGCTCCAGCCACATCGCTGTGCTCCAGGAGCTGCAGAGCAGCCAGCTGCTGAGCTGCCTCCAGATTGATCCGGGGAGGGGAAAGGCACAGGGGTGTGGATTCCAGGCCCCTGACATCAGCTGGGTCCCCAGCCAGCTCTGGGGGGTTGGAGCTCTGTGTGCACATCCTGCTTGCAGGAGCAGGGACATCTGCAGAGGAGCCCATCCCCTGCACGGGTCCGTGTGTGGGGCCAGAAATGGTCCCAGGGAGCTGGTGGAGCTTCAGAGGAAGCGCCAGGCACAGGTTTGGAGCTGCCTGGAGCCCTCTGAGCAGCCCCAACCCATCCCCAGTGCCCTGGTGGGGCACTTCCCGTCCCTGAAGGATGAGCCAAGCACCTCAAATGCTGCAGCTCATCTTCTGTCCCCAGGAACCTCCTCTGTGCCCCCAGAGCAATGATCAGTTAGCTCAGAGCCAGATATTCAAATAGAAAACCAGTCTGGTGCTGCACAAACCAGCTGGGACCCAGGCAGAGAGGGAACCACCTCTGCCCCCAGTGCCCCAATCTCCTGGAAACCAGAGGGGAGCAGTGTCAGGTTCTCAGGTTATCTTCTAAATAAGCAAGGCAGCTAATAGTTAAAAAGGTTATTTATTACCAAGCACATCTTATTACAGCACATCAGTCTCAACAGGCAATGCACAAAGCCATGGCAAATGCAGTGGCAATAAGGGAATGGCTGGAAGCCAGAATGGCTGAAAGCACCAACTCTCCCCAGTACAAACTCTTATACAGGATTTCTCCAACAAGCTAAGACACAAACTCAGACCACCACTCCTTAACCTATTAGAATTCCCGTTTCTCCACCACTCCTTAACCTGTTAGAATTCCAGTTTCTCCACCACTCCTTAACCTGTTAGAATTCCAGTTTCTTAGCTCACCAGGGTACATAGAGCTACACACACAATCTGTGTTGTACTAGCTAAGAAATGTGAGCAATATTCTTACTGTAGCTCTGTTATGTCTGAGCACTGTCTATAACAATGGGCCTGGAGCCTCTGCTGAAATTATCAGTGTGTTTCAGCCTGCACTAGAACACTCACTGCTACTCTGGCATTTGAAACTTTTTACTTACTAAAACTTACACTAAAACTTATCCAGTCCCTGCGCTCTGCTTTCTGTCTGAGGAATCCAGAGAGCCCCTGACTCTCTGCCTCCAACAATGAGTGACCCCAAGTGACCCTGGGAGCCACCAGGGTGGTCAGGGGACCCTGGAGTGACCACACATCCTCCCCACAGGTGGGTCAAGCTGCCTACTCGGCCTCCAAAGGTGGGATCGTGGGCATGACGCTGCCCATCGCCCGGGACCTGGCGCCGCTGGGCATCCGCGTGGTCACCATCGCCCCAGGTAGGGCTCACCTGGTGGGGAGGGTGAGGAGGGCACTTCCCTGATTCACCCCCTGTTTTGGGGTTCCCCAGGGCTGTTCTCCACCCCGCTCCTGGCCGGTCTGCCTGAGAAAGTGCGGAAGTTTTTGGGGCAGCAAGTGCCTTTCCCATCGCGGCTGGGGGATCCTGCTGAGTACGCTCACCTGGTGCAGGCGCTGGCCGAGAACCCCATGATCAACGGGGAGGTGGTGAGGCTGGACGGGGCCCTGCGCATGCAGCCCTGAGTCTGGGGGATCCCCCCACCCCCTCCCCAAACTGTGGGGACGGAGAGCAGGGATGGACGCTGCGGCTGGACGCTCTCCGGGGACACTCCAGGACAAGGACCGGGGGCACCGAGTGAGGGGAGACACGACCCCCACCCCGAGCGGGGACAGCACACCCCGGGATTTGGGGACACCCCGGGATCTGGGGACAAACCCCAGCGATGAGGCCCCTCAGGAAATTGGGAAACCCCGCGATGGGGGCCCAGCTCAGGTGTGGGGGGTCCATCCTGAGCCCCCCCCGGGTGTGGGGAGCTCCTTGAGTCCCCCCAGGTCCCTCTGTCCCTCTCCCATCGCAATAAAACGTGTTCGCCCACGCTGCCTCCGGGCCCTGCGCTGCCTCGCCTCCGCTCTCTCCCCATTGGCTCCCGCCGCTGTCAATCATCAGCGCCGCCAGACGTGATTGGACGGGGAGGGGGGTGGAGAGGGTAAAGCCCGCCCCCCCACGCGCCCCGGGGAGCTCACCTCTGATTGGCTGAGGACAAGGGTGACAGTGGGTGGGGCTTGGCACCTCCCTCCGCTCGCTGACTGGCTGAAAGTAAAGGCGACAGTGGGTGTGGTTTGGCACCTCCCTCTGCTCTCTGATTGGCTGAGGCGCCTGTCAGTTCGGCGGGTGGGCGGGCTCAGCGCTGACTGGCCGGAGAGGAACTTCCGCCGGAAGCGGCTCGTGAGGGGAGCGGGAGCGGCGCCGGCACCGGGAGCGGGAGCGGGGTCCAAACGCGCCGGGAGCGGCGGCTGCAGCCATGAACATCCGCAACGCGCGGGTGGGCGGCCCGGGGGACAGCGGGGAGCAGCCGGGGAGGGAGCTGACGGTGATCCCGGGCCCTGCCGGGGGGAGGTGTGAGGGGAGCGCCGGCCCTGTGCTGGGGGAGCTGGGGTTTGATGAGGCGTCTGGGGCAGCACGGCGTTTACCGCGCCTCAAACAGGTGGAGCCGGGGTTATACCGGGGGTCTGAGGGGGATCCCGCGCTTCGGGAGGGGGTACCGGGCTCTGAGGGGGACACCGAGCCCTTGAGGGGGTTCTGAGGGGTCTCGGTTATTTTGGGGGGGCGGTACCGTGTCCCGGTTCTGTTTTTGGGGGGCCGTACCGAGTCCCTGTTCTGTTTTTCGGGGCGGTACCGGGTCCCGGTTCTCTTTTTGGGGGCAGTACCGAGTCCCTGTTCTGTTTTGGGGGCGGTACCGGGTCCCGGTTCTGTTTTTGGGGGCGGTACCGTGTCTCTGTTATTTTTGGGGCGGTGCCGGGTCCCGGTTCTGTTTTTAGGGGGCGGTACCGGGTCTCTGTTATTTTTCGGGGCGGTACCGTGTCCCTGTTCTGTTTTCGGGGCGGTGCCGGGTCCCGGTTCCGTTTGGGTCACTCCCCGCCCCGGTCCCGCCCCTCCCGCAGCCCGAGGATCTGATGAACATGCAGCACTGCAACCTGCTCTGCCTGCCCGAGAACTACCAGATGAAATATTACTTCTACCACGGCCTCTCCTGGCCCCAGGTGTGGCCCTGCAACACCTGCAACACCTGCAACACCTGGCTCCCCCCTCCCCCTCCTTATACCTGGATTTAACCCCCCCCGGGTACCTGGATTTCCCCCCTCAGTCTCCCCTGGAACACCTGGCTCCTTCCTCCCCT
>JAOTQZ010000776.1:8204350-8222859 GCA_026546895.1 Pogonocichla stellata | reverse complement strand
GGCGGGGCCGGGGGGCGGGGCCTGTGCGGGAGGGAGGGCGCGGGCTCCATGTTGCGGCCAATGGCGCGGGGCGCGGTCACGGGGACGGGGTGTGGTTCCCGCGGTGTCCCCTCATGCCCGTCCCGCGGTGTCCCCGCCGCGGTGTCCGCCCCGGTGGTCCGGGATCCGGGGCCGTGCCGCTGGTGGAGTGGGCGTGGCCTCAAGGAGGGTCATCGTGTTGGGGCGTGGCCTCGCTTGCGGGGTGATTGACAGGGGGCGTGGTCTCGCACCGGGGCGTGGTCTTGGGGCGACACCCCCGGGACACGCGGGGACACGGACACGGACGCGGCAGGGGGTGTCCTGGTCTGTGACACTGCGGGGGATGTGACACTGTGTGTGATACTGTGTGTGACACTGTGTGTGTGACACTGTGTGTGACACTGCAGGGGTCAGGGGTGTGACACTGGGTATGACACTGTGTGTGACATTGTGTGACACTGGGTGTGACACTGCAGGGTCAGGGGTGTGACACTGTGTGTGACACTGTGTGTGATATTGTGTGTGACATTGTGTGTGACACTGTGTGTGACATTGTGTGACACTGGGTATGACACTGTGTCTGTGACATGGGGTGTGACACTGGGTGTGACACTGTGGGGTCAGGGGTGTGACACTGTGTGTGTGACACTGTGTGTGGCACTGGGTGTGACACTGTGTATGTGACACTGTGTGACACCGGGGGGTCAGGGGTGTGACAATGTGTATGACACTGTGTGTGCGTGACACTGTGTGTGTGACACTGCATGTGTGACACTGTGTGTGTGACACTGTGTGTGTGACAGTGTGTGTGACACTGTGTGTGTGACACCGTGTGTGACACTGTGTGACACTGTGTGACAGTGTGTGTGACACCGTGTGTGACACTGTGTGACACTGTGTGTGGCACTGTGTGTGTGACACTCTGTGTGACACCACGGGGGCGGTGACACGCCGTGTTTGCCATGGGACACCTCCCCACGCCTGCTGTGCCACCCAGGGGCGTGTCACCAGCTCGGTCCCACACCCACTGAGCTGCCCCGCAGTGAATCCCCTCCCCATTTTCGGGGCTCCCAAATCCTGAAAACGCCTCGAATCCCCACATGAGTGTGACAGCAAGGATGTCACGAGTGGGAATCACACCAGAGCGTGGCAATGTCCCCGTGGGGACATCCCAGCCCCATGTCCCGTGGTGTTCCCATACAGAAGTGGCACCAGTGTCCCCATTCCTGAAGGGAAGTGGCACCAGTGTCCCCATTCCCTATTTCCAGGCTGCTTCCAAGCCCCAAAGCTCCCCGTGGGAGAGGCCCCACAGCCTGACTAATTAATTAATAATGCTGATTAATAGGCACCACGAGCCCTGCCACCAGCCCATAAACCCTGCAGGGAGGTGCCTGTGTTTGACCCTGGGGCTGCTGGCAGTGTCCCTTTGGGATGTCACAGAGGGAATCAGCCGTGGGACACAAAGGTGGCATCCCCGAAATTCCCCACCTGCAGGGATTCCCTGGCAGATGTGGGATGTTTCACCAGCCAGGCCACAGCGGTTTAACACCAACATTAGAACACTTTTAATTCAAACCCCAACCCTGCCCCATCACATTGGCTGCACCATGAACACTTTTGGGGTGAGCAGCCGATGTTTAGGGTCAGAGCTGGGGCAGGGAGAGGAGGGGGGATGTCGGGACTCTGGATTGTCTCCCAGACCCTCCTGTGCTCCAGTCCTGCCCCTCCCAAGGGGAGGAGGCACTTGGGAACTTCTCTGGGAATCGTGGAATCATGAGGGGTCTCAAATCCCGTCCATCCCATGGGCAGGGACACCTTTCACCATCCCAGGCTGCTCCAACCCCAATGTCCAGCCTGGCCTTGGGCACCTCCAGGGATCCAGGGGCAGCCACAGCTGCTCTGGGAATGGGTGCCAGGACATCCCCACCTTCACTGGGAAGAGTTCCCATCCTCCCAGCCAGGAATTTCTCCTTCTCCAACCAAAATCAGCTAAAGGTGTAAAATCCCTCGGTAAAAATGGTCTGAGGCAAACCCAGGGGAATCAGATCTCCTTGCTGAGATCTGTCCTCTGTCCCCCTCCCCTTTCCACATGGGCACGGTTTCCTGGAGACTCCCCATCACCAAAAATCAACTTGTGACCACAAACTCCCAGTGGTGCCACTGGGATCCACTGGCAGGGGGTGGAGCAGGTTTGAACTGGGGTGTCCCTGGGGGTCAGGGCTGGTGCTGGAGGTATTTGGCCAGGACTGTGGGGATCTGCAGCTCTCCAAGGGCGGCTGAGAGGCTGGGCTGCTTCAGGAGGCGCCTCACGGCCAGTCGGGATTGGGACAGCAGGGATTTGGGATGAGCTGTGGAAGGAAAAATCACACAGTCACCTTCAATACACAACCCTGCTGCCCTCCAACCCAGCATCACCCAGAGGAAGGGGATGTGGACTGAGCAAACCACGCAGGGTTGGAATAAAATGATCTTTAAGGTCCCTTCCAACCCAAACCATTCCATGATCCTGTAAAAATTCCATGAAAACTCAACCTCTGTGCTGGGGCTGGGGCCCAGAAATCTTCCATCCCCACATGGAAATAATTTTAGATTATTTTAGATTATCAGGATTTTTGACTTGGGCAGTACAGGAGAACCCAAGCTGAGCAGCAGAAAGGGTGGGTGAAAAGCAGCAACCCAACAAGTGTGGGGAAAACCAGGCTGTGGGAATCATGGAATCACAGGAGGGTTTAGGCTGGGAAGGGAATTTAAGCTCATTTCATCCCATGGGCAGGGACACCTCCCACTGTTCCAGGCTGCTCCAAACCCTGGACACTTCCTGAGATCCAGGGGCAGGGATGGGACAGCAAAAACCCACACATGCTCCAAACCCTGGAAACTTGCATGGATCCAGGAGAAGGGATGGGACAGCCCTAAACCCACACATGCTCCAAACCCTGGACAGCCCTAAACCCACAAATGCTCCAAACTCTGGGCGTTTCCAAGGATCCAGGGGCAGGGATGGACACCACAACCCCACACATGCTCCAAACTCTGGACACTTGGAGGGATCCAGGGGCAGGGATGCTCCAAACCCTGGATATTGCCAAGGATCCATGGGCAGGGACGGAGCACCACAACCCCACAAAGGCAAGTGATGCCACGAGGGGAACCAAGGCTGGTGACAAACCTGGGCAGGGCTGTTGGGAAGAGGGAATCAGAGCAAAGCTGTGCCCCTGCCAGCCCTGGGGCACACACCCAGCTCACCTCTGGCCTGCAGCAGCAGCTCCATCCCCTCGCTGTGCGCTGCCACCCCACGCAGGGGCACGCCGGGCAGGTACACGTTGGCCCCGAAATCGATGAGCAGCCTGATGAAATCCCCGTGACAGCCGTGCCTCAGGCACGTCTCCAGCAGCGTTTTGGGCTCCCTGATCTGGGCCAGCACCCCCTGCTCGGTGCAGTTGTAGTCAGGATCAGCCCCGTGCAGCAGCAGCAGCCGGAAACACTCCAGGTGCCCGTAGGCGGCCGCCAGGTAGAGCGGCCCCGAGCAGGACACCGAGTTGGCCGCCCACTCTGGCAGCCTGGCCTGGACATTGGGCTGCGCCCCGTGCTCCAGCAGCTGCTGCAGGATGTCCACCTGCCCATCCCTGGCCGCCAGCAGCAGCGGGGAGCAGTTGTTGTAGACGCTGCCCAGCGGGTTGGCGCCGTGCTGCAGCAGCGCCCGCACGCACTCGCGGTGCCCGTTGCTCACGGCCACGAAGAGCGGGGTCTGAGCCTTCACATCCAGGCTGTCCACCTGGGCTCCGTGGGCCAGCAGCACCTGCAGGCTCCTCAGGCAGCCCCGGGTGGCTGCCAGGCGCAGCGGGGTGCTGGGGACCCCCCAGCCGCTCCGGCGGTTGATGAGTCTCTTGTACCTGTGATAATTGATCAGAGATTGGCGTTAATCGTAAAAGTATCAGGGTTTGTCTAAGCCGGAGTTGTGGGGTTCTTTCTGGCCCCCGGTGCTCTAAGGCACCAAACTCCAGAGCTCTGAGGCTCCTACTTGGAGCTCTTAGGGTCTTACTCGTTGGGTTATCTTAAATAAGCAAAGCAGCTAATAATTAAAAAGGTTATTTATTACAAAGCACATCAGTCTCAACAGTACACAGAGAAGCAATAGCAAAAAGCAATGGCAAAGCAGTGGCAAAAGCAGTAGCAATGAGCAATAAGTGAATGGTGGAAGCCCTGGCAAAAGCCAAAGCCTGAAAGCACCAACTCTCCCAATACACACTGTTACATGGAATTTTTCCAGCAAGCTAAGATGCAAACTCAGACCACCACTCCTTAACCTATTGGAATTCTGGTTTCTTAGCACACCAGGTTACATATAGAACTACTCATACAATCTATCTTGTTCTATCTAAGAAATGTCAGCAATATTCTCACTATAGCTCTGTTATGTCTCAGTTCTGTCTACAACTGTGGGCCTGGAGCCTCTGCTGAAGACATCAGTGTGTTTCAACCTTCACTAGAACTTGAGCTACTACTGTGGAATCCAGACCTTTCACTTACTAAAAGCATCAGAACTCACCCTAAAATTACTGACTCACTTCTACTTAAATGTCTACTTTATGTGTGAGTGGCTTAATATACTTCAACCCATCCACAGGCTTTAATTCAATCCCTGCACTCTGATTTCTCTCTGAAGAATCCAGAGAGCCCTGACTCACTGACTCCAGCAGAGCAGGCAGAGCCCCCCAGCCTCTCCTGAGTGAGATCCCAGGAGCAGCCCAGCTGTGCCCCAGAGGTGAGTGCACACCCATCCCTGCCCAGCCCCGCAGCTCAGTCATCTCCTCAGGCTTTTCCAGCCCCATCCGAGCTCAGCAATGCCCTGGAGGAGCTGCTCGGCAGGACAGAGACCCGACTGACAGAATTCCAGGGTGTTTTTCCCCGTGAAAGCTTCCTTTCAGCGTGTGTGTGTGATGAATGCCATCCCTGTGCACAGCACACACAGCAGCACTCTCTGGGTGCTCCCCAAAGGGACCAGCTCAGCCCCTGCTGCCCCAGCACGCCCAGAGTCACACCCCACAAAGCCCAAAATCACACCAGAGGCTGCACCAAAAACCTGCAAAGCCCCGGAATAAAACCAAAAAGGAGCTCGGCTTCCCATTTTAATTCAGCAGAGGTGGCAGGGTCTAAACTCACTCTGCAATGCCCAGAGAGTATATAATAAATAAAATAAAATTTAAAAATATAATATATAACACTGCAGAGCATCAGAGGAAGGGAGAGAGGGATAAAAATTAGTGCCAGAAATTTGGTTTTTTTTCTTTTTTTAAAATTTTTTATTTCCAGGGAAATATGAAATAGAGGTATTGTCCCATCCCTGGGAGTGCCCAAGGTCAGGTTGGACAGGGTTTGGAGAAACCTGGGGTAGGGGAAGGAGTCCCTGCCATGGGACCTTCACCACTCCGTGATTCAGTCACTCTGGGAATGAATTGATGATTGATGATGGCAAAAAGAGAAATTAAATCCCCAAGTCCTCCATCACCACAATTAATCACAACCTTTCTGTGATCACCTGACTCCTAATTGCTTAAACACTTGTTAAAACCTGGATCAGAGGCTCTGACCCAACAGTGGCCAACAGAGATTTTTTTTTTTTTCTTTCTCCCATTCCCATATTAGAGCAAATCAAGCAGGATTCTTTGGGAAAAAAAAAACAAACCTGATTTTGGGCTGGACATCCACCTGCCACCACCAGCACAGCCAAAAAACCCTCTTGGACTCAGCCAGGGTCCAAAATCCCCCCAGAACTCCCAAGAAAATGGAAATTAAACCATCATTAACACCCAGCAGTGATATCTGAGCCATCAACCCCCCTTGCCTGGGGGCAAAGCCCATTCCCAACTCTCCTTCCCCTGACTGTTCTTTAAAACAAATTTTTAGAGGAAAAGATGCCTTAAACCCTGCTGATCCTCCAGGATATGTGCAATAACAAACAAGGGTTTTATTTCAATCCATTACACCTGTCAGTCACAGGGCTCAGCCACTGCAGGTCGGGGAAACACTTTCTCCACTCAATTATTACCCAAAGTTTCATTTCCCCATCCTAATTTTTGGTTTCCTCTCTTAAATCCATCTTCCCTGGCCAAGGGAAAACAAGGAAAAGGATGAAATATAATTATGACCTCAAAAAAAACCAACAAAACCCCAACAAAACAAAATCCAACCAAACAAATCAACCCCAAACAAACCAAAACACCAATAAAACCCCAAAAAAAACCAAAAACCAAACCAAAACCAAAATAAACCTACAGAAAACCCCAAGAACCCAATGGAAATGTTGCTCTGGAAGTTCAGTGCACACTGCAAATCCCAGCCTCAGCCAGAAATCATTAATCTAAGCCATATTTATGCCTGTAATAATAATTTTTAACACCTTGAACAACCCCAGAGCACTCCCATAAGTCACTTCTGAGCTCCTTGTGCATATCCTTGCTCCCGGTGTCTGAAAAATTACAAATTGCCAGCAACAGACCTCAAAACAAATCTCAATTTTCAAGGTCTTTAATTAAATCCTGACCCCTGAGGAAATGAAGGTGTTTAAAGTTGTCACAGAGCTGAGGATCACCAGGGCTGGGGACAGACATTCCCTGTGTTTTCCCAGTTCTCCCAGTGCAGGGAACTGGGCAGCACTGGGAAAAGGAAAAATCAGGTTTTTAGGCAGAGCACAATGTGGATTGCAGGGAATTCTAGAGCTGAGCTTTGCCCAGCCTGCTCCAGGCACCCCTGAGCCAAACCAGGGATTCTGTGACAAAATTCAGGGGATTTCCTGCAACCTTTCTCCAAAATTTTTTTCCCCTTCAAAGTGGAACAAATTCATCTGGAGACACGAATTCCCAGAGCACAGTGCCCTGGTGTTGCTCTAACCCCAGGACTGAGACATCTGGGGGTTTGCAGGAGGGGTGGGCAGCCTGGAGCAGGAGAATTTTCCTCCAAATTGGGATTTGGGGCCGTGAGGTGAGGAGGGAAAAGGCATTTCCAGCCCGTTCTGGGTGCCTTCTGCAGCTCCCTCATCCCCCACCAGGCTGGGCTTTGCACCCAGGGATGTAGATTTGCTGCAAGTAAAGCTTTCCTTTATGAGCTGCAACCAAAAAAAAATATTGTCATTTATCTCCCAGCAACCAGTGACGGCAAATAAACCCAGCAAGGATCATTCCAGGAGCAACAGCTCCTTGGAAAGGATTTCAGGACACCTTCCACTCTCCCAGGCTGCTCCAAGTTCTGCCCAGCCTGGCCTTGGGCACTTCCAGGGATGGGGAATCCACAATTTCTCTGCACAACATGAGCCTCTCACAGAAGCTGTTCCATATTTTAAGTGATTTTTTTTTTTTTTTTTTTTCCCCCAGCAGAAGCCCAAACCATGAGGGGTCAGAGTCCCCCCACAAATCTTCAATCCCAACCTGCAAAACCCATCCAAGGTTGGGGTCCCTCCAGAGAATCCCCATGGCAGAGGGACTGATGCTCCACTTTCCTCCAAATAAACCCTTCCCCTTCCAGCTTTAGCAGCCTTTAAATCCTTTTCCAAGATATTCTTAGCCCTGAATAAACACTCAATTATTGCCTGGGCAGGGCAGGGCTCTTTCCCTGGGCTCTGGGTTTCTCACTCCCCAGAGGCTGCCTTGAACATCTGGGCTCACGTTTGGAATTAAAACCAAGAGGTATTTATAGATTAGATCCTAACTTAGGGCTATTCTATTATTCCTAGAGTTCCTGTGTCAGATCCAGGAGAAATAAAAGCAAGTGAGGACTGGAAGTTGCTTCTCCTTAGTGATGATATTTTTATTTTTCATGAAGCTGGGAGTCTCCTTTTCAGGCTTCTGGGATTTCAACAATTTTGCCTCCTTATCTAAACACTTTTCACCTCAGCTGACCCAGCTGCAGCCCTGGGATAAGTGACTAAAACAGGGTGGCAGAGGCTAAAATAAAACAGGGCCTAAAATAAGGATATCAAGCCCCAGCTGCTGTTGCTCCAGCATCCTTTGGATGGGATTAACAGATCCTTTTAAATTCTCCAGCATGCCAGCAGCCCAATAAAACACAATTATTTATTTGGGCAAAGAGAAAAGGCATTTTAAAGAGGAGAATCGAGGAATGTGAGCTGCAGGATTGAAGATATTAAAGGTTGTTCCTTAGGAAGGGGTAGAATAGAGGGAATAAAAAAAAAAAAAACCAAAAAAAAACCAGCTATGGAAGGGTCAGAACTCATCTGCTCCTCCCAAGAGCTGCCACGGAGCTGTGTCAATTCACACAGCTCCAGATTGCAGAATATTTCACCAATGACTCATGACATCCCCTCATTTATTTATTTTTTCTTTTAAAAAAGCCCAAGTAGTCCCAACTGGGAACAAAGGAAACCATTATGCAGAGTCAGATCCTACATCTAATCCCAAAAGGAAAAGAAAGAAACCCAGAGCTGAGACTGGAGCAGCTCAGAGACTCCATGAAATTCAAAGAATCAAATAATCCCTGTGCCTTTGAGCAGAAATCCTTTTGGTTTTTTTAATTAAATAATCGATCATTTGGGTTTGTGACAAAGCCATGGTGTTAGCAGCTAACAGGGAGCAAAGAGCAAGGTTTTCCTTTATGGAATGGAATTTAAAAATCTGCTGCAAATTCCCTGCAAAACTTACAGACCCAACACCCAGAAATCAGGCAAAAGTCGAGGATTTGGGGTGAAATCCCAGCCCTGTTCAAGGACAGAAAAATCCTGCTCGTTTTAAGAGGGGGGGGAAAAGAATCCAGCAGTAAAGGGATGGCTCAGAGGAGGAGGAGGATGGGATTTTCTGGGATTTTCCAGGATTTTCCCTGCACAGCCAAGGGACAAATCCAGCCTGGACACCTGGGGAGAGCAGCACCCACTGCAGGGATTCCAGCACTTCCAGGGAGCTGTTCCCCCCATCACCATAAACCCTGGAAAAAGGGATTAAAACCCCTAAGGGTACAAAGAAAGGGGGGTCCTGTTCCTGTTTTAGGGTTCTGGAGTCCCTAAAAGAGCAGCTCCTTAAAACCAGCCCTAAATGGATGCAAGTTTTGTCCCATTCATCCCCAAGCTCTGTTTTTTGTTGGTTTTTTTTTTTACACAAAATCCCATTTTCAAATGACTGCAAGGTCCCTGGATTGCTCAGCCCTGGGGGAGCAGCAGGAGATGGAAATCACACCCAAGGGTGCATTTCCCTGCCCCACATCCCAGCAGGGGCCTGTGGGATTCTCCCTGCCTGTCCCCAGGGCAGGTGCAGGGGACAGATCCTTCCTCACTGAAGGAAAAATCCCATCCATGGAGCAAACACCACACAGTTTTTGGGGCAGAGCCTGGGTGAAGCCTCTGCCCCACATCACTGCTCAGTGCCCAGGGAATTTGGGGGAGCTCATGCTGACAGTGGGGGCAGAGGAATGAGGGGGATCAGCAGCTGCAGGGGTGATCCCATCCCATTGATCCCATCCCATAGATCTCATAGATCCCATCCCATAGATCCCATCCCATTGATCCCATCCCATAGATCTCATAGATCCCACTGATCCCATTGATCCCATCCCATAGATCCCACTGATCCCATCCCATTGATCCCATTGATCCCATCCCATAGATCCCACTGATCCCATCCCATAGATACCATAGATCACATCCCATTGATCACATCCCATTGATCCCATCCCATAGATCCCACTGATCCCATCCCATAGATCCCACTGATCCCGTTGATCCCATCCCATAGATCCCACTGATCCCATAGATCCCATCCCATTGAGCCCATCCCATAGATCCCACTGATCCCATCCCATTGATCCCATCCCATCCCAGATCCAGGAGAGCTTTCCAAGCTCCCCCCTCCACACAGAGCAGGAATTTCTGGGTCACTCTGACATTTTGGGAAGTGCTCCAGCCCGAGTCTCATTCCTGGCAGGAGCTCTGCCCTTTGAACCACTGAGGCTGAGTGGAGGCCAGAATTTTGGGAGCTGTGAGAGCTCCAACCTCAGCAGATCCACAGATGGAAAAGCTGATGGGGCAGGACCCCAAATTCAGAATGATTCACTAAGGAGCAGCTCCTTAAAACCAGCCCTAAATGGATGCAAGTTTTGTCACCCCTCACCCCAAACCCTGTGGTTTTTTTACACAAAATCCCATTTTTAAATCACTGCAAACCCCTGCACTGAGCACCTGGAGATGGAAATCACATCCAAGGAATGGTTTGGGTTCCGTTCTCCCCAAAAAAACCTCAGCACCTCCTCTGCAGGTGGAGCACTGAGCTTTTCCAAAATTTCTGACAAGGCTTAGAACCCACAGAGGGCAGGTTCAGATGGGAAATTAGGAATTAATTCTTCCCTGGGAGCATGGGGAGGCCTCTCCCAGTTCCTCTGCACTTCCCTGGGACTCATTCCTAAGCACAGAGCCTCTCACACAGGTGAACTTGAAGGTGAAAAAGAAAATTTCAACCTTTTCTCTTTGCTCTAAAGAGTCCCAGTGCTCCCAGACAATCTGGCACTGGGACAGCAGCTACATTTTCAAAGCAATTTGTAATAATCAACCACTTAAAGCCCTGCAAAGCTTAATTAGGGCCCGAGCTTGCAGCACATTAAAATCAACAAGCAGCTTTGCAAGCGGTTTTAACGGGGTGCAGAACAGTTATTCCTGCAAGGAAGCATCCAAAGCTGGCAGGATCATCTGGAAAAAGGGAAAAAAATAAAAAACTGGCCTAAAAGCAGCCTCCTCCTCCTCATGGCCTCTCTCAAAACCTCCCAAAAAAGAGCAAAATCCAACAGCTGAATTGGGATTTTTTTCCCTGTAAAATCGACTCCTCTGGGTTGTTTTGAGGGGGGGATGGTCTCCCTGTATCCCAAGGGTGTCACTGGAATGGGAATTATTGCACCAGACACTCAGAGTGGTGTCCACCCAGGAAATCCCAGCCCATGCCTGGGGGGCTTATATGGGATTTTTATGGGATTTATATGAAATTTCTATGGGATTTCTATGGGATTTCTATGGGATTTCTATGGGATTTCTATGGGATTTCTATGGGATTTCTATGCAGCCAGCACCTCTGTGGGTGTCAGGGCACTTTGGGAACAGAGTGAGCAAAATTTGGGTTTTTTTCCCCCCCGTCCTGAGCCAGTGGAAGCCCAGCAGGGGCTTACAGGACAACCTAAACCACATCTCTCAGCACTTCAGGGGTATCAAAAAGGGTCACAAAGCCAAATTTCAATGGGATTTGGTGCCCAGGAAAGGATTCTGTTCCCTCTCAGCCTCTTCCAGCAGCACTCAGAGGAACTGGGAGATGCTGGAGAAATTGGACCAGGGTGTGTGCTGGAAGCTGTGAGGACACAGGGGACGAGAAGGAAAAAAATCTTTTTTTCTACATCAAGAAATCTGGAAAAATCAGCCAAAATGGGCAAATCTGGGGGGGGAACAGGAGCTATTCCAGAATAATCCTCTCTCTCCAGCCTTGCCAGAGCTTTTGCTGAGGGAATGGCCCAGCCTTGAGTTTAATTAAGCACATTAACAGAGAATTAGCATCACTTCCAGGCTGAGGCTCAGCCTCCAACACCACCACAGCCAGGTAAGCTGGGATGCTCCCAAAAATCCGGGAACTCAGGAGCTAAAAATTCATTTTCATGCACTGCAGGTTTTTTCAGTTGTCTGCAAAGTTAATGGGAGCAGGCAGAAGTAATTTCATTTTTAAATATTTCATTGGCTGATTCAGAGAGGAGAAAAAAAAACCAAAAAAGAAACCCAACACTGAATTATTTCCAGCCTTACTCTACACTCCACTATTTCAACACGGGGAGAGAAATGTAAAACCAATTATTTCCCTCAGATGCTCAAACCAACCGACTCCGAGCATTTAGTCCATATCTGATTCTCCTCCAAAATACAGCCAGCAGGCAAATTTCCAATTAATACCTGCTTGACTTGATGAGAAGTGTTCCCAAAGTTTTCTCTGGAGCATGAATTCCTGATTTTATACAACCCCCACTGCAGCACACAGGTGCTGCTTTCACAAAAAGAGCAGGAGGGGAAAAAAAAAAAACAAAACAGAATTAACTGAATTTCATCCATTCTCAACCCCCAAGGAACTGAGATGCCCTCAAGGGACATCTTAGAGCAGGGAAAAATTGAAATTCACCCCTTAAATTCCCCATTCCCAGTGATTTTCTCACTTCTAATCCACGTTTATCCAGCAGGTCTTGCTCCCAATTAGATGTTTAGATGGATTTCCTCGTGAAATGTTATTTTTCTGTAGGCCAGAGGAGGTTTTTTTATGATAATACAGAATTTGGTGGTTCCAAACATCCAGCACCTTCTCCTTTCCCATTTCCCATTATAAATAAACCACGGGTGCAGGGTGTATTTCCAAACTCAGAAATGGCACTTTTTGGGTGGATTTTTGGTGGGTTTTTTTTCTTTTTTGTTTGTTTTTGGGGGTTTTTTTCGTGGGTGTGTGGTTTTGTTTGTTTGTTTTTTGTTTTGGTTTATTTGGGTTTTTTTGTTGTTGTTTTTTTTCGTTTGTTTGGGGTTTTTTGCGGGGTTTTTTGGTTTTTGGGGGTTTTTTTTGTTGGTTTTTTTGTTTGTTTTTTGGTTTTTTTTTTTTGTTTTTTATTTGTTTTTTTGTTTCGGGCTTTTTCTTATTTCTTTCTTTCTTTTTTTTTTTTTGCATTCTTTTGGGGGTGGGGGGAAGGAGGGCATGTTTAGTCATTTTTACCACTGCAGTACATAGCAAATTATTACATCAGTACATTAATGTATAGAACTGCAGATAATGTAGTACTCTTTTTTGTAGTGTATCCTGACCATTACTGATGTAGGTGGTAGTGTAGGACACAACACTAATTTCTAAGGAAGCTCCAGATGTTATGCGTTGATACAGGTCCTTGTAAACCAAACTGCATAGTCAGTAAGGGGGAGGAAAATAGCAAGATTTTGCCTGTACACTCTCAAATGTCACTTCACAAAGTTCCTGATTTCAGGTGACTAATAATTAGTGTGCTCACAGAGCATAAAAAAGGGCCAAAATCACTTCTGTCTGTCACTCATTTGCTTCAGTAGTTAGCTGAGAACTGGGACTTTTGGTTTTGATCCAATACACAGCAGAAGAAATGGGATGGATAAATAGCTTTTTATCAACAAATTTTCAGTGTCCAGTCTTCGTTCTCAGAAAAGAAGCCTTATATAGAACATTTATTTATTTTTACCTCGTTCTGCAATTATTAAATGTTTGTTCTGCTAGGCATATTGACAACATTTTGTGACCTTCTTAGCAGAAGCTCTACTGTGTCTATGTTTTAGTTGGATTTGAAATACAGCTCATGAGTAGTCATTAGTGGAGAAGCCTAAAACCAATGGAAGTTGGGTTTCTAGAGAACTTTTGCATCAGAGCCTTGAAGTTTACCAGTTAACACTCTCTTATCGTTGCATTTATGTTGCATGTGCCCCTTACCAGTGGGATCAGGACTTCCTTTGCACCTGGCCCTCTGTGTTTAGAGCTTTGTTTTATTACTCAGGATGTTGGAAAAGCTACATTTCCAGATTGTGCTAGCGATTGACCGATTTTGGGGACTTCTCGTTATAGAGAAGGAGCAAGGTAACTGAGGAGCAGAGAGCACAGGAGATGGACCCGAGTAAGGTTACAGGGAATGAGTAATTCTAAATTACTCAGTGAGATTGCTTTTTTTTTACCTTTGGACAGGGTAAATACAGAAATTTTCTTTGTAGTGATGACACTAGAAGTCATTTCTTTGAAACTACTGCACTGGATCAACATACCTGCTTTTGCTTTACCTGGGAAAAACTGTAATTTATAAATCTCATCACAGATATCTCATAATAATTGGGCATTCTTTATAATAATGTGTTGCACTTACAGTTTTATTTGTAAGTTTTATGTGGCATCTGAGAACCTGATAAACACTGTAATCTTCTTACCCCAACTTCAATGTGTGATTTCTCCATCCATGTCATGAGATGCCAGCTCCTTTGAGGGTCAGATCCACTAGTAAGTGTGGGTTTGTGCTTGAGCGAGCCACTCAAGATCTATTGGCTGCTTATTTAATTCTTGCTTAACTGGGTTTTTGAAACTCATCTGCTGAATTCCTTGCATGGCTCTGAGCAGTCTTCATATTTCAAAAATTTTTCCACTTGGACTTACCTGAGTGTTAAAAGGATTTAACAAATACAGTGACATAAACCTTGCAAATACTGATCAGAGCAAGCAAGTGCTATTATCCATGGTTTAACAGATGGCTAATCTTAGAGTGTGTGCTTGTTTCGTCTTTACTAGCACTACAGACAGCTTTGCTAGTGTTGAGTAACTCCTGTCTGCTGAAACTGGGAATGGGGTTCCCATCTTCAGCAGCTGTTCATCTGAAGCCAGATTTTAACTGTTGAACTTTTTCTCCCTTCACTATCACTCATACTAAAATTAAAGTGAGATGCTTTACTGTTCAATAAACCTTTTAAAAAAATCTTGAATTACTAAATAAATACTTTTACAGTTTTTCTGCAGTGATTTATGATTTATGACTATTAGTTTTTAGATCTTGAAACTTTTAAAACCTGACAGATCCAAAAAAGATCTCTCTGACTTTAAAAATTGTCTCCCACTAGTTTATTAAACTAAACTGCTATTTTCATTTCGGGAAACACCTTGTATTCCATAAAATAAACATTGATTATGTTGCCTATCAAAAGCTCTGACAGAACTACTGGACACCTGGCAGTGAAAGAACTATATTAAATAAAATCTAAGTCATGTAACATGAAAGTAAGAATAGAAGTACCTTTTGAGTAAAAGCCATTTGAGGTATTCCACAGGCTTGCTTACTATTTTTACATAGATTCTTTACCTGTTCAAAAGCTGTAGTTAGTGCTTGATGTTTAGAGTTTGAAAGAGCTGAGAACAGGCACACACCTTGAGCATATGTGGTATGGTGTTGTTTTTGGGGTTTGTTTTTCATCTGTGCATTCAGCCCCCACCCGTAAGCATTTTGATGCTGAATGTTTCTTCCCCATCATGGAGGAAATGTAAAAACCCAAAGGGTAAAAAGAAGGTAATTGGTCTTTTCAAAGCTAAAAGCTATTGTGTGATGTCATGTAGGCCAAGGCATGGGAGAGAATGGAAAACAGTGTGGCTTTGCTTTGTCTGTATAGCTTGTGGTGTTTTGCTGCTATTACAGTGCCTTTTATCTCATGGAATGTTTGGCTGAATGCCTGCTTTGAGCTTGATTCTTAAAAGAAAGCACTGAATGTTTATCTTGCACTGTTTGGACAGCGAATCTCAGAAAACTGGTGAGAACTGGTGGCAGTGATCGATTTAAGATTAGAATCCTTCTTTATTTCATATTTTGGTAAACAAGAAGTGTTGACATCATTGAAGCTTTCCCCCTTTAGACGTGGGAGGGAACAGGCACTGTAAATCAAGCGGAAGCTGGGTTGTGCTTGTGCAAGAACTGAGTTTTTCACCCAGTGCTGAAATGATGGTGAATTGTGGGTTGGAACAGACACCTCCTCATCATACCAAGTGACCTGTCAGTGAGTGCCTCCACAGGGGGCTGATTCATCTTCACCTTGAGAGGGAAATATGCCAGCAGAAGACTTGGTGTCCAAGTATGGCATGGATGCTATTCCAGGAACTTACACCTTGTACTTAGTGATTTTAAAAAAAAATCCAATTATTATTTATGATATATTTTTAAGAATACTTTAGTATGCAGAAATTACTGAAATTGCACCCTCCTTCCCTCTCTATAGTCTGTTTTTCCTTTTATTCGTGTTTGCAGCAGGACCAGGCTGAGAGACTACACCTTAAAATTTGAAAATCCCATGTGTACTTCCAAGCAGCCTTACTTTTTATATCCTCTAATTCCTTTTTTTTACTTGTCATTATGTCATTTGTATCTCGTTCATTGGTAAAATGGGTTTTTTAAAGCATTGTTAATAACGATGCTATTAATGCTGCTTGTTTAAACATTTTGTTCTGCTGACACTTGGTCAGAACAGATTGCATGAAGAAGTACTAATTAGAAATGTCTAATCACCGTCCATACTTTAGCCTTCTGTCATAGGGAAGATGGAGATAAAGAAAAACAGAATGATGTCTTCACTGTCTTTGAAGTCTTGGGAGGTTTAGTTACAGGTTTCCACTGAAGAAATGGGATGGGCAGTGTTATACCTGGTGTTACTTATTAGCTCTTACTACATGTTAGACTCGACTGAAAGCCAATTTATGGACACTGATAGTTGGGCTCAGAGAGTGGATTTCAGCTTAAAGAGTAATGATAAAAATTTTAATAGACCAGTGGTCCTGCTCATTTGGCCTGTTGGTGGCATTTACTTATGGTGACTATAACATCTGGTGCCAAGTGTTGTTTAAGTGTGTGTGTATTTGATTTGAATTACAAAGAATCTGCACTGTAGCTGCTGAGGTCTGTAGCTCCACTGGAAACTTTTGGGGCTTTTCATAAATGCGAAAGTGCTCACCTTTGGATCAAATTGAAATGAGGTGTGTATTGTTCAAGGCTAAAAGAGAAGCAGCTTTCCTCAAAATCCAGCTTCTCTGAATGAAGAAAATCATACAGAATTTCGTAGTCCTTTCCAATACAAAGAGTGAATTCCTGAGCAGCCCCAGAGCAGGTACCAAAAACCGTGCAACTGTGAAGGAAAGTGATAGAATGACCCTACTTCAGACAGCAGTTACCAGGCTCAGTGTGGCTGCTGTTCCCTCCAACAGTGCTTGCACCCCCTTCAGGGTGAAAATCCTTGGAATAGGATGGCTGCTGTTTGAAATGTAACATGGTTTGCAGATGGGTTACCAATACTGTGTGTACCTGTAAAACAGCAGTTTCATTCTTTCACGTTTTCAGTGCAGCCTTGAAGAACAAAAGGATATTTATTGTCTATTAGTACATAAATCCTCGGAGCTAGAGTTTAACTCCATCTTGAAGTTGTATAAGTCAGAGCAATTTTGGGCTATGCTTGGAGCCCCTTAAATATTCTCCCTATGAAATGAAAGAGTAAGATATGTAATGACACAGTCTCCTCTTAGATAATCTCTGAGATTGTAATGTGAATGGTAAAGAGAGAGAGATCTGTGAAACTTTATGGTCTGTTTAATGAAAATTCTTTATCAAGAAGGTCATGTTGGTGATCACTTACTTTCATTTAACAAAAAGAGAATTATATATAAAAACCTTTGTAATTACTTTTTTTTTTAAGCAAAAACTGATTTATTTGAGGTAAAGGGATGTTTTTGTGGCAACATAAATTATTTTTTTTTCTTAAGCTTGAGTTCTCTTACACTGTCAGTAAAATAATTTTGTAGGTTACAGTTTAAGTATTACATCAACATTTAAGAAGCACAGGTGTGAGTTTTGGTGCAAAACTTTTATCCTGCTTCTGCCATGTTCTGCTGATGTAATTAAAATTAGCAGAATAGGAACTATTTCAAGCCATGTGTAAAATGATCAAAAGTATATACTTGATTCTTTATGAAAAGTAATACATGGTGTGTTACTTTGTCAGCATCTTCACAGATTTTTTACTTTACCTAGGATGGCTGACATGTTTTAGGATTAATCTTATTTTACAATTTTAACATTCTATTTGAAATGTTCCATTTTTAAAAAAGTTACTGATGAAAACAATCTTTTGACAATATCGATTCATCTGGCATTTACTTCTAGGTGAGTGAAAACGGCAATCAACTTCTTTTAAACAGAAAAAACCCACAAAACCAGAAACTAAACGAACAAAAGAAGGAAATAACAAGAAAGAACCAACCAACCAAAAAATCCAAACAAACAACAACAAAAACAAAAAAAGTCCCCAAAGAAAACACTTCAAGAGCACAGAGATCAGCACTATATTAATATCTGTAGGTGGTTAGCAAACTACTTGGAGAAGGAGCAAATGCACCAGAGAGCTTCTTTATGGCAGGGAAGGAAACCCTGCAACAAAACGCTTAATATGCACACCCCACAATGCTACCCAAAATGCGTTATAGGATCTAAACATATTTTCTAATCTTTCTGCCCAAGGCTAATTTTCATTTGGAAAGCACAATTACATAGTAGAATAATTAAAACTTACAGTACAAGAGATGAAGCGATGCAGAATTCTAGATGAGTTCTGGTTGTTCCAATTCAGCATCAATAACCCGAAATAACTATTCTAAATATGAAGTTGTGTTGGTTTCACGTGCTAGGGGGGAGGGGTGGATTTGCCTCAGGGAAAGCACCACGAGGCCGGGGAACAGGAGGGACTGTCCCTGTGAGCTGCTGGAACCAATCAGAGAGCTGATTTGGTGATGGACAGCTCAGGAAACCAATGAAAAGTTATTTCGCTTTCACAAATCACAGTGGATCAAGTTAATCCCTCTCTTTCGGCTTCCGGCCTCGGGAGGTGCGGGGGTCTCTGGCTGGGGTCCCGGCCCGGCTCCGGGCCCGGCCTCGGGCCCGGCCCGGCACCCCAGCCCCGGCTT
>JAOTQZ010000776.1:8125842-8152584 GCA_026546895.1 Pogonocichla stellata | reverse complement strand
TCTCTTCTCTTCTCTTCTCTTCTCTTCTCTTCTCTTCTCGTCTCTTCTCTTTCTCTTCTCTTTTCTCTTCTCTTCTCTTCTCTCCATACCAATGGCCTTGGTAAAATTCCTTTCTGAAGTAAACCTTATCAATTCACTCTCTCTGGCTCACAGACCACCCTTCCACACCCCTGGGACACTCCCTCTCCTTGCCCAGATGCTCTCCCTGTCCCTGCCATGGCACCAGGGCTGGGGTCGTGGCTCGGCCACATGCAGATGAGGAGCTCCCAGTGTCCATGTGGCACCGTCCTCCCACGGCTTCAGAGCCAGCCCTGCAGCCCCTGCCCTTCCCTCTGGAGCAGCAGGGACAGATTCCAGAGCTGAGGTTGCCATCTGGGTCCTGTTCATCTGTGCTGAGGCGCTCGAGCTGCAGCTGATGAAAGGCGAGGGCTGGACTTGAATTTTCCAATATCTCATAAAAGTTTCACTGAACTCTGCACTCGGTGCTGTGCATTTAATAAAGGGATTTTTGGCTATGTTCTGTATTCACAGCAATGCCTGCATAGGAGCAGGCTCTGCTTCCAGTTACTCTGGATTTCTAGAGGCCATTCCCCAATTTCTGCTTGCTGAAGGAGAAGATGGTCTGTCATTTTAATTGCTGTTTGTAATACCCATGAAGGAAAGTGGGTTTTCTGTCTGCCTGGGAAGCCGAGCTGCTGGCAGATGTTTCCAAAAGCCTCATTATAAATGCAAACAAAACCGAGTTTTTGCACTCAGAAATTTGCCAGGGGATGCAGGAGAAAGCAATAAAACCCTGATAGGTGATTCACAGGGCAGCCTCCCAGGAGACTGAGAAAATATATATTTACCATCTGGTGCAATCAGACGCCTTCCAAACCCAACCAAACCTTCCCATTTTCCTCAGAAATATCTTCATGAGCAAGGGACAGAGGCATCCTCAGAGGCTGCCAGAGCAGGGCCAAATCAAGGACAAATTTGGAGGAACAAGTCTCTCCTTTCCCCTCCATATTCTGTTTCTAATTTCCACTAATCATGTACATGTTATTTTTAATTTCTCCCATGTCGGGATTCAGCCTGTGATGAGGAAGAGGGGCTGCTCCTTTTCCTCAGGGAATCAGGGTCTGTCTGGGCTGTGTTTTAGGGCACACTGGTGGCTTTTTGCCTTTTTGGGAAGAAATCAGGTCAATCCCTTTTGGGCACAGCAAAGTTCGTGGAACCCCAGAATGGTTTGGGTTGAGAGGGACCTCAAAGCTCATCCAGTTCCAACCAGTTCCATGGCCAGGAACACTTTCCCCTATCCCAGGTTGCTCCAAACCCCATCCAGCCTGGCCTTGGACACTGCCAGGGATCCAGGGGTGGCCACAGCTCCTCTGGGCACCCTTCACAGAGAAGGATTTCTCCCCAGCATCCCATCCAACCCAAATCTCTGTCAGTTTAAACCCTTTAAGGATTCCTTCAGACCACCTGATCCTCAGGCACTGCCATTTCCCTTCCTGCAGAACAGTGATACCCTAAAAACAAAGGGAAATATCTCCTTTCTTAAGAGGCAAAGCCATTTTTCTGGGTGTCTCCTGGCCACTGGGAGCTGTTGGGAGCAGGAAGGCGAGGCTGGCCCCAGCAGCAGCTGGGTGTGCAGGAGCAGATGTTCTGCACTGGAACATGTCAGGGCCATCCCAGGAGGAACATCTGCTTTGAGCAGGGCTGGGATGATGCTGATTTGTGTGGACAGCACCTCCTTCTCTGCAGGGAAAGCTTCACTGCACCCAGTGCTGCTGGAGAGGATCCAGGCTGGGAGCAGGTGTGGGCAGAGCTGCCTCCCAGGACATCCAGGAAGGAATGTTCTGCCAAGAAGCTTTCAAGGAGCACGTTGTCTGAGCAGGGATTAGTTTGGAGAAGGCTGCTCACCTCAGAGTATCCCAGGAGGGACAGGGAGCTGTGGTTTCCAACACCAGGGCCACACTGGATCTCCCTTTCCCCAGTGGTCACTTAAATCCCACTGCTCAATTATCTAATTTATCCCATACCCCAATTATCCATTTTATCCCATTCCCCAATTGTCTATTTTATCCCATTCCCCAATTGCCTATTTTATCCCATTCCCTAAATGTCTATTTTATTCCATTCCCCAAATGTCTATTTTTATCCCATTCCCAAATTATCTATTTTATTCTACTGCCCAATTGTCCATTATATCCCATTCCCAATCTTCTATTTTATCCCACTCCCTAATTTTTCACTATATCTCACTTCCAAATTCTCACTTATATCCCACTCCCCAGCTGTCCATTTTATCCCATTCCCCAACTGTCCATTATATCCCACTCCCTAATTTTTCACTGTATCCCACTTCCCAGTTGCCACTTTTATTCCACTGTGCAGCTGTTCATTTTATCCCGTTCCCAAACTGTCCATTTCATCTCACTCCCTAATTTTCCACTATATCCCACTCCCCAACTGTCCATTATGTCCCACTCTCCAATTGCCCACTATATCCCACTCCTCAATTATCCATTTCATCCCATCCCAGGCCCAGCAGCACCCCAAGTACCACAGCACCAGCTCTGTCCCCTGCTGAAAACCCCAGGGCACAGGACAGGTGAGGGGATCTGGTGACAAAAGCCACGCTGAGGTGCCTCAGCTCCTTTCCCTCAGAGCCTCCTCCAAGCAGCCCCTGCACTTTCCAAGCACCCAGACAGCATTCCTCAGGCTCTTGGATGGAGGAAAAGCCTTTTCCAGAGGCTGTCTGCAGCCCAGATGCACTCAAGGGACAACTGGGCTCTTCTTTCCAGGAGCTCCTTTGATCTCGGACAGAGCTTTATTATTATTTCTCTCCTTTTTTTTTTTTTTTTTTCTTTTCAGCTTGCATTGCCATCTCCAGGAGATGCACAAGATATGGGACATTTGGTTATCATAAAACCACGGTTTCAATTAGCTGAGCCCTCCTGCCCCCTTTTCAGTCCCCTGGCCTGCCCTTCGCAGATGTCGTGATGGCATCTGGGGCACACGTTGGGAGCTGAAGAGCTTCTCAGGAGCCTCCTCCTCCCTTTCTGTGCTGCCCAAAACATGCTGGTTTAATACAGCCCAAATTAAAGTGTCCCTCACTCCAAGACCTGATCCTTATGGATGGATTTGTTGGAGGCAGAAGCCATAGGAGGGTCACAGAAAATTGTGCTGTTTTGCTGCTTCTTTTTCCTCCTTCCTCCATTTTCCTTTCTCTCCCCCTCACTATTGGTTGCACATCAGGAAGGGGCTGGGAAATGCTGCAAGATGGCTCCAAGAATGGACAAAATGGGAGAAATGGTAGCTGGCCATGCCATGGCCACATTCCCAAGGTGGCCAGGGATGGAATGCAGGATGCAGGAGCAGCAGGACACGCTCCAGGACATCCCCATGCAGGGTGCCCATCCCTGGAAAGAAGCTGGCTGCCTTTCTGCCCCGTGGAAAGGCTGACCTGGAACAGAGCAAAAGGAATAAAATAGGGATTTATTGAAAGGATTCACCTTGGGCAGTGCAAGAGGGGCTACAGCCAAATCAAATCTAAGATGGATCCTGGTCACAAATCTTTACACTTTTATAAATTTTGGTTCATCTACATATTTGGGTCAATTATCCAATGAAGTCTCAGCCCCCTGACTTGCCCCCTTTCCCTCACTGTTGTTTCTGCTTTTTGGGCACCAGTTGTCCTTGATTCTCCAGCTAGAAAGGAATTGCTTTGTTGAACTCCCCCGTGAAGAGACCTTACTAACACCTAATATAGAGTTTCAGAGTTACACACTAAGCAGCAGAGATTCTGAAGAACATAAAAGCTAAACCCCAAGGCATCATTCCATTGGGTATTATTTCTTGCAGAACCCACTTTTTCCCCCCTGTACTTTCCTTGGCATCCAGGAATTCCCCTTTACCCTCCTATCAGTTATCCAGGCAGTTTCCTCTCCCTGCTCCCTGGAAGTCAGGGCTGAGCTGCCACCAACCAACCTCCAGATGTTTCTCCTCTCCCTTCCCCTCTCCCACATTCTCCTCCACTGCAGGAATAACTCTAAGAGCTGGAATTGAGCTCTTGGATCCCAGATCCTTTTGCTGCAGGCCCTGCAGATTCCTGGAGATGCACTTCCAGTGTTTCCCAGTCCCTTGGAGGAGGAGATGTGTGGCAGGAAGGAGTGTGGATGAGGAGATTCCTGAATTTCTGGTCGCTTTTGCAGCACCTACGTGATGCAACCACCATTCCACAGGCACATTTTTAGACTGTGAGTCAGGTTTCATGGAAGTTTTGCAATCATCCCAGGAGCACAGTGGATTTACAGCTGCTTCCCACCAGAACACAGGGAAGGAGGCTCCAGCTCTGCTAAGAAGAGCTGGAAATTATGCAGAGAGGGATTCTCACAACAAATTGAACTGGGAGGAAAATTCTCCTTGTCTGTGGAAACTGCATATTGTGTTTTTTTTTTTTCTTTTTCCCTCAATCAATAAATCCCAGACTCAAATTAGCTTTCAGAATAATATTGGAGATATCTGGATCCAGCCTGAAGTTTAACTCCAGCCTGCTCTGAATGCAATTAGGAGTTCAATGCCCATTTTTAAGGCACTCAACTATTTTGGTTGGAAGGAGGAAATGTCACCTCTTTCGAGTGACAATTCCAACAAATAAAAGCAGAATTGCTCCAGTGCAATGGGTGTGTGTGTGTGCTGTGTTTAATCACATCCACACACAGGATGTCCTGGGAATGTTTGCATAGCTGGAGAAATCCAAGGCTTTTTCTAGGAAATCATCTCCTCAAGGCACCAGCAATACAAAAAAGCTCCAGAGGTTTTTTGACGTGGACTGTGCTGAACCTGAAGGTCGGATAAAAATGAAAAATTGGCCTTTAACGGCCTGGCAAAATCTGAAGTGACATCCAAGCTTTCCACAGCAGGAGAGGGAAACACCACATCCTTCAGAGGTGGGAGAGCAGAGGGATGACGTGTTTAGCTAAACATCCCCAGCCTGGCTCCTTTCCAGCACATTACTCGCAGCACAGGAATGCCTTCAACAGCTTTGGAAAATGTATGTTGGAACCTAGAGCTCCATATGTCCCGTGTCACCGACTCTGGGATGCATGGCCAGCATCCCAAAAGGCAGAGTGAGACTGGGAATGCTCCTTCAACCCCTCCCCTGCCCCCTCTGGGGTGTTTTGTCCCCAAATTCCCGGTGCAATCCCAGCTGTTGTCCTGTTAATGCCCAGGACAGCAGCGAGGCACGGATGGGAATTTGTGCCTGAGGAAAACCTGCAGTTCATCAACTCTGTCCTAATCCTGCTGCAACAGGGAATAATTCAGGCTATTCCAACAAAAAGGGAAGCAAGGCCAGTGGAACACCTGAAGTGAAGGAACACAGACTCTGAAGGGAGCTGTGGGTGCAGCACAGGGACAGGGTCGGGTTCCTGGTGTCTCAGCACCTCGGGAATCTCGGGGTGAGGGTCCAGATTCCCTTTTCCCTGCTGGTCAAACCTGTTAAATAACAACTCCTCTGCCTCTGTGGCTTCTCTGTTTCATTGCTTCCAGGTCCTGGCAGGGTCAGCTCAGGCCAAGCAAGTGGTGCTGGTTAAGAATTGGCACCGTCCGAGCGGCCGGAGCGAGGGACAGCCAGACCCAGTTCCTGGTGGGAATGTCTGTCTGGGTCAGGATGGGATGCTCACCCTGCCCTGCTCCAGGAAACCTCTTTTTTCTCCTCTTTTATTCCTCTTTCTCTGTGCTGAGTTTCCCTGGAGTGCTGGGAATGTCCAGAGCCAGCAAAACAACCGGGTTTGTGTCTCTCCCAAATCCATCCCGTGGGATGGATCTGTTCTGGGGAGAGGGGTCCCTCACCAGCCAGCCAGGTTTTCATCCCAAATCCTGGGGAGAATCTGGACCTGGGGATTTGGACTCTGTGATCTCAGATGTCTTTTCCAACATTAATAATTCTATGATGTTGCTTCCTGTTATTAAACAAGAGCCTCATGTTGAGAAATCCCGGATAAAGTCAAGGAGATGCTTATCCAGGCAGTGAGATAAAAGTCCCTTCCTCACTTACAACTCCTGGAATTATCTGGGGCTGCTGCAGAGCTCGAAACAACTTCAAATAGATGGAATTACAGTCGCCTTTACGAGTTATTTTTCTGTTTCTTCACTGCAGAAATAAATCTCTTTGTTCTGTCAGATAAAAATGTGCCAGAAGAGACAGTCCTTAATACAAACTCGACGGCTGATTATTCCTTAAAATAAACAAAAAAAGAGATGTTAGGGAAAAAAATGGAGTTTTCTAAGGATAAATCTGAACCTCATGTGCATTTCAGGTGGCAGCTGGGGGTCGTGGCCCTTTAGGGCACAGGCTGTGCTTGGGGTGGCAAGTTCAGTGGGAATGGGGTGGGATTGCTGATCCCCAGGACTGGATTTGGGCTCTGATTGCCCAGCCAAGGGTGGATTAATCCTGACACAGAGCCCAGAGCTGGGAACAGGTCAGGCTGTCTGCAGGAGCCTTTTGGCTGACGTGGCCAAGGTCAGAGGTTGTGACATGAAAGCTGCCAGGAATTCTCCATCAGGGACTTCTTTTAGTTCTTTCTTTATTTGTCAGCCCAAAGCAAAAATTCTGGCAGAAGATTTCATCCTATGCCTTTGCTCCCTTTCTCCTTTATCATCCTTTATTTCTTCCACCTCATCACTGCAACAAAGAGCTCTTTCCACCAGGAAAAGTACAACGGAAAAATTATGGTGAGAGAAAAGTGAAGGAAATTTGGTTTCTCCCCAATGCCATGTTGGATCTGTGGCAGCGGTTCAAGTGGCAATTCCCAAGGAACCTGTGGCATTACTTTCCAAGGGATTTAAGTGCCAAATTCCCAGGAATTCCTGAGAAAAGCACGGCCCAGATGGAACAAAAAGTCACCCTGAGCTTTTCCCAGCTCTCCTGCCTTTCATGTCAGCTCAAGGGTTAAGGGAGCCTTTAGCTTCTCTCAGCCGGATTGAGCCTCAATTTTCCATTTCATCTCCATCCCCAGAACTCCTATTGATGGCAATATCCTGTTGGGGGCTTTTCCTTCCTTTTGATGTTTGATTTTCTCCTGCTGGCTGCGTGCTTGTACACAGAGGCTGATCAGAGGAGCTGACATTTATTTGAACAAGGGACGAGGGGGACTGGGGATGTTCTGTCTCGCCCTGCTGGGGGAGAGGAGGGAGCTGTCACCAGATTGCAGCTGTGAATGGCAGGGGAGGGATCCTGCAGAGGGAGGGGAGGGCTGGGTGAAGGCTGAGGTGTGGGGAGGGATGCCAGCCACGTTCCCATCCCGTGGTCACTGCCGGGCACTGAGCACACTGCGGCCAGCTGGGGCTGCTCCCGTGGCAGGGCGGTGACAGCTGCAGACTGCCACGTTTCTTGGCTGCCTCCCGAAATCCTCCTTCCCTAAAAACACCACCATGGGCACTCCACGTCCAGCTCGCAGCTGCTTCTGCTCCAAACGTTGTTTTGATGCCCCTTGGATGGGGGTGAGAAGTTGGATTTGCTACGTGCTCTTCCTACAGATCATCACTGGGTAGTTAATGTCCCTTTCCCCACAGCAAAATGCCATAAAAATACCTCACAAAATCACTGTTGGTGTTGGAGCACCTGAATGCCATGAGCTGCATCCAGGCAGAAAAAATTGGCTGTGAAAATCTTCCCTAAATTTTTTCATAGTTCTTGATACGAGTGTGGCCAGCTCCAGGGTTTGGAATTCAAAATCTGTGTCCAGATTTCCTTTGACAGCGACTTCTCCAACTTAGGATGGGCTGACACAACTGGGGAATGAAGGCATGGATTGAAGCCTGAGACAATTTGGCCTCTGCCCAGAATGCACAAGTTCAAGCCTTGTCTTTGCAAATCATTCCTGCTGCCGAGGCTGCTCGGACTCCTCTGCGCTGAGGAAGGGCCAGTGGCTGGGCCAGGGCAGCTCCAGCAGCTCCTGCACCCTCTGAGTGTTGGGTTTATTGCTGGAGGAGCTGAGCCCACCTTCCCCAAGCTCAGATTTAACAACCACAAACTGCTCTGGTTTTTGGGAATAACTCCGACCACAGAGAGCACCGTGGTTTTTCCGTGCCCTTCACCTCACCAGGAAAAAATGCAAACCCCACCAAGAACAACCGAGGTCTGCACTTTTCCCAACCCCAGAGCATTTTGCCCAGTGGCTGGAATGTTTCTGATGTGGCATTTCCTACCATGCTGAAGGGCTGGGAGCTGCAGGAGCACGGCTCAGGAGCAGGGATGGTGGCACTGGGTGGGTTTTATCCATGAGGGAATTCCCCATCCTGCACCTCACAGATGGGAAATTATCCATGGGACATTTGTCTTGAGGGCATATCTGTCACCTTTGGGCAGCCACTGCTTGTTTTTATAAATTTTTTATAGTTTTTTTTATAAATTACCAGGCTCATCACTCAATCCTAAACCTTTTCCTTGCTAAGCTCACACCATATAATCAATAATCAGTCAAGGGTTTGGGATTCCCCAGTGGGAAACAGGGCAGATAAATAATAATTAGATCACTTTGAAACCAGTTACTTTTCTCTCTTGATCAGCACAGAGCACTCTGTCACAGCAGACAAGAAGGAAAAGATTGTGATGATGATAATGATAATAATAATAGTATTAATAACAATTGATAAGACAATAAATTGGTATGCAAATCTGCCAGCCAGCAGGAAAGCATTTCCCTGGCCTCCCTCCATATTATAGGGTTTAATTAATACAATCTATGGACAAACATGTATTTTATTTCCAGAATGGGAGTTGTAATTTCCTGAGGCTTGGAAACCCAGATGGTTTTGAGTTTAGAATATATCAGGATTTGTTTTTAAAGAGTCTTTCAGTAAAGGTTGGACAGGGAGAGGGGAGTGGGGTGTCTTTTATTTAGTTCAAAGTTTAATTTGTGTGCCTTCAGCTGAAGTTCAGAGCTTCCAGTGGGAGCAGGAATAGGGAAGGGCTCAAATATGCAGACAGCCACAGGACAATAGCTGTGGGAAGCCTTGTCTGCCTTTGAAATGAGCTGTCATCCAAGGGACTGGGATGGTCCCAGGCTAGGAGAAGCCTGAGATGCTGACAGGGAGAGGGAATCATGGCCTTGGAAAGCCAGACACAGCTCCCAAAATAACCCTGGCCTTGTGGCAGCAGCGTGCTGTGGCACTGGGAGGGTCCCCAGGCTGCCTTTGAATGATACCCTTGGGATGAAAGTTAGAGAGTGCCTGGGGTTACTCAGAATAAAGATCCATTTCTTCTTTCTCCTCCTTTTTCCCTGGGTTCCTCTGCTTTGGAAGGGCTGGAATTGTGACTCACATCTAGAGCACATTAAACCCTTCTCCGTGGATGGAGGAATCATTAAAGGGCTTGAAGACATCTCAGCACAAAATCAGCACACACTGAGTCATTCCACGCTCCTGAGCTCTGGATGAAAACCACTTTGCTGTCTCCCTGCCCCTCTTTCCCAGCCACTTTTGGAAAGCTTGGGATTCTCATTAAGGTTTTGCAGTCCCACCACCTCCACAGAGCTCAGGGAGTTTTATTCCAGATGTGCAGTGCCAGCCTCTTCCTGCTGCTGCTTCCACACTCGTGGGATGGAGCATTTCTCAAAACGAAAGGGCCACAAAGGCCAACTGAACAGAGGAATTGAAAAAGCACAGAATTCCTCATTTTTCCTCTAATCCTGGCATTTTCAGTGCCACTGGTCAGGAGAGCAATTGCACATCAGCTCTTTTATCAGGACCAAAAAACCTCTAATTTTCTCCTTCTAACCATTCTAGGAATTAATATAACTTTAATTACATCTCAATTAGTGTCTTTCTTTATTTCCCTTCCTTTAATTCACCAGATCAGAGAGCCACCATTCAAAAAACTGCATTTTGCAGTGCTGAGCAGCCCCCAGCAGCCCCTGCCTGGCTGAATCAGACTCCTCTGCAGGAGAATCGATTGTGGCAGAAGCAATTTTGTACCCAAACACTCCAGACCCTGCTTTTCTCTACAACTACTCTCATGCCACTGTTTGTTCTTCGTGGAGCCCAAAGATTTTTCAGCCACATTAACCCTGGAGATCGACAGTGTGGTTGAGAGGCCAATAATTGTGGAGTTTGTAACCAAACAAGAGCTGAGAGCTGCAGAACCACTCACCAGGATTGTCAGGGGATGGAAAATGCAGCCTCAACTCGGGCTCTGCTCAACAACTTTAAATAATGGGGCAATTAAGTGACTTGATTTCCCAATCCCAGCGAGTACCAGCGAGAATTGCACTGGAGATGTGGCCTCCAAGTGTCCCCAAATCAGGATTTTTGTGCTGTCACAGCCACCTGGAGCACAGCTGGTTGGGATCCTGATGCTTTTCCACAGGCAGAGTAAATTGCTCTTAGGCTGAGCCTAAAAAATGTGTCCTGCCAGTAGCAGTTCAAGGCCAGGCTGCAGACTGGGTTTATCCTTAGGATGGGACTGGGATAAGCTCAGCTCCAGTGGAAAGGCTCAGCTGCCACATGGAGTCCCCTGGGACATCAGTCCTGTGTCACAGCCTTTCCCTTCAGAGGGTTTGGTGGATGCTGGGCAAGAAATTCCACAGGCAGATGGGAGTTCTGGGCTTGGGCAGTTTTAAGCTACATAAAATGTTAGCAGGGTTTTCTCAGCCTTCAAAAGTCGTGAGATGGCTCAAAACATCCCATTTAATATCAGAGCTGTCCCACCTTAAAAAGCTTCCAGCTCCCAGCTCCAACTCTTCTATGATTCCACCATTAAATCCCACCTCAGTGCTCCCACCTCCCCCAAGAATTGAGCCTCTTGCCCAGAAGGGTTTCATTAACAAACAGCAGAATTCTCAGTTCTGCAAAATTCAAGAGTTGTCAGTTCCCAGCACTGGGAAAGCATCAGGCTTCCCATGGCTCTTTGTTGTAGGATCTTTGGAGAGCTAATGGCCATTCATGAACTCCCAGGGTTGCAACACGATCCCTTTTTTTTTTTTTTTTTTTTTTTTAGGATGATTTAAGCAAAAGAGGAAAAGAAAAGAAGAAAGGCTTTTAGCAGAGACATTTCAACAATTCCTATAATGGCTACAGAAACAGGACCAAAATCAAACAGCAACTAGCTGGAATTAGACTTTAGCCTAAAAAATCCCCCACATGCGGAATGATTTCCATGGGGACTTCTGGGCACACTTGGCTGGCACAATTCTGAGTGTGTCCTTTGAGAGGGAGAAAATTCCTTCCCCTCCTGGATGCCAGTTCCTCCTCTCTGAGGAACTTCCATCCTCAGTGATGGTTTTTGCAGTGGCTGGAGCTGAGCAACCTGAGTGGGAATGGCTGGAACGAGTGAAAAAAATCAGAAAAAAAAATCAGAAAAAAAGAAATTAAAATCAGAAAAAAATCAGAAAAAAAATCTGGCTTTAAATTTTTGATTTAATTTAAACCCATTTTGTGTGTGCTGGTGGGAGTGGTGGTGATTGGAAGCTCAAGGTAGCAGAGCTGGGAGGTTTTTTTGGCACCTTTATGTTCACACACCTGGCTGGGGCTGAGGCATCAGAAGGACATCTCATTTTTCCTGGGAATGGCACCTCAGGCATGAGTACAACACAAATCCTCCCAGCAGCTGTGCCAAAATTCAGGATTTCTCACCCTGCAGGTGAGGAACAGGAGGAGAGGTGACAATTCCACTTGTCCCCATGGAAATGGATTCTGGAGCCAGGTCAGGACCTGTGCTGGGATTTTTCTGCCTCCAGAGCCCCAGAGCAGCTCTGGCTGATTCCTATTCCAACCAGCACTGCTGCTTAATCTTGACTTATGGAGGAAACATATGGAATGGATTGAAAAAAATATTGCTGTACTGCGTGCAGCTCCTGTGTCCCTTTCCTTGGAGCAGGGATATGGAACATCTGGGATGGTTTAGCACAGCCTGACTGCCTGGGCCCAGCTCTCACCCCGTGGCCACTGCTCTGTCCACCCTGCAGCTCCCTGGGCAGCATTTGGCTGCAATCAGCCCCTCCCCAGGGAATGGGATCTGCCTTCCCAGCCATGGGGGCTGAAGCTGGAGGAAGTCATGTCCAAACCTTCCCAAGGCTCTCAGCTGCCAGGGCTGGCTGAGCAAAGCCCACAGGTCACAGGATCCTGGACTGGTTTGGGTTGGGAGGGACCCTAAAGCTCCTCTTGTTCCAATCCCCACCAGGAGCAGAGACACTTCCATTAAATGCTCCTGCCATCCCAGGCCATCCATCCCAGGCTGGATGGTGTCAAGGCCCACTTTTCTGAAATCCTGGCTTTAATCAGTGCAATTTTTTATAACAATATAAAAAAAATAACCAAACCAAACTGATTTTTTGTTGCTGTGCAGTGATAAATCCCCTGTTAGCGCAGCCTGTCCCGACAGCCCCGCTGTCTGATGGAATTAGATGGGATTTTGGTGCTTGGCTCTATTCAGCACGGAGCTGGAGGTTCCCTGGGGCCATCAGCACCTCCACTGTGCCCTGGGAGGGGACAGGAAATTTTTGGGTGCCCCGTGCTCAGCCCAGCCAAGGGGAATTCACACCTCCTGCAGCTGCCATCCAGAGGCAGCGGGCTGGGGCTTGTCCCTCAGATCTTCCAGGCTGCTGGAGGAGATCAAGAACCAAGATCTGGACCCACCCTTCCTCCATCCTCACCTGTCAGAGGGAAAGGAGAGCAGGGTCAGGGTTCAGATGAGGACACTGTGGTTTCCAAACACACCGAGAGCTGTGGAAGCTTCTCTGGGTCTCATCCCTGCCTTGGCCCCCAGCAGCAGCTGGGACTGTCCCAGCTGGGACAAATATTGCTGGCCCAAAGACCTTGGATTTTGTTCTTCAGGATATTTTGTGAATCAGGGCTCAGCAGCACCGACTCAGCTCCTCAGGAACATCCAGGATCTCACAGGACCCTCTGCCAGAGGCTTCCCTGAGCTGCAGAAGATTGATAAAATCCACACTCCCCAGGAGCTGGGGTGGGGAAAAAGCCTCCCTGTCCATGGGGACATCAAAGCTCCTCCAGTCCCTCCCAGCAAGGTGCAGAGCTCAGCTCTGTCCCCTCTCCAGCCCAGATTTATGACTCCAGCACCAATTCTCCCATTCCTTGAACTCACCCACCAGATCTTATGTCAACTGCACATTCCTCCAGTGCCTGCTGTGTTTATTCAGTCCAGCTCCTGGTTTATTCTCCTGAAATATCTGTTTCAATCTGAGGCAAGTCCATTGCAGGTTCCCATTTCCCAGTGCTGAGCTTTAGCATAAAAGCCCCACTGGACAGCTGAGTAAATGACACCATTGAAGGGCTGTGCTTGGCCTGTGGAACAGCTGAGGGAGATGGAGCAGAACTGAGCTAAAGATGCTCTGATTGATGTATTTGTTGTATTTGATGCTCTGGGGTGGACCCTCTGTCTCTGCTTTCCTGTGGCTTGAACCAAGTGTCGGTCTGGGTATGGTGAAAAAAAAACCCATTTCTCAATTGTAGCTGGGATTGCTGCTGGGAAAAGTGACTCGTTTACATCTGAGGGCTCAGCACGAGCTGCGAGACCCCTGGGATATTCCAAATGGAAAACATGTCTGTGCTGCCTCCCAAAAGGAGGAAGAACAAACTGCCAAGGCTGAGAGCACAGGCTGTTTCACGGGACCCAGAAGGTTCCTCTGTGTGTGATTGATTCTCCTGCTCAGGCATTTCTCGATGTTTTCCTGGCTTTTAATTGAAGGAGAAAAAAGAGCCCAGGCTCAGTGTTGTGGGAGGATTTCCAGTCTGCTTCATGGGGCTGCCTGAGAGGTAAAACCCTGTGGTCCATGTGCAGCAGCAAAAGGATGGCAAAACAAGCACAGAGCCTCCTGAAGATTTGGGAGAGGCTTGGATTCCTCCTTTGAGCTTCCATGAGGCCCTTTATTAGGGCTTTGTGGGTGTGGATGTGTGTTCTTTTGGGGTCTGAGCCAGCTGAACTCGGTGGGAGTCCTTTGAAAGCGCTCTCCTCTGCCCTGAGCAGGCCCAGGACTGAGCTCGGGCTGGGAATATCGCTGGGGCAGGATTTACTGGGAGGAATGTTCTGTGCAAGGAGCAGCTTTTCAGGGCCTGTTGATAGAAAGCCATTACTGAAGTCGTAAATAAGAGCATTGGCACTGGCAGGGGTGAATGGAGTGAGGAGTGCATTAGGAGCAGGGGTCATCCAGAGCCAAAACCCAGGCAAGAAAGGCTTTTAACTCCCAGAGAGCTCTCACACGCTCTCAGTCCTCCCAGAAATTTGATTTACATCGCCTGGGCAGGCTGCTCGCAGCGTGGTGTGGCAGGGGAGCAGAGGCTGTGTGAGCACTGCACTGAGGGAGTTTTGAGGGGTTTTTTTTTGCACAGAGGGGTAAATATTGAAGTGCTGGAGCAGTGAGGGAAGCCCCCACTCGGGTGTGGTGGCGGCACCTCGGGGACAGGGCCCTTGTCCTGCGCTGGGCTCCCGCTGTTCCAGCGCTCTCCTGGCCTTCCCCTCACGTCAGCCCTGCCAAACCTTGAGTGGAACCAGCTGATAAAAGCTGGAATTGTGTCAGAGATGGGATTTGAGCACAGCAATTCGGGCCTCAGCTGCAGGCCAGAGCCACCATCTGCTCAGCGTGGCCCGGCCTGGTCCTGGGTGAAGGCCGTGCACAGAAACCCAAAGGGGCATCCCAAAAGATCCCAAAGAATCACTAAAACATCAAAAAACTGAGAAATTTCCTGCTAAGGTATCATCCCTGCCCCTGCTTAGTGGGAAAGCATCTTGGAATGGGCCTCTGGTCTTTTTTGGGGGTCATTTTCCATTAAAATATCCGGAGGAAATACGACGTAAAATGGCCCAAAAAGCCTGAAAATCACATGAACAATAGCCCAAAAACTCCTGTAATCCATACTAAAACACCTGAACTCTGCCAAAATCCCAGGGATTGCTGGGAAAAGCATCAGGAAAAATCCAGGGAAAATTCAGCCTAACAAATTCGCACTAAGAGACGCAAAAATCCCCCAGAAATTGCACAAAAAATGGCCAGGAAAACTCCTACCATCTGCACAAGGAGCCCAAAATCCTCATTTTCCCAACTCTGGGGAAAGATTCTGCGCTTTTATGGGTGTCAGGAAGAGGAGAAGGAGCTCCCATGTTGCACAGCTCAGGGAAATGTCAGAACATGGTCAGGGCAGCAGAGGGATCGATTTATGGGGGAGAATTAGAGCTTGAATCTGCAGCTTGGCTGGGGCAGAAAATCGACCTGGAAGGATTCCAAGGGTGTGAGCACAGAGAACGGAGGGGGAAGATGTGGAATTGGACTTCAGGTGTGACTGGAGCACAGGAAACATTGGGAAGAGGGAAGGATCAACCTCTGGCCCAGTCTCACTGTTGCCATGAAAAGCCCAGAAAACAGAGATTTTAATTTAACTAACCGCTTCGTTTATTTTGTTGAAGTGCCTTTGAACATCACCACTTTTTTCCAGCTGGTTTTGGAACTTCCAGAACAATCACACAGGGGTGTTTTTTGTACAGCCCTCTGCACAGCACCGTGAATTGTGCAGTTTTAGGAGTAGAAATAAATATAGATATTAAACCAGAGGATATGGAAAAATTACTGGATTTTCCACCATAAATTGGCAAGAAGGCAGGATCCGTACTCTAAGAGATTTTAGTCTCCAACATGTGTGATTGTGGAATCTCATCTATTTTTCATCTTTGACTGCCCAAATCTCTGCTGGCCTAAAAAAGAACTCTGTGAGAACAGCTACACTTTATCTTAGCCCAGAGTTATTCCTTAAAAACCTCTGCATATTCTTACATCATGCCCTGGGAAGCTGTCACTAATTAGGGACAGATGAATCAATCCAGATAAAATTAAATCCTGGTTCAACTTTTGCCCCAGTTTCTCCTTTCCTGCCGCCCACAGGAGCCCGGAGTGCCTGACTTGTTCTCACGTCTTTGGTTGTGTTTTGGTGCTGGAATTCTTTGGGAATACAGGGATGGGATGCTTTTTGTCCTATTTTTAAAAAAAACAAAAAACTGTGCTTGTTTCAGCAAAGAAACCTCAAACTCAACAAGCCTCAAGGGGAGGTGAATAGAAACCAAAGCTTTACTTTGCTGCAAAAAAAAAAAAAAAAAAAAAAAATCAATTTGCATTAATCAAAAACCTCTTAAGAGATTCCCAACGTGGTTTTTCCAGACTCAAGGAGTCTCAGAGTCTCTGCTGGTGTCTAATCCAACAGATCTCCCACTGATACCCACCAAAGCTCCCCTCTTGGAGGTTCCCTCATCAAACCCAATCACCTGCAGTCCAAGGAGCGTGTGCCTGTGCAATGACATCCAAGGGAAAGCTTGGCATGTCAGCAGAAGTGCAATTAGAGCTGATTTATAGTCGGGTGTGCAGTGGAAAATCGGCTCTGCAGTGTTGGGATGGACACCAGCAGCTTTTCCCTCAGCCAGGCTGAACCCCCTGGCTTCCTGAAATTCATTTATCACCCTCCTCCCAATCTGAGAGGAATTCTGCATCCCACAAACTCTGGATTCAGGCTCCAGTTGCTTCCCTGACCAGGATTTGCTCCTGCACAAATCCCTCAATCAAATGTCCACAGCAATTTTCCCTTTGGGACAGAAGGTTAAGGAGTTCTCCTGAACAGCCAGCACAGGTGACAGTCCCATGGCAAATCCCTTTCACAGCTTGGTTTCCAGCACCTTCATTTTTTAACAGGGAAAACTTGATATTTTTCCCAGAGAACATATGTAAATCTCATTTCTGTGGTGTTTTTGTTTTTTCTGGTCAAACATTTCTTTTGCTCAGAGTGTTTGCAGTTGGGACAGAGAAGTGCAGAGAAGGGTTCAAGAGGAGAACTTTTCTCTGTGTCCTGATGTTCATGTGAGCCAATGCTTGTGTGATGTTCACAACCAGAATGACTAAAACATCAAAAAACTGAGATATTTCCTGCCAAGGTATCATCCCTGCCCCTGCTCGGTGGGAAAGCATCTTGGAATGAGACTCTGGTCTTGTTTTGGGGTCATTTTCCATTAAAATTTCCAGCTGGGAAAGACATTACATCCCAAATTTCCACCACTCTTGCCTCTGGGAAGAGGATCTGTTGGAGATGTGCAGGAGCCAGAGATGGTTGAGGGAATTTTCTGCTTCTCATCTTGTTTGGGTTCTGATTTTAGTGCTGGACCTCTCCCTCCTCTCCAAATGGGCTCTGCTTTTTGTAGGGAAAGTAAAAGGCTTCAGCCACCATGAGCTCCAGCCAAATCTCCAAACAAATCTGTTTGAAGGTTCCTGGTCTGGGAGTGATTAATCCAAGGTGGAGGAGGGGAGAGAGAGAGAAAAAAAAAAGGAAAATCAAGATAAGAAAACCCTTGTAGCAGGGACATTGCAATTATTCCAGGTTTAATTTATGAACTCTCTGGCCTCTTTGTGGTGTGCTCATCTTGGGTTTTTCTGTGGTGAACAACGAGCCTTTCAACAAGGCCAGGAGAAACTGAAGTTTGGGTCAGGCTGTCACAAATGTTTTCATTCTTGTGATGGCCTCAAAGACCAGCAGAAAATACCCAGTCCCCAGGCACAGAGCTGCAGCCAAGAGGGAACAAGACACAATCTCCATGGGCCCAAGGCAACCAGGGATTAGAAACCGTCCTGGGGACAAGTCCAGCAAGGGCTCTGGCTATGAATTAAATCAATTAAAGTGTTTTCAAAACACCCTCCACAAAATATCTTGGCATCCTCCTTGGTGAGTCAAGTGAAGAGCAGCAGGAGCACGTGGCCATCATGACAGGGTTTCATTCATTCTGGGGATGCTTTTTTTGCATGGAAAACCTTCCATAAAGAGCAGAGCAGTGCTGGGATGTGCAGCCTCCATCCCTGCTGGGGCAGGGAACAGCTTTTCCATGGCTGAAGGGAAGAAATCCAAGCTCCAGTTCCAGCCCTGCTGACTGCAGGAGAGGCCACAAGCTCCTTACCTGCACTTCTCCCCCTCTGCCAGCACCAGGGATGCTGGAATTGCCACCAGGGGTGCAGGAATCAGCACTAGGGAATGTGAGAATTGGCACAGGGATATGGGAATCAGCACCAGGGATGTGGGAATCAGCACCAGGGATGTGGGAATCAGCACCAGGGATGCAGGAATCAGCACCAGGGATGTGGGAATCAGCACCAGGGATGCAGGAATTGGTACCAGAGATTCAGGAATCAGCACCAGGGATGTGGGAATCAGCACCAGGGATGCTGGAATTGGCACCAGAGATGCAGGAATCAGCACCAGAGATTGGTACCAAAATTGGCACCAGGGATGCAGGAACTGGCACCAGGGATGCAGAAATCAGCACCAGGGATGTGGGAACCTGCACTGGGATGCAGGAATTGGCACCAGAGATTCAGGAATCAGCACCAGGGATGCAGGAATTGGCACCAGGGATGCTGGAATCAGCACCAGGATGCAGGAATTGTGTCCCAGCCCCTGGTAAAGCCATCAGAATGGACGGTTCAGTGCTGGGGCAGCTGTTCCAGCCTCCTGTCTCAGATGCTCCTCATGCAGAGCTCAAATTTTCCATCCATCCCTCCAAGCTCTGCTCCCTGTTTCAGGGTCTGTCCCTGCTCTGAGCCTGATGTCAAACCTCTGTTTTACAAAATATTGAGGAAGTCTCCAGCCAGGTTTTCTCCCTGGGTAGTTTTCTTGGTTTGGAAGGATTTTGCTGCCGTGTGTTTTGTCACTAAATCCTGGCATCCTGTGGTGATGCCATGGACAGGAAGCAGATTGTTCCCAGCCAAGGACAGAGGATGCAGGGATGATCATCCTGCACTCACACCCAGCCTGGCACATTCCTGGGCTCACAAGTGGAGCCTGGAAGGTGAATTTTGTCAGGATCCTTGCAGAGAAAGCCAGGCTCCTGAAGAGGGAGGCTTTGGGGCCATCCCTACCACCCAGGGAGAATCTGTGTGCAAAATGAATAATTCCTTTTTCTTCCATCACTCTTAAAGTGCTGGCAGCCCACAGGGTGGTCCAGAGAGATGGGAACACACAGGGTTAAACGCAGCCCTGGCTCCACTAAAACTGATTGCAAAACCCCCTTTGGCTGGAGTGAAGCAATTTTGCCACCACCCTCCCCAGTTCTGCCTTCCCAGAAAGGTGAAGGACACGCTGGGGAGTTGCAGTCAGAGCCGTGCAAGGAATGCAGATGGTTTATCAGGAATCTGCTCCTGCAGCAGCCTCAGCCCTCCTGCGGCCCTGCCTTGCAGCTTTGCTCTTGAGAATCCTCTGGGGAGCTCATTTATAAAGCAGGAATGCTCACCCAAAATTCTGTCTCCTGTGAGCTGGGAAGTGGAAGGAAAAAGCAGGAGAGACCTCTGAGGAAGGCAGGGACCCATCGAGTCAGGGCACAGGGATTGTTTGCTGCAGCAAAGCCAGGATCTTACCTCTGGATTTGCTGCTGGCTCTGCCCCAACACTCTCCAGAGAACTCCAGTTGTCCTATTTTTGGTTTAGGCTGCAGGCTCTGCCTGCAAACCTGGGCTCAATTATTTGGGTACAGCAGGCTGGAAGTTGACCTGCAGGTGCAAAGAAAAAATGTTAATAAACCAATCGTGTCTCTCCAGCAGAGAAACAGAAACAAAACCTGAATCAGTCACCAAAATTTTGCAGAGTAGAGGTGTTTGCAGAAGCACTGGGAGTAATGTGAATGATTAAGAAATTAGAGTTGTCTGTTCTGAGACAACTTAGAAATAAATGCATAAATTAATGGGAGTTTGATGAGAAGGTTTTAATCATTTTTACAGAGAGCTGTGCACAGACAGCAGCTCCTTTTCCTGACTGGGAAAAAACTGTGTTAGTTCTGATGTTAAGATGCCACTGAAGGGGAATCAGGGTGTGAGGGGAAGGCTCTGCAAAGCGAACACGTTTATTCAGGATGAATAAATCCCTTGTGGTAAGCAGATTTCTCTAATCCCCCTCTCTTGTGGTGTAACTCCTCCAGTGGTATCAGATCTTTGCTAGAACCAGCGATTTTTCCTACCAATTACCCACCAGTTCCAGCCCATCTCCCTCTGAAATAACAGGAAAGACATTCATGTCAGATTCCAATCAGATGATTGGGAATTTATTGCTGAGATGATCTCTGCAGCCGCGGTGATGAACGGGCTCAGAAGGATTTTAGGGCATTATTTCCCCACGCTCCTTTTTGTGCCTGTGGCTGCAGACCAGCTCCTCCACGGCCTTTTGGGGAGTTATTTCTGCACGAGGATGGACATTTTTCAGCAGGTTTTATTCCTCCTTGCTCAGAAAACAAGAGAAGGACAATTAAATCCATCACAGGGACGGCGCTTTGGATGGGGTTTGTTGTACTTGGCACCCTGTCAGCAGAGGGGCCTGCCATGAAAAAGGTGCACATTTAAGGGGCTTTAATCATTGCTGAAGAGCCATGCAGGGTGTTCAAAATGAGCTGCTCTGCTGCTGAAGCCACTGAGGAAATGCAGTTTGAAGATGGGCTCCCTGCTGCTGCTCAGCTCCAAGATTTGGGTTGTTCCCTTTCCTTTCCTAGAAACGAGCGCTGTGGTTTGATCTGGAGCTGTGCAGTGGCAAAGGTGGATCAAAGGGGAAGATTCCCAGCCCAGTAAATTTGGCTGGTGGTAAAGCAGGTTGGAATCTGGAAGGCTGGTTCAGCTAATGGTTCAGGTCAGGCTTTTTAACCATCCCAAGCATCAGGAGCCACTTTGCTTCACCCAGCCCGATTTAGACCAGTGACAGCAGCAAGAAGCAAAGCAGAGCCAGGGAAATCCCCAAATTGCTGCTTCTGCTGGAGAGGAAAAACAATCTGATGGCTTTTAGCAGCCCTACAAAGCCTGAACACCTCGAGACAGCCCCAGCAGATCTTCCCAGACAGTTTCTCTCTCCAAGCCAAACTCTTCAGTGCCCTTTTCTCATTAAGGATCATCTGTTGGATCACTCTGAGGGAGCAGTGGGATGTCCAGAGCTGTCACTCTCGTCTCACACCAGCCACTGCCAGTGATGCTGTCATGCTCCAAGGGAAGAAAATAGAGCTGAGAATGCAGATTTATGGTTTATTTATGCAAAAACCTGATCTGTAAAAATCTGAGACAGCACCTTGATGGTGTCCTAACAAGGAAGGGCAGAGGGCACTTCCCAGGGTTTATAACCAGCTGGAAGTTCAAACCCTGGCTGTTTTTCCCATTCCCAGAGATGCAGTCAGGGTTACCATGCCTTTATGTCATTAGAACCTGGGTGGATTTTTGGGTTTGGGCAGAGAAAGACAATTTCCCAGTGGAAGTGCTGCCCCTTTTTTGAGCTCTGTTTTTGGTTCAGCTGCCTGAAACTCAGAATACTGAAATTCAAGGATCATCATTCTCCTCCAGCTGGGCCTCATCTCCAATATCTCACTGAGAGAAGAGTTCAAGGTGTTTAAAAGCAAGATCCTTTGCTAAATTTATAGAGATGCAGATTTTACTTTATCTAAAACTGACCAGGGAGCAAATGTTTGATCTGGGTTCAGCCTTTCCCCCACTTTATTGGAAGACAGTCACATTTGGGGCTCTGCAGTCTGGATCTAATACACAGCACAGCATTAATAGATGTTGGAAAGGGTTGCTACAAGCTATTACTGAGGCAAAGTAAAAGAAATCAGATGTTTATGTACAATTATGCTTTTGTACAGAGCCGTGGCCAGGGGAGAGCAGAGACAGTAAAAAGGAAAAGTGCCTTTTTCCATTTGGGGACGGCGTCGAGATGGACAGATAAGGACCAGGAGAGAAGGCACCAGGGGCTCAGGTTTCCCTCACATCCCTCTGGAACAAACAAATAAATCCCAAATCTGCTGACTCTGCCTCAGGGAGGGCAAGAGGGGTTTTGCTGTGGTGCCCCTGCTGAGTTTCATGTCAGGAGTGGAAGTGCAAGCCCAGCCCTCACCCTGCCCAGGGTGACATCTGTGTCCCAACCATGGCTGCAGCAGCAATAAATCAATTTTCAGACACTTTGCTCTACTTCTGCACCAACCCTCTAACCCACCCTGCAGCCATTGAGATCTCCAAGGTTCATCTCCACCTTCACCCTGGGGCTGGCAACGTTTTCCTGTGGCCAAATTTCCCTTTGCACACCTGGAGCAGCTCCACCCAAACCCCCTCACAGAGGTTCCCCAGGCAGTTTTGGTGCTGAGCCACTTCCCATTGAGGTGCTGTCCCTGCCCAGTGTCCCTCATGGCACCCAAATTTAGGGACAGAGCCATTTGTGGCCCTTGGGAGCAGGACTGGTAAGTCATTGGGAAGGAAGGGACAAGTCACCAACAGAGAGGGACACGCCACCAGCAGAAAGGGACATGTCAGAGCAGAAAGAGATGAGTCACAGCAGAAAAGGACATGTTAGAGCAGAAAGGGACAGTTCACAGCACAAAGGGACATGTCAGAGCAGAAAGGGACGAGTCACCAGCAGAAAGGGACGAGTCACAGCAAAAAGGGACATGTCACAGCAGAAAGAGATATTCCACCAGCAGAAAGGGACATGCCACCAGCAGAAAGGGACAAGTCACCGACAGAAAGGGACATTTCATGGCCTGCAGTTGCCCTCCCTACAGTCCCAGCTGTAAAAAACCCCTGCAGCATCCCCAGGAAAGCTCCCATCGCCAGCGCCCCGGCCATCCACGCAATCCGTGGGAGGATAAAGGCAGAGAGAGGGAGAAGGGGGGAGAGATAAACAATTTCCTACACAGTTGTGGCTCAAGCCCGTCTTACAAGAAACACATGGTCCCTGACACAATATTTAGCTCTCCTGTAACATGGTCCATTTGGAGGCTGGTGGCTGTGTGGAGAGCTGTAGTAAAACATTCCTCACTGGTAACACAGACAGAAAAACCCAACCCCAGGAGGAGTGATTGGGGTTAACTCCATAAAGGCTGGAGAAGAGGATGGAGGGAGGTTCCTCAGCATCTCCTCAGCATGAGGAAAACCCAACTCCATTGGTTTGAAAAGCTTGTTCTGATGGGTGGTGACCCCTTGGCTTTGCCCCACTAGACCCAGAGAAGAGGAGTCCTTGAGGCTGGAATTTTTCCTTCACTGCACTGTTCTCCGCTCAGAAAACAGTCCTGGGGAGGATCGCTGTGTTACGCCAAAAAAAAAAAAAAAGCCCTTTTTTATTATTTTTATTCAACTTTTGTGCTCATTAGCTCAGGAACTTACAGTTGGAGTTGTCACTGGGCTCCTCCTGCCAACATCTTGCAGGGCTTCACGGGAGTTACATCATTTGGCCTCGGAGGAGCAGCTAAGTGAAAACACATTTGGGTTCTCTCGTGTTGCTCGGGCTCCTTTTCCCTCTCTGCCTGGATTCCCAGGGCAGAGCAGGAGGTCAGGCAGCTCCCAGTGTCCCTGGAGCACAGGGATCCTTTGGGATACCACATCCCACGGGCACTGCACTCCCACAAACCATCCCAAATCCTCCTGCAGATCTGCTGCAGTCCTTGGTGAAAGTGTGAAAAGTGGGTTTTTAACTCATCCTTCCTCCTTAGGTTTTCCCTCAGATTTCTCCTGGAGCTGTGTCCTTCCCCTCCCAGCTCACCCCGAGCCAGCGTGTCCCAGCACTCTCTGTCCTTCCCACTCCTTCTCTTTCTGCTCTGCACACAGGGTTTGCTTTGCCCAGACACTTTTATTGAGGGATTGAAAACACTCCCAACACCAGCCCAGCCCTGCCATAACCAAGGGCAAATCAGATCCCAAATCAGCAGGAAATTTGTTGGTGATGTAGCCTGAACATTTTCCTGGCCATGGCAGGACTGTGCAGTGACAATTTTACCTACAATGGCTTCATTTGCTCCTCAATTATCCATTAAAAAAAATTCCAATGGTGCCTGACACCCAGCCTTGCACACCAGAACTCTTGTGTGGCGCTGGCGCTTTTCTAACCTCAAAGCCAGGGAGGAAGGGGATGATAAAGCAAAATGAGCATCCCATTGCAGGCTGGAGAGGATTTTTAATTGTGGGCTGGCAGCCACTCGTGCTCTGCTGTGCCCAGGGAAGGGGGCCTGGGGACTCACTGGGAGCCAGAGCGCCTTTGGAGCTTCCCCACCAGTTTTGCGTGTCACTGCAGCCCCAGCTGCTCCTCTCGCTCGTGCCTTGACGAGGAATAGCTCAATATTTATAAAAATAAAGCCAAGAAGCTGTCCCAGCAGAGGCCACCCCAGCGAGCTCCCTGCCACCCAGGTCATCAGCTGGACACGGGGAGCTCTTGGAAAGGAGCAGCCCTCACCAACACACCCAGCCCCTCTCCCTGCATCTGCTCCACGACACCCACACCAGCCTTTCCTCTGGGCTGGGGACTCGCTGATGGCTTTGAATTAAATTTATGGTCATGGTTCATTTTTTATTTTTTTTTTCTGCCTGTCCATGTTTAGTCATGAAGAAGCAATTCCTTGTGAGATTGCCCTGAGCGTGTCCTGCTCCTGGGTGGGTTTGTCCTGCAGGATGTGGCTGCACTGACTCACGGCCCTCGGAGCCCCAGGGAGCTGCAGGAGTCTGGGGAGAGGGGCTGATCCTTGGAAGAGCTACGAGAACATCCTGCAGCACCTCAACCCTGTCCCTCCTCCCTGACAGCCTGGGACAAGAGAGAGATGGGAAACATCTTCCCCATCCGTGGCATCGATGGCAATTACTCCAGCGAGCCCCCTGAGCATCCCCGGGCGCGGCTCCGCTGTGCGGGAGCTCGGGAAAAGGCAGGCGTGAGCACCACCTAGTGATGCCGGCAGCGGGCCCGGGGCTGTCCCCTCTCTGGGGACACCACCGGCCCCAAAAGCCCCGCACGAGCCGGGCTGGGCAGGGCCGGGCACGGCTGGGCTGGGTTTGGTACCGCTGAGCTGTGCTTGGGTCCTGCCATGGGTCGGGTACCACTCTGCTGACAGCACAGCATCGCTTTCCACCCCCAGGGAGGGATGAGAGGAGTGACAGGAGTGAATTTCCCCCGGGAAATTAGGGAATCCTACCCCTGGGTGGTTCCAGCCCTCCAGATCAGCTCAAGCACTGCAGCTCTTCATCCGTCCCTTCCCACTCCATCACATCAGCCTCTGGCACAGCCCTTCCCCAGAGCTCATCCAGGGCTTCCAGCACCCTTTTGGCAGCAGAGGATGGGGAACTCTGCAGGATGCTGGAAATCCCTGCCCTGGAAGTGCAGAGGATGGAGAACTCTGCAGGATGCTGGAAATCCCTGCCCTGGAAGTGCAGAGGATGGGGAACTCTGCAGGATGCTGGAAATCCCTGCCCTGGAAGTGCAGAGGAGGCAGAAGGCAGCAGGGTCCTGCCTGGGCTCAGAGGACACAATGATGTTTCCTAGGAAGGGTCGTGGTGTCACAGGTGCTTTTCTTAATGATCCATTTTCCAGCATCATTTAAATGTACAGAAATCTCAGCGTTTTTCTTTTTTTTTTTTTTTGAACAATATTCATTTGAATCCTGTGAAAGTATGAGCTAAGAGAGGCAGGGTTCAGAAACTGCAAAAGCCAAGTGCAAGTTGTGCTGCAGATACTGAATTTTTGGGATGAGTGGGAAAAGCACAATTCCACTCAGTGAGAATTTTCAGGGTACTGAGGGGAAATGTGGCCTGTTACATATTGGAAGTAGAATGTTTACAAGTCAGGGGTTTGCCTAAAAATCAACCCTGCTGGGACAGGGATTTCTGATCCTGGGGCTTCTCCAGGCCCAGTTTTGTAGAAGCACATTTTGAGCAATGCAGAGACACCAAAAACCTGCTTTTCTCCCTGATGAGGAGCAGGGTTGTTGGTTTATTTAAGATAAACTTTCAGCTACCAGCCTGGAATCAGAAATGATGCATTTTGCTCACAAAGCCTCATTCGACAGGCTCTGAACTCCTAACACAAAATATTCACCACATTCCTGGTTTGGTTTTTTTCCCAATTCCAGCTGAGGACATGCCACACACCTTGTCCCACATACCTGAAGCACACCAGGGGACAGGCAGGCAATTTGTGGATCGTGGTTCTAGCACGGTTCACTGGAGTTAAAATAACAGGAAGGGATTTTGGGAATTTGGGAAGGGATTTTCAGTCTTACTCTACAGGGTTTCGATGGATCTGCTGTTCCTAAAGACAGGGATGAGACTCACTAGGGGCAGGAACACACAGCAGCAGAATCTGGCTGCTGCCAGAGACCCAGATGGGTTTAAGGTCTCATTGAACCTGGATTTCCTGGGCAAGGTTTGGCTGTGTCCCTCAGCCCTGCTCCTTTTTAGGGTGCACCTGATGCCTTCAACTTCTCCCTCTGTGAGAGACGAGGGCTTTGAAAGGACAACTGCCAGATCCAGGGATTTCCACGTCCCTGGTGGTTTGGGGACAGGGGGGGTTGGGGAATGGCTCTGTTCAAGCCTGTGAAGGTGAAGGGAATGGGGAATGTGCCAGGGAGGCTCCCCCAGAGCAGGGCTGCTGCCCACACCCCAAATCCCGAGCTGTGCTCCCTGCCAGCCCGGCTCCATCTCTCCCCTTTTTGAAGGAATACACAGCCTGTTCCCAGGCTGGGCTGAGGACCAGTTTTCCCCGTATCCAGAGGCCCTCTGGCCCTTTCCTAGGTGAGCTCAGCAAGCACAAATGTCCTCCCTAAACAACGGCAGAGAGGAGGCAGCTGGATCCGAACGCGCCCGTCCTGGTGCAGGCTCCCTTTCCAGTGAGTCATAAAAGTTCTTTGGCAGCTGCCTGTGTGTCTCTAACTGGGATCAGGTTAGGGGCAGAGTGGAGAGCTGAGGATGGAAAATATGTGTTGAATTTACTCCTCTGTCCC
>JAOTQZ010000776.1:8069941-8083370 GCA_026546895.1 Pogonocichla stellata | reverse complement strand
TAGCAGATAATATGTGCCAGGAGATCAGGGTCACTGCCCCACCCAGATGGGACAGAATTCACATTGCTGGGCACATCCTGCATTGCAACCCAAGACAGACTTTAATCCCAGACTAGGCTGGAAATTTGGAGGAGGCTGTGGGGACGCTCAGGGCTGATCTGAGAGGGAGCAGATCCCAGGCCAGCGTTGCCAGCCTGGGGCAGGAACTGGGAATTGGCACCTGTGGGTGACACAGCCTGGGAGCTCTGCCCGACCCCCAGCACCACAAATCCCTGAGCACACGCCTGGGACAGAGCAGGGAGGGATTCCCTGGAGCAGGGGAGGGTTTGCCCGAAGTGTGGGGGTTTGTGCTGGAATATGAACATTTTTGACCAGGATATGGAGGGTTTTGCCCGGAATATGGAGGTTTATACCCAAAAAAATGAGGATTTTGCCTGGAATATGAAAATTTGTGCCTGGAATATTGAGTTTTTTGCCCATCATAGGGAGGTTTTTGCCCAGAATATGGAGGTTTATGCCCAAAAAATTGAGGTTTTTGCCTGGGATGGGGAGGTTTTTGCCCAAAATATGGAGATTTTTGCCCATGATAGGGAGTTTTTTGCTTGGATTATGGAGTTTTTTGCCTGGATTATGGAGGTTTCTGCCTGAAATATGGAGCTTTTTGCCCAGAATAGAGAGGTTTTTGCCTGAAATATGGTGGTTTATACCCAAAAAATGTTTTTTTTTCCTGGAATATTGAGATTTTTGTCCGGAATTTGGAGGTTTTTGCCAAGGATATGGAAGGTTTTGCCCGGATTATGGAGTTTTTTTCCCGGATTATGGGGGGTTTTGCCTGGAAAACGGAGGTTTATGCCCAAAAAATTGAGGTTTTTGCCTGGGATGGGGAGATTTTTGCCCAGGATTATTGAAGTTTTTGCCTGGAATATGGAAATTTTTGCCTGGAATACGGAGTACGGCATTTTTTGCCCATGATATGGAGATTTTTCCCAGGATAGTCAGTTTTTTGCCCAGAATATGGAAGTTTTTGCCCGGATTATGGAGTTTTTTGCCCAGGAAATGGAGGTTTTTGCCGAGGTTGTTCCTGGCTGCTGCCAAACCTCGTGTCTGCACAGCCTCTGCTCTGCTGGGCAGCTGCTGGTCCCTGCCAGGAGATGGAAACACACTTAGTTCATAGTTAATATAATGCAGTGCAATATGTATAGTAGATAATGTAATATAACATAGTAAAATTTAATATAATATGTAATATATAATATGTAATACAATACAATATAAATATATAATATAAATATAATTATCTAAAAATATAGATAATGTAATATAATGTAGTATAATGTAATATATTACATAATATGATATAATATGTAATATATAATAGTTAGTGTAATACAATATATTTAATAGATAATGTAATATAATATAAATAACAGTTAATATAATATAATGCAATAAAAATAACAGTTATTATAGTACAATGCAATATATAGATAGATGTAGATATAGATGTAATAGATAATGTAAGATAATGTGACAAAATGAAATATATAATGTGATATATCATATAATATATTATGCAATTTATAAGTCAATATAATGCAATATAAATGATAATTAATATAATACAATGTGATATGTATAATAGATAATGTGATATATAATGTGATCTAATGTAATGTGAGATATAATATAACATAACATAATATAATATAATATAATTAATATAATATAATACAATACAATATAATATAATAAATATAATATAATATCATGGTGTCCCTGCCCATCTGGTGGTTGGAACCAGCTGATCCCAGGATTCCGTGGTGGGATTTGGTTTTTGGGAAGCTCCATTCTGTGCGTGTTTAACTGCTGCTGTTTTGTGCAGAGCCGGCTGAAGGAGGCGGTGCAGCTGCTGGAGGATTACAAACACGGCACTCTGCCCCCAGGAGTCACCAACAAACAGGTCAGAGGCTGGGAAATCTGTTAAATATTGATAAATTCGGTTAAATTTCTGCTTCTCCCTGCAGGTCACAGGGGACGGGGAAGGGGGATCTGCTGAGGGACGTTTCGGGTGTTTGTGTAGTGAAATACAAAGTCCTTTTACAATTAAATAGAACAAAAAGCAGAAAGGACTGGGAAGGAGGAAGGGTTGGGAAGGAAGGATTGGGAAACAGGGTTGGGAAGGAGGAAACTGCAGGGCTGGGAGGAAGAGCGGTGAGGCTGAGCAGGGAGGCTGAGCAGGGAGCTGAGGCTGAGCAGGGAGGCTGGGCAGGGAGTTGAGGCTGGGAAGGGAGGCTGAGCAGGGAGGCTGAGCAGGGAGTGGAGGCTGAGCTGGGAGGGGAGGCTGGGAAGGGAGGCCGAGCAGGGAGTTGAGGCTGGGAATGGAGGCCGAGCAGGGAGGCTGAGAAGGGAGTGGAGGCTGAGCAGGGAGGCCGAGCAGGAAGTTGAGGCTGAGCTGGGAGTGGAGGCCGAGCAGGGCGTTGAGGCTGTACAGGGGGTGAGGCTGAGTAGGGATTTGAGGCTGAGCAGCCTCGGAGGAGGCTCTGAGTGGAAATCCCGCTGAGGGAGGGCAGAGGGAAGGGGGAAAAGCCTTTCCTGGGCACTGTTCTCTCCTGGGAATGAAGGAGGGTTTTTAATCCTTGCAGAATTCATCGTTTCCCCCATTGCTTCTTTCATCTTCCAGTATTCAATTTCATCTCTCAGCAAACCTGCAGTTTGTTCATAAAGCCAAACATCTTTCCCCTTCATCAATCAGTGGAATCCTTCCCATTGCTCCTTTTCTCTCTAGTGCTGGTTTTATCCACCAGCAGATCCTCAGCTTTTTGTAAAAACAAATCCCTCATTCCTCTCACCTGGGAGCAGAGCCCCCAGCCTCCCCTCCCATCCTCACCACCCCAGATCTCATCCCAGCACAGCTGGAAAATGCAGCTGTTGCTTTCCTGGGGCTCAGACTGACAGGTGTCCTGGCTTTTCCTGCACCACTCTCTGCAGGATGGGCTCTGGCTGAGAGGAAGAAACAATTTGATTTTTCCCTCATTTTTTTGGGGGTTTTCCCCCCTCTCTGAGTGGAGTCTGAGCTGATCCCGTGGTTGAGGGGTGGATGTTGGAGCCCTGAGCTGGGCACACGGAGCCTTGGAGGAAAAATTGCATTTATTGCCCATCAGAAAGGCTGGGTGGGACTCCAGCCGTGCCAGGGCAGAATTGATTTATCTCTTTCCAGAGCTGCTCCCGTTTGCTTTCCTGGCCCCTCGGAAGTGCTGCCCTTGGAGCTGCAGTTTTACCCAGAATATGGAGCTCTTTGGTCAGGATATGGAGCTTTTTGTTCAGGATATGGAGCTTTACGCCCAAAAAATTGAGGTTTTTGCCTTGAATATGGAGATTTTTCCCTGGAATATGGAGTATTTTGCCCAGATTATGGTGGGTTTTGCCCAAAATATGGAGGGTTTTGCCCAGAATACAGGGGGTCTTGCCTGGAATATGGGGGTTTATGCCCAAGAAATTGAGGTTTTTTGCCTGGGATGGGGAGGTTTTTGCCCATGATAGGGAAGTTTTTGCCCGAAATAGGGAGGTTTTTGCCTGGAATATGAAGGTTTATTCCCAAAAAATGGAGATTTTTGCCTGGAATACAGAGGTTTTTGCCCAGGATATGGAGGTTTTTGCCTGGAACATGGAGGCTTATGCCCCAAAAATGGGGGGATTTGCCTGGAATATGGAGGTTTTTGCCCAGGATGTGGAGGTTTTTGCCCAGGATATGGAGGTTTTTGCCTGGAGCATGGAGGTTTATGCCCAAAAAATGGAAGTTTTTCCCCAGGATATGGATGTTTCTGCCCAGAATATGGATGTTTCTACCCAGAACATGGATCTTTTTTCCCAGAACAGGGCACCCAGCCGTGGCACCCAGAGCATCACCTGAACCAGCAGAGCCAGAACCTCTCTCCCCTCCCAAACCTTTAACAACCCCGCTGTGGGCAGAGTTTAATGCACCAACCCTGCAAGAATCCAGCATCTCCCCCCGCCAAGGGAGCAGCTCTGAGCTCAGGCAGACGAGTTGTTTTGACAGAGCTCTTCAGCAGGCTGAGCCTGCCCGTGCAGCAGCGTTTGACAGCGCTGGGATGGCCAGGCTGCTGGTGGGGATGGCAGAGCTGCAGCTCCCAGCAGCTCAGCACAGCCCCTGGCGCTGCTGAGAGCCTGCAGCACATGGGGGGTGGCGAGCACAGAGCCTAGAGCGATGGCACAGCAAGCAGCTCCTCCACACACAGCTCCCTGACAGGGCTCTGCTGCAACCAGCATCTCCCAGGCAGCTTTTTCCAAATGAGCCGGGATGGAACGCTGATGGGCTAGCTAAAGATTGGAATTAAAAAAAAAAAAAAAAAAAAAATCTCTCAAGTGCTGTCAGCACTTCCCCAGGACTCTCTGAGGCAGTTTCCAGAATAAGTGCTGGAGGCTGGGCAGCAGCAGTGCCAGCTCTGCCCCTTCCCACCCGTCCTGCTCGTCCTCCTGAGCTGCACTTCGCTGCCTGTTAACCCGAGGTGGGAAAAACCCATTTCTGCAGCCTCATTAGCAAAAATGAGGAATTGATCTCTCACCTGTCGATAGCTGCTGCACTGCTGAGAGCTCCTTGTTGAGGGAGGTTTATTCCTGTGTTAGAAAGATGTTTTTGAAACAGGGGGTTTAGGTTTAGCCTGGCTGTATCAATTATGTGGTCAGCAAAACAGAGGAGAAAGAGCTGCTTGATCAGTATTTATTCAGTGGAGCAAGAAAACACACTCCATTTCTTCAGCTGAGCTTATTTCCTCGAGTTTTTATTGAAATATTTAAAAGCCAGGCTTGTTTTTCATTAAATATGCAGCCGAGTGTTTGTTAAAAATGCCCCCAACCTCAAATATTCTGTGGGAATACCCCAAAGTGTCCTTAATCCACCTCTCCAGCAGGATTTCCTAATTTTTCTTGAAATGAAAACTTATCTTTGGCAATGCACCTGCTTGTGGTGTTGTTTTGCTCTCCTGGTTGTTCAGGTTAAATATTTGAGGAGGATTAGAGAAGGTGTTTGGAGGAGAAAGCCCCCGATGGCCTTGGGGAGGTTTGGTCTCCTGAGGAGGGATTTGGGTGATGGAACTCCATGGATCCAGAAATGCTGGATGGAAATGACAGCTGTTCCTTAGCAGGGCTTAGAAGTTCTAAGGTGCAGCCCCACCCCTCCTCCCCACCCACCTGTCGAAGATGGCCCCCACGCCGGCGCTGTGGGCGCTGTTCCTGTGCACGTGCAGCCCTGTGGCCAGCAGGATCCCGTCCTTCACGGCTATGGAGCGGTGGGAGAAGGAGGCAATCAGCAGCTCATTCCACCCTGGGCAGGAGAAAAGCACCGAGGCTGCAGGTTAGAGCCATGGCAGGCTCAGGAAGCTTGGGAATCACCTCGGGAAGTTTGGGAACCACCTCCCTGGAAACTGCTTCTGCTGCAGGAGCGTGGCTGGGAATGGGGAGGGAAGGGGGAGCCAGCTTTCTCTTGGATGCCAGGGAAGGAAAAAACCATCAAGAACCCAAGCACTAAAAATACAGCGAGTAAGGGGAGCAGTTTCCTCTATAAACCGTGCAGACACCGAGCAAACAGCTCTGCCTGGGGCACAGTGGGTGTGGAGCCCTGAGCTCCCCTCTGCCCTCAGCTGCTGCCTCCCAGCAGCTCCAGCCCTATCAGCTCATCAGGCTCCTCCTCAGGCCACTAAAGTTCAGCCCTGAGCCCTGTCAAAGGGACCATGGAATCTCTGCCTTTATCTGTGGGTTTGTTGCCTCTGCCATGAAAATACTGGGAGGGATTTGGGCTGTTCTCTGCACAGCACCACGTCTGAGACTGCTTGGAAAACAGATTTTAGTCTCATTGGCTGCTGTGGGGTGTAGGAAGGACATTCTCTGAGCCCAGACCTACAGGGAAGGGAAGGAGATGTGACCTCCACGTTTTCCAGCTCCCCTCCCCAACCCAACACCTCTTCAGCTCCTAAATCCATCACAGGCTGAGCTCGAGAATTCCTGAAACAAAGGCCCAACGAGAGGAAATGCTGCCAAGCTTGAAGGGTGGAAATTTGGGTGACTTTCAGCCATCTTCAGTAAAACAAGATGGGGTCCTCTGCAACACCCCTGGCCTGAACACATTCTGGAGTTCTGGTCCAGAAACCTCAGGATTTTTGGACTTAGAGTTTTTGTTTTTTTTCCCAGGCTGGAAAAGCAACACAACAATATCCTGCACCTGTCCTGCCACAAGAACACATCTCGCTGCCTGCAACAAACACAAGGCCCATGTGTGCTGTGTTTACCTTCTGCTGCAGCCCTGGGCTGTGCCATCAGAAATGTTGACAAGGAATAAAGTTCACTCTTTCCTAAGTGGCCACAAGACGTTTCCACCCCAGCCAGGGGAACATTTCTTTGGCTATTTACTGGGTGAGGCCTGGCACTTTCACATGGATTGCAACACTGTGAAACCCAAGGAGGAAGGAGGAGAAGGAGCCTGCAGAAACCTTGTTCTAGGGAGGAAGAGGAACTCCCAGAGCCAGATCCATGGGGATTTGTCCCACGCTGCCCCACAGCAGCTCCACAGCCAAGAGAAACCAGAGCTGGCTCTGCACACCCAGCCCAAGCTGGGCTTAAACCATCCTTCATCTGCATTATTCCCATGCAGAGCTGGGATGTTTCAGCTGAAATGGGCAAGATTTTCCTACCTTGGATTTCACCAGAGCACCCCCAATGAGCTGCCAAGACAGAGGCAAGCAGGAAAAATTCTCTATAACCACAGGCAGCAAACTGGAATTAGAGACCAACCAAATCTACCCTGAGAGTTCTGCACTCCAGCCCAAGCTCAGGAGTGGCAGAGCAGAATCCTGTGACTCCTGTGACTCCTTTCTCACCCAACAGGGTGGCTGCAGCCTCCAGGGATGCTCTGGGACACTTTGGCAGAGCAGTGGCCACGGTGCCAACCCAGCTGCCTGCCAAGTTTCCCCAACAAAAGCAGCTGCAGCTGCAGGGATGTAACACTCAGCATCCTCTGCCAGGCTGAGAAAACATCAGGTTATTCCTGCCTCAGCTTGGAAACGAGAAAACCAGTGGAAAACACACAAAGCCAGGTTCCCTTCCCTCCCAACCAGCTCAGAGAGGGAGTATTTTTAAATGATTCAGGGTTTGAGGAAAGCTGCTGCCAGCCCATCCAGAGCTGTGTGCTCCACTTGTTTTGCCTCCCAGGATGCCTGACTGAGGCTCTTAGCTGGATTTTAATGCTTCAATATTTCATGGGCAGCTGTTCTCAGCAGGCCACTCAATAATGCATTGAGGCACTGGTTAGAAGGCTTGGGGAAGGTTAGCTGAGGCCCTGGCAGGGATGTTTGGAGCAGGGAGCTGCTCCAGGTGCTCAGCAGCCCAAGGGTTGGAGGCACCAAGAAATTTGGGATGTGATGGGGTTTTGCAGCCCCTCTCCTGCTGCCCATGAGTGTGGAGTGAGCCACAAACAGAGAACACAGGTCAGGAATTCTCTGCTTCCAGCTTTAATCAGCTGCCTGCCAAAGAGAGAGGAAATGCTGGAACTGCCACGGTGGGTTTGGGCTCCACTTCTCAAGAGGGAAAGGCAGAGCTCTGTCTGAATCCAGCCCTCAAAAATCCCTACAGACAGGTTTCCCTGCTCATCTACTCTCACAAGAGGCTCTAAAAATCCTCTTCAAACCCACACTTTGGATGCTCCAAAGGGCTCAGAGCCAGCTCTGGCAAAATCCATGGAGCACCTTCACCCAAGGGCTGCAGGAGCCACCCTGGGAGGGTGCAGGACCTGGACAAAAGTGAATCTGGGGGAAATAAAAGGAACTTTAAAAGTACCAAAGACTTCAAAGTCTCTGGCTCACAAACAGCTTCATGCCTCAAACACATCCTCCCCCTGCTCTGCTCCTGATTTCTTGCCCTCCACGAGCTTTGCACAGCAGCAGGAGCTGGAATTCACTCAAGAGGGGAAGACCCTTCCTAGAGCCAACTGCTCTCCACTCCCAAACCCTGCTCCTGCAGCCCCCCTGCTGCACCAGGAAATTTAAAATAAGCCCTGAGAGTTCTATTTTCATCTTGGTGGGTGGGAGAAGAAGTGAGATGTACTTTTCTCTCCTTTCTGGTTTTAATTACGATCAAACATTTCAGTTTGATGCAATTTCAAGGGGGCCTGAGCCTGCTTGGTCTTTCAAACCTGAGTTTGGGAGGAAGGCAGAGTTTAACTCCTTTGGTTTAAATCACCCAGCACCCATCTCTGAGCTCCTCATGGATCAGAGATGAAGCCGGGCCACATCTGGGATCCAATTCAGCAACACATCTCATGGAAGGCTTTCAAAATCCTATTTAAAAACCGAATTATCAGAGTCTATCATGAATCAATTAAAAGATTTTTCAAGCTGCTAAGACCTAAATCTGAGGGTACAACCTGTCCCAGGCTCAGGGACAATCTGTCCCTCAGATTCTGCTCTCCTGGGGACAGATGTCACTCACCTGCTCTGAGCAAGATGACCTGGTCATCCAGGGGCAGCTCGGAGAAGTGGGGGATCCTCTTGGCCCACTCCACCAGGGTGAAGAGCTGTTTGTCTGCTGCCTGGCAGATGTTTGTCACAGGGTCGTTGGGCTGCCAAAAAAAGAAAAACAAAGAGATGGAAAGGCTTGGAAAAGGCAGAGTGAGGAACAGAGGCTGGAGGAGCAGCCTGCCTGCCACCCCTGGGGTGGATGTTATCACTCACAGGCAAAGGAAGTGATTTGGCTGCTCCACCACAAGGGCTGTAATAGTTTTTAGCAAGCCCCAAAATGGGAATTGGGAGTGCTGAGACTCCATATCCATCACCCTGACTGATGAATCCAAGCAGCTCCAGCCTGGGGAAGGGCAGACCAGCATCTCCCAGCTCGACAAACCAGCACCAGAGGGGGCATTACAGGAAAAAAAAAAAGAGAGAAAACCCCTTTCCTTTGAAATATTACCCAGTAACAGAAACCATCTGCTCTCTAGGAGGACAGTCAGCCTAAACACACCAAATCCCTGTTTAAAGGAACTGCTCACAGCTCAAGTGGATTTGTGATTAGGAACTGGAAGAGCCTGTTTAAGCCTGGGGAAGGCTGAGCTGGCTGGCCCAAGCGTCTCTGCAGGGTTCACCTCTCTGGACAGGGATGGATGAGCCCTCCCCATGTCCCACTGTAATCCCAGCAGCAGGACTGTACAATCAGCTTCTTCCCATGCCCTTAAAAGAGCAGTTTCCAACCTGGAGAAATGTTTACTCAGCCCTGGCTTGCAGGGGGAAGGGGTGGGATGCCGGAGGAGGAGCAGACAGCAATGTCAGTGGAAGCTGTGGCAGACCAGGACCAGGCTGCCAAGGGCCCTCTGAGCTCTGCCCCACAGCCCTGGCAGCCAACCCAAAGCTCTGTGCCCCAGTGGCCAACACCTCCCATTCTCCAGGCTTAAAATAGCCAGGATTTGGCAAGCTCAGGGCACCTGCCTTGGGAGTATTTCCACCTGTCCCGTGCAGAGATGGATGGGCACAGGCTGGCACCACTGTCCTGTCCCACCCCCTCCAGGGCTGCAAGGGCAGGGCAGCCCCACTCCCAGGGAGCTGGGGCTCTTCCCTGGGCAAGGAGATGTGAGCAGGGACGGGGAGAAGGAGATCAGATGGGATTTTCTCTGGGTAACAGGAAAACCTGAAGTGTGTGTGAGAGCCCTGCAGAGCCCAGAGTTTCACTGGAAGCACAGGGAGTGTTTATATTCAGATGCAGGGAGGGGGGAGAAGGGACACCAGAGGCCCTGAACATCCCCCACCTCAGTGATCCCAGCTTGCTCAGCCAGGTGGAGAATCCTGGCATCCCAGGGAGGTGGGATGGGGATCATGACTGATGGGAGACCCCCTGCTCCCAACCCTTGCAGCAACAAGTGCCTGCAGAGCCCCACAAAAAGGGTAATTTAGGTAAATAGATGGTTTTTTGCCAAAGCTCTCATCAGGGCTGGCTCCTGGGCAGGTTGGCACCAGGTGCAGCTGCCAGCCCTGGCTGTCCCTCCGTGGGCAGCACAAGCTGTCCCCAACCCCTGGTGCTCCAAAGCCTCATCCTCAGCTTCAGTTCCACCTCAGATGGCAATTCCTGGAACCACCACAGCTCTTCCTGGCAGAACCTGATCACTGGAGTGTGAGAAGCAGCTAAAAGTGTCCAGAGGGCCCTGCCTGGCTCTGGGAGGGGAATGGCAGTGCTGGAAACTCTGCCTGTGCAGGGAAAGCAAATCCCCTGCTGCAGTAAACAGCAAGGGCACCGTGCCGGGGTGTGACAGAGCCAAAGGGCACCTGACCCTCCTGGAAAGCTGCAGCTTCCAGAAAATGGGGACTTGAAACCACAATTCCAAAGGCCAGTCAAGACCTGATGGGGAGGGCAGCTCTCAGTTACAGGCTCTGCCTTTCTGTGGCAGCCCCAGGGTGCGCTTACAGCAGCCTGAATTCCCAAAGCATGGGGCAGAGGAAAAGCCACCCCCTGGGACAGGGACATGGCACAAGGTGACAGCACAGACACGAGTGACAGGACAAGGGGGATGGATTTGAACTAAAAGAGAGTGGGGTTAGAGCAGATATTAGGGAAAAACCCTTCCCTAGGAGGGTGGGGAGGGTGCCCAGAGAAGCTGTGGCCGCCCCTGGATCCCTGGAAGTGTCCAAGGCCAGGCTGGATGGAGCTTGGAGCAACCTGGGATAGTGGAAATATCCCTGTCCATAGCAGAAGATGACTTTAAGGTGCCTTCTAACCCATCCTATGGGGGAGACAAAGGTGCTAATCCCTAAATCACCCTGCCACCCCCAGCTGGAAATGTCCCTGCAGGTCACCACCAGCTGGCCTGAGGTGCAGAGACACAAATCAAAGCACCCAACACACGAGGCCAGCAGCAAACTGCTCGTGTTTTCTCTCCCCCGTGTTTATCAGGGCCTGGATTTGTCTGCCTTTCCATCACCAGCTCCTCTGCCTTCCCTCTCCCCATCCCGTGGTGACCCGGAGCTGCTGATCTCATCCATCTGCTAAACCTGCTACAAATGTCACCTCGTGGGCTTGACAATAATAGGGCATTTCAACAAGCCTCCTGCTTCTATTTAGATGCAACACACATCCTTGTTCACAGTAATGCCTGTTGAATTATGCAGGAACCGGCTTTCAATTTGAGGAGCCGCGGTGCCAGACGAAGCCATTTATTTCAGCTCGCTCTCTGGGGTTTGTTTTCAAGTCAGCACAACGCTGGCTCCAGCTCCCCTGAAGGATTTTTAATCCTGAGAGCAGTCAGAGCCTCTCTGAGCCCCTCACTAACTCCTCCCAAAAAAAAAAAATCCTTTAGAGCCTCGTGGTGATGGGATCCTCCTCTTAGATACAGATGAGGATTTGTACCTGATTGATTCTGTCCCTGATTCTGCACATGATTCTGTACCTGATTGATTCTGTCCCTGATTCTGCACATGATTCTGTACCTGACTGATTCTGTCCCTGATTCTGTACATGATTCTGTACCTGATTGATTCTGTCCCTGATTCTGTACGTTTCTAACTGGGAAACAAACTTGGAAGCCAACTTCTGGGCAAATTTCTCCAGGTTTTCTCTCCTCAGAGCCAAGCAGCTGCACAATTCTGCACCTGAGAAGTCACACCCTCATTCTCCAGCTCTTACCTCTTGGCACTTCAGCCACTCAGGTCTGTTTATTGCCTCAACTGGACTCCAAGCTCTTCAGAGCATGGAGTGTCTTCCTGCCTTTTAGCACTGAGGGCTGCTCTTCACAATAAAATCTTCTCTGTGAGCCCTTTTAATTATTCCTTACAGCCCCTCTTACTGTGGGACAGAAGCCACCAAACGCTGGTGGCTGCTGGCTCTGCTCTCCTGGTGCTGAGCTGACACACAGCCAAGAACTGCATTTCTGAGCTGGTTCTTGCCCCACACAGCACAACCCCTCTGTCCTCACGGCCACTCCTGATGTCCCACAGCCAGCCCTTGTGTCAAGAATTGCATTTCTGACCTGGTTCTTTCCCCACACAGCACAACCCCTCTGTGTCCCAGCTGTCCTCACAGCCACTCCTGCTGCCCCAAACAGGGGCTGGGGCAGGTTCCTCACCGAGCTGGGTGTCAGGCCCATGTTTGCCTCGATGTAGGTCTCAGTCTTTGGCTCCACAGCAAGCTCAGCCTCCAGGATCTTCTCCACGGGCATGTCCTCGTTGGCGCTGCTCGTGGACTCCACCTCGTTCTCGTTGCGGTCCTTGCCCCGCTGCCTCTCCTCCTGCACGGCTGGAAGGGACACAGAGGGGACACAGTCACTGCCAGGGGCACCCACAGCTGGCCAGGAAACCCCAAAGCATCCTGCAGGATCACCACCCCCCTCTGATGTCTGCCCCCAGTGAGGCCAGACTGGGATATCGCAGGGAATGTGAGGTTTGGGGAGCAGCCCCAGCCTGGGAGATCAGCTCAGAAATCAGCAGGGAGAGGGATGGTCCTGCCTGGGAAAACTCTGCAGAGGTCCTGGAAATAAAAAGGTTAAAGACAAATGAAGGAAAGCACCGTGAAGGAAGCAACTCTGAGTCACTGTGAAGGGACAGAATCGGGGAGCCCTAAAGAGAAGAGGAACAGAGAAAAGCAGAAATGCAGAGTTCAGCCAGTGCTGAATTCCCCTGGTGCCATGTCCTGCCCCTCTCCTGCCCCCTGGCCCAGCAGCCCCAGGCAAATCCCCATCCTGCCTCTGGCTTGGGGCAAGCCCCAAACAGACAGGAGAGACCTGTCCCAAACCCTGTGGGGTGGGAAGGATCTCTCCAGCAGCCTGCCACGTGCTGATGAGCTATGGCTGAGCAGCTCCCAGATGAAAAACACTTATTAGATGCTAATAACATTATTATTATTATTAATGGCCTCCCCTGGAAACCTGCACACACTTTTCCTACCCCTGGAAAGCAGCTTTGTGCAGTTCCAGTGGGAAGTCTCTCCATCACCTTGTCACAGACCCTAAATCCCACCATTTTCCACACACCACTGTTTCCCACAGCACATTTCCAAGCCATTTATTTATTGGCAATTACCCCAGCACTCCCTCCCTGCTGCATTTGAAGCTGGTTATGGGATGTTCAGGCAGAGCAGCAGGGGCACAGGTAATATTTGGGGGAAACCAGAGCTGTCTGTAACACAATGAGGCTTTTCAGACCATCAGCTCTATGTGCCAAGTGCAAAACCAAGCCCTACAATATGAAACTCTAGGAAAATAAAATAAAATTTAAATTAAAATAAAGTAAAGTAAAATAAAGGGAAAGGAAAGGAAAGGGAAAGGAAAGGAAAGGGAAAGGAAAGGAAAGGGAAAGGAAAGGAAAGGGAAAGGAACGGAAAGGGAAAGGAAAGGAAAGGGACAGGAAAGGAAAGGGAAAGGAAAGGAAAGGGAAAGGAACGGACAGGG
>JAOTQZ010000776.1:8025171-8050766 GCA_026546895.1 Pogonocichla stellata | reverse complement strand
AAACATAATATATATAATTTACATATATACATAATTTATATTATATATAATTTATACATATATTTATATAATATATACTATATATTATATCATATTTGTTATATTTACTTATATATTTTAAAACTACTGTTCACACAGTTATGTATTATTTGATTGGTGTTTTTCCTTTGTTTACGTACTTTGTAGGAAATATGACTGGTTACGGTTTAGTGTTTTACTGTTAATTTTTATTTTGGTTTTTCTGATTTTGATATTTTGATTTTTAGCCTTTTTTTTTTTTTAACTTAGTACAATTTATGTTTTAGTAGTCTTGATTAATTTTAGAGAAAAATAGCTAAAAACTTGGCGCTTGGGGACAGGTGCACTTGGAGGTGGCTCACAGCCACGTGAGCTGTGTGTCCATCCACAGGGAATGGTGCTGCTCAGAGGCTGGATTTGAGGGGTTTGGAGGTTTTTAGGGTTTTTTTCCAAGCTGAACTGTTCTGGAACACTCCTGCTGTCCCGGGGGAGCAGAGCAGGGGGGCGGGAAGGGGGGGCTTATAAATAGACTGCAGCTCTCCCAAGAGGAGACACGGAGCCATTCCTGGCACATTTCCTCCTCATCCTGTCACGCCGCTTGCAAAACAATCCCCAGCGAGGAAGGGGCTGGCCCCAGGGAGGGGGGGAGGAAGGTGGTGGGGATGGGGGGACAGGGATCCCCCCAAAACCCACCCAGACCCCCCCAGCTCACACCAGGGACCCAGAGACAGGGACAAACCAGCACGGTGCTCAGGGTGGGTCTGCCCTTGGCTGCAGACCCCAGAGTGAACTAAAGCCTGGAGAATCCTCTCCTCAGCCGCCTGCACCCCTCAGGATCAGCTGTGCCCCCAAGATTTTGGAGCAATTAGCACATGAATGTCCCTCGGTGGGAAACAATGAACCCACAGCAGCCCAGCCCCAGCCCCAGCCACCTTCCCTGGAGATCCCTGATGCTGGGGGAGAACCCAGCAGCAGGAAGGGAGGGTTCAGCAAGGCAGCAATGCTGCTCTAGCAAGGGTGTGGAACCAGCATCCCACTGCTGCTTCCACAGTGCCATCCTTCCCCAGCATCCTATTACTGCACCCAGAACTCAATTAATGCACCTAGAATCCCATTACTGCATCTAGAGCCTCATTAATGCAACCAGCATCCCACTGCTGCCCCCAGAACCCCATCACTGCACCCATCACTGCCCCCAGCACCCCACTGCTGCCCCAGAATCCCATCACTGCCCCCAGAACCCCATCACTGCCCCCAGCATCCCACTGCTGCCCCCAGAATCCCATCACTACACCCAGAGTTCCATTACTGCATCCAGGACCCCACTGCTGCCCCCAGAATTCTATCACTGCACCCACAGTCCCATCACTGCCTCCAGAACCCCAGTGCTGCATCCAGAGTCCCATTTATATCTCCAGAATCCCACTGCTGCCCCCAGAATCCCAGTGCAGGCGCCAGAATACCACAGTTGTCCCCAGAACCCCATTGCTACCTCCATAATCCCATCACTGCATCCAGAGTCCCATTACTTCTCCAGCACCCCACAGCTGCCCCCAGAATCCCATTGCTGCCCCTAGAATTCCAGCACTGCCTCTAGAATCCCACTGCTGCCCCCAGAATCCCCAGCTCTGACCCCAGCACCCCAAAGGCATCCCTGTCCCTCTTCCCTGTCCCCTGTCCCTGGTCCCTGTCCCTGCCAGGCTCTCACAGGATGTTGACACAAACCAAGTGCTGGCCACCACGTCACCCGTGGCTCAGTGACGTGAGAGAGGCACAACAGGAACCCCAGGAAATTCCTGCAGGATTCCAGGGCTGCTCCTGGGCTTCAGCACAGCACTGCCCAGCTCTCTGGTTCTGGGGTCTCTAAAGGGCCCCTGAGAGCCCCCCAGTGCTATCCAGGAGCTGGTTCTGGAGCAGGACCCCAAAACCACCCACGGGGTGATGGAGGGACCTTCCAGGGATGCAGCAGATCCAGGGAACCCCTGACCTGTGCAAAGGGAAGGCAGCAGAGCTCAGTCCTTCCTTTGAAAGATCCGGAATATTTAAGGCAGGAGAGGTCACAGGAGGGTCACTGGCCACCAGCCCACGCCTCCTGCAGCACATCAGGCACCAAAGCACGTGTGGGGCCAGCACCTCTCCCAAAATCCCAATTCCTGGGCACCTCAGGAGCTCCCTGCACACCCACCCTGCTCCCACATTAACAGCAACCCCAGCAGCCAGCAAGGAACTGGGAGGCAAAAACAAACAGGGTGGGAAAGAAAAGGGACAATCCTGTGTGGAAGGGGAGATTTGGGCAGGCACAGCCACATCTGGGTGTGTTTACACCCAAACCCCTCGGCCACACACTGGGAAATCCCAACCACAGCAGGATTCCTGCAGAGCATCAGGACTCAAAAGTTCCGAGCAACTTCTTGGACACTGGGAGGTTTCCACTCCCCATCCAAACACTCCCTGCTCCAAAACCCCGCTGGGAGAGCAGCGGCAGTGGGAAACATTTACATCCAGCAAGAAAATATGGTTTTTATAAACCTTGCAAAGTCAAGAGTCCACTTAAAGCAGCTCAGCTCAGATGCTGCCAGTCCCTGGCTGGAGGGAATTGGGGTTTGGGGAAAACAGAACTTGAGAGATGGGCATCAGGGATATGGGGAGTGTGCCCTCTTCTCCATCACAAGTGTGCTGAAGGACCCTGACTGCGAAAAGAATGCTACAAAAAAAAGACAAATTTAAAAAAGAAGAAAGCCTAGACTGAGGAAATATCCTTAACAGGCACAAATAAATTCCCAAACTGATGAGCACCACTTGGACTGCAGCAAACAGAGGAGGCATTTCCCCAAAGGCATTTGCAGCTCAAGCAGTGTGAGACTGTTCCTTCTCCTCGAGGAGTTCTGCCATTTAAAGCTGCTGTCTGTGACTATCTCTTGACCAAAATAAACTCTGTGCCTGTTTCTAAATTTAAAAAAAAATAGGAGAGAAAAAAAAAAAAAAGTTCTGAGAGCATTTCCCTTCTGTCACACCCATCAAGTGCAGCTATTTTCTGTGTGTGTCCTTTGTTTTAGCACAACGACCTCTGTCTATCCCCGAAGATGCCCCATGGCAGTTGGAGATCAGAAACCAGAGCTCGTCAGCAGCTGAAGAATTTGCAGTGAAGCTCTTTTTCTTCCTCCAAACTACGAGCCTGCCAGCCACAGGGTTTGGATGGGAATTTTCTTCCCGAGGAATATATGACATTTAGGGCAGGGCACATGATGCATGTGCTGGGATGGCTGAGGAGTGCTCCCACACCAGGAACCATCCCCTGGGCACCAGAGCCAGCAGGGACTGACACCGAGCTTTGTGTTTCTGGTGCTCACCAGCAGATCCCTGCCTTCTCTTTGGGATGGATTCCCACCTCACTGAGGTTTTTAGCAGCAGCAGCAGCCACCAAAGCCAGACACTGATGGCACAAGAAGGCCACAGACAGATGTCACTTCACTGAGGTCACACAGCAAACTGGAGCCAAAGCTGGAACAGATCCTGGCAGCTCCAAAATCCAGGGTAGCATCTCAACTGCTGGATCACCCTTCTCACCCCACCAACCTTCTAGCATTATCATTATCATAATTAGAACAATAATACTATCGATAATTTTCAATAAAGGAAAAAAAAATCTTCATAAAAACATTTGTACCCAACACCTGTGAGCAGCTCCACTGCTATTTTGGTTATTTTGCTATTTTTCCATCCCCTTGGCATTCAGCACAAAGCTCCAGCTTGGACCAGCCAACACCCACGGCTGGAGGCACCCCAGATGGGCAGGCCAGCCTCTCCAGGAACACCAGGAATGCCACCAGCCCTGGCCACCCTCCCCTGTGGCATTTTGTCACCCAGTGCCACTCCAAGTGACCAGGGCACGTCTGCAGCAGCTGCAGCAGCTTCTGCTGATCCAGCACTATCACCAAGGGCTGGGATTTTAACATTTCTAGACCACAAAATGTCCCAGAGCAGAAACAATTCCAACATGCAGAGGCGCTTTTTTTTTCCCAGGATAGCTCATTTGTACTGGAATAAAGTGTACCAGCATAAGCTTGCACCAGAATAATCTTCATTTATGCCTAAGAGGCTTTGCCAGTAAAACTACAGTGACCTAGCTCTGCTGGAAAACCTTTTCTGGCATATCCTGGGAGTTTACTCAGCAGCCTGGTGGCTCAGCACTCTGATCTGAGAGAGGGGAAGTTTAAAAAAACCACATTTCAAGGCACAAACAGACTCCCTGAGCTGTGTTTTCTGCAGCTGAGGAGAGCTGCTCACCTAGGGTACAACCCAAACCATTCCACTGGATTCCATGAGCCCATCCCTTGGGGTCAGAGGGGTTTGCAGCACCCCAGGCAGGGCTCCAGGAGTTGTCACTGCAGGACCAACCCAAGACCTGTCCCTGGCACCAGCTGAGATTTGGAAAGTCACTCACAACCCCCTGCTTCCGCCTTTTTTTTTTTTTTTTTTTTTTCCCTCAGCACCTCTTCCTCCTTAATCAGAAAGCAAATCAACTCTGGGTATTAAACAGCAGGAAATCCTAAATTTGGGCTGCCACTCCCTTCCTTAAGTCAGCCCTCGGTGTCAGGGCTTTGTGGGGTCACGCTGGGAGGGGAGCAGGAGCAGCAGCACGGATCAGGCTCCTGCCAGCATCCTCCTCCTCCTCCTCTGCTCCCCAGCATCGCTTTGGGGGTGCCCAGGCTCCAAATCCTCACCCCCAAATCAGGTGGATCAGGCAAAGGCAGCACCCCATGCTCCTTTGGGGACTCCAAACCAAAATGAACTCAGCAGTGAAAACCCACCTCCTTTTGTTTTCATCCCTCGAAAGCAGCTCGGGAATCTCAGGCGCTTTCCAGAGAGGGAACCTCAAACGATGGAGGTTTCCCTTTCCTTTTCTCTCACCTTCCCCACAGCAAACAGCAGGAGAACAGCAGGATCCGGGCAGGACAGTGGTTTGCATGTGAGAATTGCCATGGTAATGCTGTGACCACAAGAGGTCAGGTCCTCACTTTTTGTCCTGATCACAAACTCGGGGATGAATTCCAACAGCCCCTGGCCTACAGTCTGGAGTAAGTTTGCTCCCAGTTTACAGCAGCAGAGCTGAGAACTGAAGGGAGGATGGAGCAAGAGCTGCCTCTTGCCCTTCACAGGCTGCCTGCTGCCATGGACCCAGCAGTGCCTGGGCTGGCTGTGCAGTGTGCTTCTTACCCCAAAAACTCACCCAGGAGCCAAGAGACAAGCAGCAGCCTGTGGCAAATCCAAGCAAATTAAGCTGCAAATTTAAAGCACTCTGCCCAGAGAGGACAGGTAATTGATCCTCTCAAACCACCTGGGCTCTGAGCACACCCTGGGAATGCATCCCAAGGTGTCAAAGCATGCAGCTGTGTTTTATCCATAAATCCCTTCTGGGCATCTTTTCCACAGCTACAGGCAAAGGGATGTAGGACCATGGGAATGCAGCGTGTTGAGTAGCTCTGATTTCACCAAAAAGTAACTGGAATTGATTTTTCTTTTTTATATTTCTGGACTTGAGTACCAAGACAAACCTGAGAACACCCCTCTAAGACCCCCCCCAAACCCTGCACTTGGGGCAGCACACAGAAATCTGTCTTTCTGCAGGCATTTCAAAACCTCCACGTGCAGTTTCCCCACTGGGATCTGCTCTGGGATTTGGGGGAGTTTCTCCAGCCACACAGAATCTTCCCCAGGTGATGCTGTGGTGCTTCCAAGCTGCTGGAGGAGAGTAAAACTCAAGTTTCAGCTGCAATCTGCACAGGGTGGGTTCCTCCTCCCAGCAGGTTTCACTTTGACCAAACCAAAACCTCAAAGCCACAGAGTTTCTCACCTCTGGCTCCGTGTTCTCCCCAACACCTCCCCGCAGCAGCACCTCTGCAGCACCCAGCCGGCAGCAGAGCTGCTTTCTGGGGTTTCAGTGCAGCAGCAGGGGTTTTCCTTGGCTGGAGGATTCCACAGCATCCCTCTGCCTGCTGCCAGAATTTCACCTGACAGCTTGATGTGATCACAGCACCCACGAGTGGCTTTTCCACAGCCTCTCCCTCCCCAGCCAGAATTCCCATTTATCACTCAGGAAACCTCTGCTCTCTTCCCACGAGGTGAAGGGAAGCCCAGCCCTTGCAGCAGCATCCCTGTCCCACAGCTGGGTCACCTCTGTCCCTGCAGCTCCAACACCTCTTCCTCCTCTCCACCCTGTTTTATTTTCTCCCCTGGAGAAAATCCCATTTTTTGCCAATCTGGCTCAAAGCACCACGGGGAGCTTTTGGGACACACTCACCCCTAACTCACCCCATCACCTGCTGGACCCTGGGTGCCCAAAATGGGCAAAAATGGGATTACTGTTCCTGATGCTTCAGAGCTGCCATAGAGGAAGCAGATGAGCCCATGCCAGAGCTGACCAAGTGTGCTCAGCATTGGCACAGGGCCTTATTTGGGATTTTTTCCCTTAAAAACCACACCCCACCCTTCCAGGAGCCAGCTAAAATCACACCCTGCTCCTGGAGCAGGGGCAGAGAAGCCTGCAGGGACTACCCCATCTCCATGGGGGAAGGACTGAAAAGGGGAATTTTCCAGAAGCTGCTGTCCCCACGAGCTGCCACACCACTGGAGGAAACACCTGGAAACCCCGCATGGACCCCATCCCAAATCATCTCCCCACCCTAAACCATCTCCTCAGCGCATGGAGGATCCCCACCCATATCTCCAGGGGCAGGCAGAGGAGGGAATTCACACAGAATTCACAGAATTTTGGGTTGGAAGAGACCTTCAAGATCATTAAGTCCAACCCATGCCCCAACACCTCAACTAGACCATGGCACATCCAGTCTTTTTTCAAACACACACAGAGATGGTGACTCCACCACCTCCCTGGGCAGACCATTCCAATACTTTATCCCTCTTTTCCACGAAAAACCTTTTACTAATATCCAACCTGTATCTATATTCCCTATTTCCTATGTAGGGAAAAGCAGGAGAGCCCAGGGGAGGGGAGCAGGCAGCTCCGGGCGGAGGGGAGGGGGGAAGCTGCACCCAGGCAAACAAGGATTCTGCTGATAAAGCAAATGTGACTCAATCACACGCTTGTGCAAAGATGTCACAACAGCGCTGAGGAATTACAGGCTCCTGTTTCATCCCTGGAGGGCCGGCCTGGCCCCGCTCGCACAATGCTCTCTGTTCTGCATCACAGTGCCCCGCATTTACTGGCTGGGAACCCGCGGATGGCCAGCCCATAATAGGGGCAGTGTGCTGCTGCTGCCAGCGCTGTCTGACGTGGCAGCTCTTCAGGAGTGGCTCAGAGCAGGGCTGGCCCCTCCTGGTGTTTTTGGGGTGTGGGATGGGGGAGTGATGCTCCCCCCAGCCCAGCTCTCTGCGCCCCAAATCTGGCACAGCTGGGATGTCCCAGCCAAATCCTGCTTGGGGTTGCATCTCTCCAACTTCTTGGTGTCTTCACACACCCTAAAAGAGGGGTTTGGGGGACCCCACTGCACTGTCACCGACCTTCCCCAAACACAGCCTGGAGCAGCCACACCAAGAGGTGACTGCTGGAGCTCCTGGCCCCTTTCCAGCTCCCAAACTAGCAGGGAATTATTCCAGCAGAGGAGAAGATGCTCCCTCTGCTCATCAAAAACAGAGGGATTCTGTCCTGATGGGCACCACCAGCGTGGGGACACGGTGATGGTGGCACTTCCCAAAGCCTGCCCAGCCTGCCTGCAGCTCCTCATCCTCCCTGCAGCCACTGACCTTGGCTGGCTCCATCCCAAACCCCGAAAAGAGCACGGTGAGAGCTCCAGCACAGTGCTCCCACAGGTTGCTGGAGCTCATTATGGCCTTTTAATTACATTCAACTGCAGTTTTATGTGATCTAATTGCCCTTGAGGGGGTGCTGGGCTCTGAGCTATGAAAATCCAAGCAGGATCCAGCGGGATGCACGGGGAGCTCGGAAGCTTTAGGCTCATTCCAGCAGAAAGAGGAGAAGCCTCCACTCCCACTGGAGATCCCCCAGGACATCCCAGTCAGGAGCCACACACGTGGCTGGGGCCACCAGAGAACCCAGATCAGGCACTGCCCCACTTCATCCCAACCCCTGTCCCCAAGATTTGGGGACATCCCCATGCTTGGAGGAGGGGTGTGGAGAGCAGATGGGGCTCAGAGCTGGAGCAGAGCTCTCCACTCAGCTCCCCTGAAACCTAGAATTTCCCTCTGCAAGGGCAAGAAGCAGCCAAAAGGATGCAGGAAACAGGAGCTGCCAACCCTCAGCTTCCCTGCAGCAGATCTGGGATGAGCCAAATCCTAAAGACCAAGAGCAGAGCAGCCCAGCAGCCCTCCCAGGCACTGCCTTGGAGATCCATGGGCTAAAACATGCTGCCCATGAGGCCTGGAGGTGCAGGATGTGCTGCATCCACCCTTGCTCTGCTGATTTTGGGGATTGGCAGGAGGGACAGCACCCCCCCACCACCTCCTGCTCCCACCTGGGGTCAGCAAGGAGGGCAAACCTCAGCCCACATGGCTTTTGGAGATCCTGCAGGACGGGCCAAGCCCCACGCTCGGGTCTGAGCCAGCAGCAGGAGGCGAGAGGAGGAGGAGGAAGAGGAGGAAGAGGAGGGAGACACAGCCAGGAATTGCAGATCCCTCCTCCCTGGCTCCCAGGAACAAGGGCCCACAAAGCACCAGGCAGGAGGATTATATTACGGTGCTGTGCGTGCACATTAATCCAGATTTGAGATAATTACAGTCATTCACTTGGCATAATGGGCTTTAATTGATCCAGCGGGGCCTGGTGCTCACCAACAGCGTGCAGCTGCACCAAAGCTGCAAAACCAACACTGCTTACTGGTTTGCCAGAAAACCAGGCGTGGTGGTTTCCCCTAGAAGGTGCTGGAAAGGCCACATGGAGTTTTCCATGTCTCAGCTGGGACACGGAGGTCAGGAGACATCTCCTGGGCATCCCAGTGGGATGAGCCACCCCTGCAGAGGGTTTCTGGGCAAGGGCAGCCCATGGGAATGCTGTTTCCAACTCCCCTGGAGAAATGCCCACCCCTCAGCACCATGCCTGGTGGGAATTTGGTCAGCAGATCCCTCAAGCTCCCTTCCCAGCAGCGTTTCTGTGCTTTAATGGTCACAGAGCTGGAAATACGGATGGGGAAAGGAAGCCAGGGTCCCAAACCAGCCATCCCTCCCCAGCTCAGCTCCTCCTGCACGTCTCAGGAGAACCCTCTGGAGCGAGGCAGCTCCCTCAGGGACAAACCATCACTTTGTGCAGCTCCAGGAGGAACAAGGAGCCTGAGAACTGGCTGCTACACAGGAAGGTGTGTGACAAGACAGTGAAGGCACAGTCACATCCCCTTCCAAAAAAAACCAAGCTCCCTCTGGAAACTAGATGCCAAGCACTTTTTTTCCAAGAGGAAGAAGCTGCCTTTGGTTTTCTGTGGCCTGCTGGGGCTCAGTAACACATTTTGGGGAGGTTTCAGCCCCCCCAGCTCCAGCTGTGTGGCCGCAGGGATGGGCAGGCAGGCTGGGTGGGTTGTTCCCCTTTCCCAGGCCAGACAGGAGGCTTGGGAAAAGCTTTTCCCTCCCTCAGGCAGGCAGCAGCAAGGGATGGGCTGCCTGCAAGCTGCCTTTGGGTTTAAGTTTCTGGTTGGAGTCCAAGGCTAATTAGGCTGCGCCAAGTCCAATCAGATAGCCTCAGCTAATTGAGCTCGGCACGGACGGGTCAATGTCCAGCAGGGCTCGGTGTTCTGGCAGCCCACAGATAACTGCCAGGGCCTGGGAAGGGGAAGAGCCCCTCACAAAAATGTTCCCTGCACGGAGAGGCAGCCAGAGCTGGGTTAACCCCTTGGGCACCGCCAGCATCGTTGTCCAACCCCAATGCATGGAGAGGGGTGAAAGGGACTGAGTGGGGCACGAAATAGGGTGACCTCACCAGGCTTTGGTGTCACCTCCCCTGCCACAGGCTCGGTGAGCCACGGCACAGACCACGGAGCAGAACCCCCCAGCACACAGCAAGGGCAAACCATGAGAACCCCAGGCACACAGCTCCTGGAAATGCAGCACCGAGGACCCTGAGCTGGGGCTCCATGCTGCCCACAGTGCTCCCCCAAAGCTGGGTGAGATGTGTCTGCTCCAGACTGCACCTCCACGCTGGGACAGGCGGGTTGTCCAAGCTCTGGGGGCCAGCAGGGCTGTGGGATGGGGGTCAGCAGCACCTCCCAGGTGTGCCTGGGCACTGCAGCAGGGCAGCCAAGCACTGGCACCAGGGACAGCATGAGGAAGGTGAGGCACTTTGAAGAAGCCCTTCCTCGGGTGGTTCTCAGCCCTGCTGAGCAGCTCCCCCAGCTCCTGAGTCCTAGAGCAGATTCCAGCCAAGAAAACAACACCCAGCTTCCCAGAAACCACAGAGTTCCCTTTTTTTCCCCCTAACCCTGCCTGGACTTCCAGGCTGAGCTCCATGCAGGATGATGGCAGCCTCGATCCCTGCACAGAGAGAATCCCCACATCCTCCCCCTCCACCTCCAGCTGCTGGGAAAGGCTTCTCCTCTTCAGCTGACAAATGGATGAGACGTTGCATTAATAAACCCCAGCTTCTCCTCACACTTCTGATTACAATCTCTCTGTTTGGATCCGTGCTCATGTTACACGTTCGTCTCAATTATATATTCCCCTCTCCTTAAATCCCCACTTATCTCCTTTACCACGTAAATCACAGAGTGGGCTCTGGTTTGGTTGGGTTTGGTTTTTTTTTTTTTTGGGCTGCCTAACTTTCTCTGTTCCAACAGCACTTAGAAAATAAACAGTAATTTAAACTGCAGCATGTCCTGGTAGAATCTGAGCTCATTTTCCAGCAAACCCATGCAAGGAGGGTGACACTGGTCCTGCTCATCACCACTTGTTTCCAGCCCCACTGTGCTCACAAAGCATTTGTATTTATTTTTGGCCCAGCCAAATCCTTCCTGGGGCATCCCTGGGAATATCTTCCCCCCACAAATCCCTTGTTCCAGCTGGAGCAGAACATGAGACACCGACCAAAGCAGCAGCACAGCCTGGCTCCCCCCGCACTGCCCCACATCCCTCTGGCAATTAAGGCAATTGCTTGCATGGAAACCTAATTATATTAGGGAAGTATTTAGTAATTTTTAACTGTTGGGCTGGTGGCTCGGCTGCCTCCCCCTCCCACATTCCAGCAGCACCGGGCAGGAGTTGCACTGCTGGATTCTCCCTCTTCCAGCACTGCTTTAAAGAGAGAAGAAGAGGAGCAGGGTGGTGTGATGGGCTCTCCTGGTGACCCTGGGTGAGCTGGAGAGCCTGCAGCAGTTTGCCTGTGAGGTCTGTATGGGATGGCTGGGAATGCCCAGCCCTAGCACGTGGTGGCCTCTTGATGCCACCATGAGAAAGATGCCCCAGGGTCCCCCTGGCCACAGCACCTGCTGCCCCTGGGCAGGGGCTCAGCCATCTCTGCTGCAGATCCAACACTCCAGACACAAGGTTTTGGGTGCCCTGGATCTGCCTCCATCCTCCACTCCTGTACACAAAACTGAATAGAGGCACCACTATACCAAGCCTCACCAGGTACCCAAAATAACATTGCCAGGAGCAGCTTGCCTGTGGACACAGGCAGCAGAGCAGGAGCCTGCAGACCATGGACTGAATTCCACCATGAACTGAGTGAGTCCCATCACGCACTGAGCTCCACCATGGACTGAGGGAGTTCCACCATGGATTGAGTTGAGCTCCACCATGCATTGAGTTGAGCTCCACCATGGATTGAGTGAGTTCCACCATGGATTGAGTGAGTTCCACCATGAACTGAATTCCACCATGAACTGAGTGAGTCCCATCACGCACTGAGCTCCACCATGGATTGAGCTGAGTTCCACCATGGATTGAGTTGAGCTCCACCATGCATTGAGTTGAATTCCACCATGGATTGAGTGAGTTCCAATATGGACTGAGTGAGTTCCACTATGGACTGAATTCCACCATGGACTTAGCTCCACCATGGACTGAGTTCCACCAAGGACTGAGCTCCACCATGGACTGAGGGAGTTCCACCACGGACTGAGTGAGTTCCACCATAGATTGAGTGAGTTCCACCATGGACTGAGTGCACCAAGGACTGAATTCCACCATGGACTGAGTTCCACTATGGATTGAGTGAGTTCCACCATGGACTGAATTCCACCATGGACTGAGCTCTACCATGAACTGAGTGCACCAAGGACTGAATTACACCATGAACTGAGTGAGTTCCACCATGAACTGAGTGAGCTCCATCATGGACTGAGTGCACCAAGGACTGAATTACACCACGGACTGAGTGAGTTCCACCATGAACTGAGCTCCACCATGGACTGAGTGAGCTCCACCATGGACTGAGCGCACCATGGACTGAGTGCACCACACGCAGCATCACAGCATCATCTCCATGGGCACACCCAGCTCACTCAGGGACCAGAGGGTCCCCCCAGCCCATCCCTGACCCCCAGTTCCCACCCCCAGCCCCGCAAGGCCGGCGGTGCCTTTAAGAGGCCGGAGGGGAATGCGATGGCCGCTTTTCCAAAGGCCCATTAATTTGCCAGCGTCACATGCTCCGCAGCTGCAGCCTGGCAGTGATTTATACTCCTCTGAAGTTCATCAGAGGGAAAAGTACTTCCCAGGCACAGCCTATCCCCCTTCCCTCCTCTGCTCCTCTCCGCGCCCAGAGCCCGGTGAAAATCTCCCCATCCATCACCCCGAGTGTCACCCCCTGCCCTCACCACCCAGCCCAGGCACTCCCCTTCTCCCCGGCATCTGCCAGCAAAAGAAAACTTCCTCTGCCTTCCTCGCCTCCGTGACCCACCGATGAGAAAGCCATTAATTAATGAAGGGGCAGCGCTGCTCCGGCTCCTCTGCGGCCGGCAGAGCCCCCTCCTCCCCAGCCCCAGGCCCTGTAGCCAAAATAAACGTCAGGGAGGAGGCGGGCGTCCCCTCCTCCTGCCGTCCTCCGGGGAGGTTCAAAAGTTCAAGATTTTCACATTTCCCTAACGTTATTTCAGGAAATTGCTGGAGAAAGGAAAGCCGGCGCTGCCGAAAAAGCGATCCGCGGGTGGATCCAATAGCACACAGAGTCCAGAGGCAGGGCTGGGTGTGTGCCAGGCGTGGTTTGGAGCTCATCCTCACCCCGACATTTGTTTTTTGGAGCATCTTTTTGCTGGTTTTCACTGGGTTTTTTCCTAAAGCAAAGCCACAGGCACGCCAAAGCAGCCCCAGAGGTGGCAGACACCAGGATATGCTGCCACAAGGTTCTTGGGTCACTCCTCAAAGCCAGGATGCTGAGAGCAGCAGCATTTATCAAATTCTAGCGGCTGGTTTGGGGGTGATGCTGCCAAGCTGGTTCAAAACATCCACAAGAACATCTCTCAGTGCAGAGAATACGGGTGCCACGGTGCTGGGTCCCCAAGGAGCGACAGCTTGGCCCCAAATGTGTGCAGGGCTCCCTGCAAGCACTGCCCTGACGTGTGTTTGGGTTCCCTCCTTCCTTCCTCTCAAAACTCTCGACAATTTCCCACTCGCACAAACCTCAAACGCGACCCGAGCCGCACCTGGGCTTGCACCAGCACCGGGCTCAACGACAGCTTTCACTGCAGGTTCGTGGGAAAGGTTCACAAAACTACTGAAACTCCAGGCAAACCTGAATTCGGGGTTACAGTGAAATGTGAAACCAGGCTGCTTTCATGTGGTTTGGGGTTTTCTGTTGCAAGAACGCTCGGCGCAGAGAGCGCGACACGAGCGCAGCGCGGCGTGTCCACGGGAGCCAGGAATTCGGAGACACCCCGGCAGCCTTCCCTGGCTCATGATGAACCAGGACTGGGAGCCACCTCATTTTCCTGGGGGCTGGGGCAGTGCCACCAGCGCAGGGCACTGGCAGGGACCCGAGGAGGGGAGGCTGCCCCGCGCCGGCGCGGCTCCGATGGATGCGCGGCTGTGGAAGAGCCTGGATGTGCCACGGAAGGTGGGACTGTGCCTCAGGAACTGTGCCTCAGGAAGGTGGAACTGTGCTGGCAGCTCCCCGGCGCTCCTGAGGGTCACCTCACCCCAGCAGCACACTGCACACCTCCTTCCTGCCCAGCTGATGGCAAAGAGAGGGTTGGAATCCTTCATTCCTCAGTGTTGCTTCACTCCCTTCACGCGGTGATGGGGTGAGATTGGTTTGCTCTGGGATTTTTTTAAGTTTGAGGAGTTCTTGGAGTGTTTGGAGTTGAGCCCACTCTGTCCAACTAGCCCCACTAATTTCAACACCTTGAAAATGAGCACTGTGAGTATCCCAGGTCACTGATTTCCGCAGAGGAAAATCAGAACAGGAGTTTTCCCCAGGTATCCATCCCCCTCAGCCTCCATTAACCCCCTGGTCCCCAACAGCTCCCCAAGGTCTGGGTGTCACCCAGAAGAACCACAGTGGAGCAAGATCTGCATTTTGCCACCCATCCCTGAGGCTCTTCGTGGCTGTGACAGAGCTCCAGGCACCAGGCATCGCCTCCGAGAGAAACCACATCCCAAAGAAAGGAGCAGCACACCCAGCCAGGTCAACCAGAACCCAGGGCTGATTAAGGAAGTTTATGTTAATTAGAGAAATGTGTTAATACCCTGGGAAAGCCACCAACCCTGGAATGCTGTGCAGACACCTCCTGCTCTCCTGGAACAGCTCAGTCCCTTGTCACCCCAGCCTTCCCCACTCCCTCCCTGCACTGACCTCTGCCAGGTATCACCCCCCTCGCTCCCACCTCTTATTTACACCCCTAGACCACTTTTTTCCCCTCTCTTACACATTTTAAAGCTGCTCACCTTAATGCACTGCTGCAAATTCCCAGGACATCCCAAATCAGGTTTATGGCTGCACAGAACACAGGTGGCACCAGGGCCAAAAAGCAGCACTGGGATGTTGGGTCCCTTTCTGAACCCAGCCCAGGCTAGGAACAGACTAAGCTCATTCATACCTACACTATAAATAATAATAATCACAATAATGTCATTTTTGCAGCGTGGTTCTTTCAATAGGGAATGATGAATGTATTTGTAACGAGCGGTGGTAAAGATTTTCAAGCCATCTAATTAGGCGGCCGTTTCCTCTGCAGACATGCCCGAGTCCCTTTGGAAAAGGAAACGTGGCCTTCAGTGCTCCCTCTCTGCTGTGGGAATGCTACCCTGGAGATGAACCCTCAGATTCCTCTGGAATCCCCAAATTCTGATATCCTGGCGCTGAAGGAGCGCCCAGAGGGAGCTGGAATCACACAGCTCTGCTCGCAGAGGAACCACAAACCCCAGGGAGGTGCTGGTGTGCAGAACCATCCCAGGGAGACTCAGGGGTGCTGGGGAGGAGGAAGGGACAGCACAAGGGGCAGGGCAGCCCATCCCAGCACCCACCACCCGTGCTGATGTGTTTTTCCATTCGTGCCCGGCATTCCCAGAAAACACTAACTTCATTATTGATTCCTGCTCGTTTGTCATTTTTATAACCTGGCCAGCACTTCTCCTGAGGGCTGTGACTAATTCCACTTCCCCAAGCTGGAAGGGGTGAGAGCTTTTAACTCTTTAGGGATGGGCTCTGGCACAGAAATCCCAAATGTTCAGCACTTTACCCGTGGCCATGGGGACACCTGCCCTCCCCAGCTGAGCCACCAGCCTGGGAAAACCCCTGGAACCAGCAATCCTTCCCTCCTTCCTGGCACTTCCCAGCAAAGCCTCGGGATGGAACTCCCAGAGGAGAAGATCCATTGAGTTAAAGGCAGCAAATGCTGCTGCTGAGGGGTGGGATACGGGGAGCACCGAGCACGACATCTGCAATTACGGAAAGCCAGATAAAGAAAATCAAATCTCATGCTCCAGGGCATGGGCTGATGAGCCCAAGGGTCAGGAAGGAATTTCTCTCCCCTTACACAGCAGTGCACAATTGGGTCAGTGCATTCCCAGGTGCCACAAGTCTGGGATTGTTTTTCCCTCTCCTTTTGGAAGCCCTTGGCACAAGGGCTGGGTCAGAGGGAGACCATGCCTCTCCCACCACCCACGTTCCCAAAGCTCAGAATTCCTATCCCCAGGTGAAAGATGGCACAAGGACCTCGCTGCAGGCCACCCCTCTCTGCTCTAACACCACTCTCTGGTGCTCCCTGCCCTTCACAGCCTTAATTATTTCTACCACAGCCACCTAAATTAGCACAATCCCCCCTGTGAGAAAGATTCTTTTCTTCCCCAGTGTCTGAAAAACGCTGTGTGCACCTCTGGTGCTATTTAAACAATGAGCAGGAATAATAAAAGCAGCAATGTTGGCTTAGGAAATAATGCACTGGAAAGGGGGATGAATGGAGAGGATGAAGCAAAAAAAAAACCTGATGGTTTTGTCCCCAGAGGATGGGAAATGATGGTTTTGTCCCCAGAGGCTGGGAAGTGATGGTTTTGTTCCTAGAGGTTGGGAAGTGATAGTTTTGTTCCCCAAGGGTGGGAAGTGGTGGTTCTGTTCCCCAAGGGTGGGAAGTGATGGTTCTGTTCCCCGAGGTTGGGAAGAGATGGTTTTGCTCCCAGAGTTGGGAAGTGATGATTTTGCTCCCCAAGAGTGGGAAGTAATGGTTTTGTTCCCCAAGGGTGGGAAGTGATGGTTTTGCTCCCAGAAGTTGGGAAGTGATGGTTTTGTTCCCCAAGGGTGGGAAGTGATAGTTTTGCTCCCAGAGGCTGGGAAGTGATGGTTCTGTTCCCCGAGGGTGGGAAGTGATCGTTTTGTTCCCAGAAGTTGGGAAGTGATGGTTTTGCTACCAGAAGTTGGGAAGTGATGGTTTTGCTCCCAGAAGTTGGGATGTGATGGTTCTGTTCCCCAAGGGTGGGAAGTGATAGTTTTGTTCCCAGAGGTTGGGAAGTGACGGTTTTGTTCCCAGAATTTGGGAAGTGATGGTTTTGTACCCCAAGGTTAGGAAGTGATGGTTTTGCTTCCAGAGGTTGGGAAGTGTTTGTGGTAACAGTGGTTGCTCTCACTTCACGCCGCATCCAGCATCCTTTCCCTTCCTTGAGCAACTTCCCTGTGCTAAAACTTGCTTAGCTGGGATGATCTAACCACAGGGAAAAGAGTTCAGTTCCAAATTAAAACAAAGCGAGCAAACAAACACAGATTTGGTCTGGAACACGAGTCTACCTGCACCAGCCCTTTCTAAGCCAGGCTTTGCCAAGCCACACGCTTCCTAATCCTGACAAACAGTTGTCAGCCTCTCCCAGTGCCGAGCAGCTCCTCAGCAGTGATTCCCTGTCACCCAGGGTGGCATTTCCAGCGTGATCTGCACTGGTCACACTCGACACCTGCCAGAGCCAGCAGCTCTCCCCGTGAAACCTCACTTCACAAATCCTGTCAGAGGGGCTGGGTGGGGATTTTATCAAACAAGACCTGTGATCAGTGCAACCTGAAGTATGAAATTAATGCAGCCAGCTGCCCTCACTGTGACCAGCTAGCCAGCAGGGAATCTGGGGGGTCTCTGAGGGCATCCCTGCCCTCCTGCTGGCAGGAACCCACGGATGAGCCCCCTGGCCAGCATCACCCACCTGACCCCGCTGTCACGCTCACTTGGGAGCTCAGTGTGAGATGAGCTGTCCCAGAAAGGTGTAAATCAGCCAGAGGGTGGGTGCTGAGCTCCAAACCCACCCTGCTCACAGCACACAGGGAGTCACATCTGCACAGGGGAGGATGGAAAGCTGGAATCAAAGGTATGAAATGGGGCTGGATGGGGTTTGGCGTGCCCAGACTTGGTCCCCACAACCCAGACAGCACAGCCAAGACAAGAAAGAAGGAGCAGGAGGTTGGGATGGGGCAATGGGAGTGGGAGAATAAATAGTTTGCAGGGGAATGTCTGAAGGAGCCTGTGGTGGCTTGCTTGGGGAAAGGAAAAAAAAAAATAGAAGAGGAATGAAACAAAAGAAAGAAAAGGAGAGAAAAGCAGCTGTGGAAGAGGCTGGGGCTGAGGGCTGTGTGTGGGAGCACCTCCAGCAGCACAGAGAGCGTTCCCTCCCCACTGGGCAGGGCTGGACACGTGGCCAAGGCTTGGAAAACCAAACCAAAGGAAGCAGTGGATGGTGCCAGGAGCCAGCAGAGGGGAAGGATGGGTGCAGAACTCCAGCACAGAGCTGGGGACAGTCCTGCAGCCAAGGGGAGAGGAGGGGGCTGCACTGGGAGCTGCTCTCAGGTATTTCAGTGCCCAGCAGGTTCCCCGAGGTGATGGAGACACAAAGCCTCACCTGCCTGCATCCACCTCCCCATCCCATCACTGGGCAAGGCTCCAGGAACGCCCAAAACCCCCAACTCACACCAAGACAGGGAATTCTGGCCACCATGGAGACATCCTCCCCCAAAACCATGGTGTCCCAGAGCTCGTGTGAGAGCAGAGAGGAGGAAACATCGCTTCTCCTCCAGCCCCATCCAGCTTGGAGCAAGCTGGGAACATCACCCATGCTGGGAACAAAGCACTGGTTGTATCCTGGGCACTGGGAGAGCTGGGAGGGGAGGCTCTCTTTATAAGCAGAAAGGCTTCAGGGGGTTGTTTTTTCCTTTTTTTTTTTTTTTTTTTTTGTGGATTTGGTTTTTTTTCCGCGTTAACCGAAAATGTCAATGAAACCAGGACTGTTCCCAGAAAAAGGACTTACACAGATGAATTAGTTTCATGTTTGGGGGAAGTAACAATGGAAATTCTCAAACGATCCCATGTCGACAGCTGTTTTTACAAAAAAAACCAAGTTTTGTATTAAAACAATTTCTGGTTTCTGCTCTTTTGCAGGGATGTAAAACTCTGCAAAGGCTGAAATCAAACCAAACAGAAAGATTTGGAGCAAACCTTGAGAGAACTTCATTAAACTGATCCAACACCTTCCCAAACACCCTCAGGCCTGGGTTCCCAGCAGGGTTTGGTTCAACAGGACGGGGATGGGACAGGGATGAGGTGACACATCCCCATGTCTCAGGGAGCAGGACATGCCTCCAGAACCCCAAATCCGAGTGAGCCCAAAACACATCCTGACCCTGCAGGACACCAGAAGGTGACACTGGACTGCTGAGCTCCAGAACATTAAAAAAATCCCCCAGAAGAGAAGGAAGAAGCAGAGGCTGAGCCGTGAGTCAGTGTGAGCAGTGTCCAGGGTCAGCCTGGCAGGATTTGGCTCTGAGCTCCACCCAGCATGGCAGGAATGGTGTTCTCCTTCATTCCCCAGCACCTTCATTCCCCACCCCAGGTCCTGCAGAACCCTCAGATCTGCCATTCGCCTCAATCTGCTCCAAATTACCCACAACAATGCTGGGGGGACACGCAAAGTGTCTCAAATTTATTGTCACCTCACGCCGTCCCTAACACTGCGCAGACATTGCTGGAATATTTCCTCCTCCTTTCAGACCCTCTGTGAGGCAGAGAGGGAGCTGAGCACAGGCAGCAGGGGCTGAGTGGAGCCAGCTGGCCGTGCTGGGGGCATGGGAAGGGAGCACTGGGGGTCTCTGAGGTGATGCTGACTCGGGGCAGTGTCCCCCAGTGTCCCCTGGGCCGGGCAGTGACCGCGCGGCCGCTGACCCCGCGCTCGGAGGGAGGAACAGCCCAGCCCAGAGGGGCTCTGGCTGGGGCAGGACCACCCTGCACGGCTGAAAGACCACCAAGGACAGCCCCTCGCTGTCCCTCAGCTCCCAGGGCATGAACTGGGCTGGCTATGCTGGCAGGGTGACATCCCTGCCACCAGCATCTGCTGCCCGGCACAGCACAGGATCCTGTTTGGCTTGGGAAGGAACTGAAAGTTCATCCAGTCCCACTTATTCCATGGGCAGGAAACGCCTTCCACTAACCCATGCTGCTGCCCTGCACATCACAGGATCTTGTTTGTGTTGGGAGGGAACTCAAAGTTCATTCAGCCCCACTTATGCCATGAGCAGGGAACACCTTCCACTAATCCATGCTGCTCCAAGCCTTGTCCAACCTGGCCTCGGACACTTCCAGAGACCCAAAAGCAGCCACAGCTTCTCTGGGCACCCTGTGCCCATCCTCTGAGTAAAGAATTCCTAATATCTCCTCTGAATCTCTTCTCCTCCAGCTCCAAGCCACCCCAGCCAGCATCCCTGCTGGCAGCACCCGCTGCTGCCTGCATCCCTGCTGGCATCCCTGCAGCCAGGCAGGCACTGAGGCTCTGCCTGCAGTCAGCCTAATGTTGTCACACAAATTGCACCTGGGAAACTGTTACAAGAATTAATTGATCATATAAGTACAGTAATTGGAACTTGCAAAGCATAGATAATTACCTTTTATTAGTTCCTGTAGATAATCCATTATGCACTGATTAGGTCTCAGTAAGGATCTTACAGCCCTGGTTTGATTAATGGCAGATTATGCATATTAAACTCAAGCAGGAATAGATAACTTATTTTCTTTCTTGCCTTAGGAGCACATCACCCTATGAGTTATGGCCAGCAGTTTTCTGAGGTGCTGGGGAAGTCAGGCATGTCTGAAATTCCCACCTGACCTGACCATGCTCCCTCTCCTATAGTAAGTACCAGCTCCCAGCTTTTCCCAGTGGCTCAAGATTCCTCAACCCACATTTATCAGCCTGTTTCCACAGACAGACACGTGTCCTGCAAGCCCTGACCAGCTACAAACCTGGAGAAATAACTGCCACCGTTTTTTAACCCAAACCTCTCTCCCCATCTCAGATGCTCTCATTTCCACGGATGCTTCAACCACGTATTTATTTTCCACAATCCTCTGCCCAGGACAGAATATTGATCTGCATTTCCTGCCTACAACTGCTTGGCTGCTGCCTTGAGGTCCTTCCTGCCCCACTGCCACATCCAGTGGGGCTGTCCCCACACCAAAACCACGATTTTCACCCTTTGCAAGAGGGATCCTCAGCGGGATCAGCTGTAGGACCAAGGAGCATCACTCCCTGTTCGCACAGTACGGAGCACAGGGTGGGGGCAACTGGACAAAATCTGCCTGCAGGCTACAGGAGGCTTTATTTAAGAGGAATAAATAAAAAATAAGGCTGTGATTATCTCGGGCCACTCTCCAGCTGCCACCCAGGGACAGAACGGGGAGGGGGGGGAGTGTTTTTCAAACGAATAAACAAACGCCAGCGGATGTGACATGCCGAGGCACTGGGACGGATTCCTCCTCTCTTCCTGGCCAGATAACCCCGCTATCAGCATGGTGCTGGGGATCAGGAGAGAGGAGGAAAGGAGGAAAAGAGCAAACGTGGGGAAAGGGGGATAAACCAGCTCCTTTGGAGAAGCCAGGCTGCGTCCAGCGCCAGCCTGTTCACCCCGCACTGCCAGGGCTGGGGATGAATGGGATTTACTGCCCATTAAAATAAAGCCCTTTCTGTAGTTTATAAACAATGTCGCTGCTCGGTGGGAGGTTGGACATTTCAGTTCATTAAGCAGCAAATAATCTCTGTCACTTTTTTAGTTTTAAGTTTATTTACACGTAGGGTTGTGTTTTTTATCCTTTCCTCCTCCTCCTCCTCTTCCTCTCCCCCTCAGCCAGGAGCCAAAATCTTCTCCAGGCCCCGAGCTCGCTCCTCCTGTGGCGGCTGGCCAAGCCACAGAAATAATCCTGCTTATGTATCAAAAACGTTCCTTACAGGAAAAAGAAATTTATATCTGCCTAAAGCCCAGGCGTGACTGAGGGGGTGCCAGGGCAGAGCTGCTGGGCACGGAGGGAGGCTCAGCAGCCACCCTGGGAATAGAGCTGAGCCCTGGGGAAAAGCCAGAGACATCAGCACAGACTGCCAGGTGCCAGCGTGGCCTGGGACACCGACAGGGACAGGGACACCACGATCAGAGCCCATTGTGCCAGGCAGGAATGTGAACAGATCCTTCCCTTGGCTTCCTGGAAACGCCACTCTGGAAATGCCACCCTGGAAATGCCACCCTGGAAATGCCACCCTGGAAGTGTCTGGGAGCCTTACCTTGTGCATGGGGACACCTTGCAGGGAGGGTGACAGGGTGACACAGCTCCAGTGAATCCCTCGTGGCACCTCCAGCTGTGTGTGCCTGCGAGCTCTGGCTCCTTTCCAGAGGCTGGCAGAGCTGCTCCCAGCCAGAACCCCCCAAATCCTGGCTCCACACCAAGGCTCTGCCAGCAAACTCCACTGGCAGCAGAGGGAAACCTGCAGGATGCTGAGGATGCTGACACCAACTGCTCCTCGAGCCTAAAAACAGCCCTGGGACAGCACTGAGGAGCAGCCAGGAGCTGGCTGAGGGTCTGTGGTGCCCTCTGCACCTCCAGCACAAGGACATGTGGAAGGGACAACACCCAGTTTAGCCTCCAGTGTTGTAAAGATGCTCTGATGGACTTTCACAGGGGGATGTGAACGCCAATCCCAGCCTGGGGCAGGGATGCCCTCCTGAACCCTGCTCCCGACACGGTGCTGAGCAGCTCCAGCACCCTTCCCCGCTGCCCCTGTCACCTCCCCAGTGAGCCAGCCCTGCTCCCTGACGGGCAGAAGGGATCCCTGCTCGGTGATCTGGCTCCCAAAGCACTCGAGCAGACGGCAGCCGTGCGAGCCATTATATCATTCACGCACTATCAAAAGCTCACACAGTGGCACTTAATTACAGCCCCGGAAGCGCAGGCTTCCTTAATAAATCAGAGAAATAAAGTCAGGGATGATGCACTGAACAGAGGGGGTAGGGTGGGGGGAATAAAGAGCTTACAGTCTCCCTCTGTGTGTCCCCTTTAGATAACAGATGCTCTCTTCTTAACCTCTCACTTCATCAGATCAGCTCCAGCTGTGTTTGGATCAAGTGTGCAGCCTGGCCCGCGTCCAGCCTGCCTGCTTCCCTGCTCCAGTGCCAGCTCCATCCCTGCAGGGCTGCCTGTGCTGGGGTGGCAGGAGGAGGGGAGCCCCACCGAGCCAGGCCCTGCTTCATTCAACACATTTTACTCCGTTCCTGCTTTCAGCCCCCCAGCTGCTCCCCCAGAGCATCCCTGGGTGTCTCAGAGCTCCGTCAGCATCCTGGCCGGGCTGGAAGGGCTCGTGTCACCGCGCTGGGGGATGTTTGTCCTCGCAGCCCCCGCGCCAGTGTGACAGCAAACGGCTCCCAGAGGCTCAGCCCAGTGTTGTCCCAGCCATAAATCACAGCAGAAGCCCCCTGGGATGCCCCGGGCCCCCGCCCCGGCGCGCACCACCCACCTCTCCCTGTTTATTTGGAAGTGTCACCTCCTCGCTCCGCTGGCTGGGAGTGCCGTGATGGATGGGGCTGTCCTGGCACTGGCAGCAGATCAGATCCCTCCCTGCAGCCCCAGCAACGGGGATGCCAGGTGCAGGGAATGCCCAGGTGTGCTCCTCCCCACCCGAGAACGTGCGGCGCAGCCCAGAGCCCGAGCGGAGACAAAGCCGCTGAGAAATCCCGCTGCTCCTAATCCCCCAATAGCACAAAAATAATGGAGCATTATCTCATCAGGCTTTAGCACACTAATTACCCCGGGGATGGCTTAATAAGGAAGGGACACCCACCTGCCAGAGGCAGCCTAAGCCTGTCTGCTGGCCAGTTACACAACAGCACGCTGGGCATCCTTCAGCCCTCCTGGAGCAGCCCACACTGGGACAGGGAAGCAGGAACGGCCCTGTTCCCAACCTGGGGGATGTCTGAGAGACCCCAAACACCCCACAAGACACAACTGCTTCCCCAGAGCACAACATGTGGAAGGGACAACACCCAGTTTAGCCTCCAGTACTGTAAAGATGCTCTGATGGACTTTTACAGGGAGATGTGAACGCCAATCCCAGCCTGGGGCAGGGATGCTCTCCTGAACCCTGCTCCCGACACGGTGCTGAGCAGCTCCAGCACCCTTCCCCGCTGCCTCTGACACAACAGAGTCACTGCCCTCAACATCCCTGCGCACCCAGCCGGGGGGAGGCAAGTGGCTCTCTGCCCCAAACTCCCCAGAACAGCCCCAAAATCAGGAGGAAAGCACCTCTCCCAGGCTCTCCACACCATCCTCTCCTCACACCCTCCCTGGGCACATCCAATGCTCCAAGGGACAGTGTGGGGAGCAGGCTCTGAGATGGGCTTAACCCTGTCCTGGCAGCTTGACCTGCATGTGCCAGAGGCTGTTCCTGCAAGACCAACATCTCCTCACCACCAGAGCCCAAATCACGAGCAGCTTCAGCAAATCTTAGCCAGGGCTCCCCAGGAGCCCACGTGTCCCGGTGTGAAAAGCGAGCTGGGCGGAGGGGAGCGCTTGGGTTACAGCTGGGAGCAGCCACGGCGGGGCTGGAGAGGGCTCTGGCAGCTCCTGGCTGCTCCCTGGGCAGCGATATCTGCAGATCTCTTACAAATAAATATCATTGCTCATTATCTGGGCATTAAAGTTACATGCTGGGCGAGATGGGCACTGAGCTTTCTCTCGCTAATCTAAAACGGATGCCAGCGCTTCCATTATTAATCTCCCAGGTCCCTGCTGCTCCACTGCTGCCAGCTCTGCCACTGCCACCCCACGTCCCCACAGGACAGGGGACAGGGGAGCAGCTCAATAGCCTGGCAGCTTCACATTCTTGTTCCTGGGAGGGGTAAAGACTCCCCAGTGCCAGGGCTTGGAGTTTACTGAGGTTTGGCTTTGCTGAACCCATTTCCACATGTCAAGATGAGCAAGGGGCAGTGGGGACAGTGGAGGTTCCCCACTGCCTGTCACAAGAGCATCCAGGAGAGCTCTCCTCAAACCTTCAGCTTGGTAAGGCTGGTGCCTGCACACCTGCTACACAGGGAGCTGGAGGGAAAATCCCTACAAGAAAACCCGAGACCAAAACCCCTTGGTGGTTGTGTTCAATCCCAAAGCGCCAGAGACTGGATCAGGAGCTGGGAGCACGTGCCTTGCGAGGCACTGAGCACGTTTGACACCCACATCCTGCCGTGTCCTGGCTCCTGCTCCAGCCTGGCACGGAGCTGAGCTGCTGCAGGATGTGGCAGGGCACTGCTCTGCTGCCCACGCACAGCAGCGTGGCACAGCCACTTCCTGCACTGCCAGAGCACCGTGAGTCACCAGCACGGGCTGCACAGCCCCTCTGGCCTCTCTGCACTGCAGGGCTGCAACCAGGGCAGGGACGGGTGGCACAGCCAGGGCAGGGACGGGTGGCACAGCCAGGGCAGGGATGGATGGCACAGCCAGGGCAGGGACGGGTGGCACAGCCAGGGCAGGGACGGGTGGCACAGCCAGGGCAGGGATGGATGGCACAGCCAGGGCAGAGAAGGATGAAACAGCCAGAGCAGGGATGGATGGCACAGCCAGGGCAGAGATGGATGGCACAGCCAGGGCAGAGATGGCTGACACAGCCAGGGCAGAGATGGCTGGCACAGCCAGGGCAGGGTTGGGTGGCACAGCCAGGGCAGGGACGGGTGGCACAGCCAGGGCAAGGATGGATGGCACAGCCAGGGCAGGGACAGGTGGCACAGCCAGGGCAGGGATGGGTGGCACAGCCAGGGCAGAGATGGATGAAACAGCCAGGGCAGAGATGGATGGCACAGCCAGGGCAGGGATGGGTGGCACAGCCAGGGCAGGGACGGGTGGCACAGCCAGGGCAAGGAT
>JAOTQZ010000776.1:8009372-8025071 GCA_026546895.1 Pogonocichla stellata | reverse complement strand
GGGCAGGGATGGATGGCACAGCCAGGGCAGGGATGGATGGCACAGCCAGGGCAGGGATGGATGGCACAGCCAGGGCAAGGATGGATGGCACAGCCAGGGCAGGGATGGATGGCACAGCCAGGGCAGGGATGGGTGGCACAGCCAGGGCAGGGATGGGTGGCACAACCAGGGCAGGGACGGGTGGCACAGCCAGGGCAGGGATGGATGGCACAGCCACAGGAGATGGGTTTGACCCTGCTGGTGATAGCACAAGCAGCCCTGATGCCCAGAGAGCTCAGACTGGATTGCTAAACACTGCTCTGATACAGAGAGAATGCCCCAAAGCCTCAACACAGGAAGTTTCCCTTCCCCTGACCACACACAGATGGACCAGCAGAGAAACAGAAGCAGCTTTTCCCATTTTCCCAGGGTCAGGCATCCACTCAGTCCCTGCTCCCAGCTCCCATCATCCACCAGAGCCCCAGGTCACAGCGCCCATCACCCCCACTGCTCCCTTCCCTTCATTTCTCCTTTTTAAGAGAACAATTAAACTCCAGCCCTTTTATTATTTATACCCTGACCTGGCATCCTCCTGCTCCTGATCCTTGCTGTCACATCTCACCAGCCCCAGGCACGCTCCCACCGTCCCCACAGGATCAGGGCTCCTTGTGCCAAGCCCTCTCTTGCCAAGGGGGACGTTTCCTGCCTGCCCTGACGTCAGGGAAATGAATTTCAACATCCTCTGGTTCATCAGCTGCTCCTTTCGACATCCCCACAGTAAACCCCCAAAAAAAGCAGCACACCCCGTCACTCCCCCGCAATCCTCCTTCTGCTCACTTGGCTTCATCCAGGAGAGCGTTTGTCACCTCCAAATAAATATTTATTAACCGAGCTGCAGGTGTCTGGGGCTTCCCACCTCCTCTGCTCTCAGCTGCGCTGACACCGGAGCTGTGCCGAGCTCCCAGATGTCAGCTGGGAGCAGCTCCTGCGCCTGCTTCCAGCCCAGCATCCCCAGAGCTGCTCCAACCTTCCCACCAAGCCCGGCAGGAATGCCTTGGGTAACAGAGTGGCAGCACCAGGGGATCCAGGGGATCCAGGGGATGGTGGATGGAAAGGTTGTGGTGGGAAGGAGCCTTCCTTGGGCTTTTCCTCCTGGCAAAATCATGGCCAGAGTGAAGAACACCAAACCCAAAAGCAACGGTCACTCCTGCAGGACTGACCCTCCCCAGCTCTGCTGCTGCAAATGTGGGATAAAGACTTTCTGAGCAATAGAGGAATGGCAGAAAAACGAGGCAAAAAGAGGAGAGAGTGCCAAGGAAACTGCGTGCAGCACAGGGTGGTTCAGCTGTGGGAATGGAAACCTTCCCAAGCCACATCCCTGAGCATCCCTGACACCCAGCCAAGGGACAGCAGGAGCCACAAGAGAAGGGGAAGCAGGACCCCCACCACAACAGGGGGAGATGCTGATGCCAAGGACAGCGTGCAGAAGGGACACAGGGGTCCCTGTCCTCTCTGGGGACAGCCCAAGGCCACCAGGCCGCCCTTGACGCACAGAGCAAAGGGATCTGGGCACCTCCAGTGCCCTTGGGGACACCACTGGGCTCCTGTCCAGCACAGCCTGGCTCAGGGCGACGATAAACCCGAGACTGGGAAACGCTCAGACGCTGCCACAGACACGGGGAGCATTTTCCCAGCCTGGCCTCTCCCCCTGCAGCCCCTGTCACCGCTGTCCCCTGCTCCCTCCCACCCCTCTCGAGTTAGCAGCCATCGACCTCCTCCCCCTGTGGAGCTGACATTAATCCGGCGATGTTTGTTTAACAACAGCTCCCATTGATCTGCAGCCTGATCCTCAGAGTCAATACAGCTCCTGCCAGGGGCTGCAGGGCAGGATCTGCCTCTGGAGCAGCCCAGGAGAAGGGCTGTGCAGGCTGATAGCATCAGATGCTGTCAGTGCTGCTCTGGGACCCATTAGCTTTAATTAGCTGATGATGCTGTAGAGGCCACATAAAACAATGAAGGGGATTGATCCCTGGTGTAACACTATTGACAGTGGAGCTGCATCTGGGATCAGTTTGGTGCCGGATGCATCTGTAGGGTCTATAAAACCAAAGCCTGCTTTCTTTTTCTGGCTGCTTTTTGTTGGTTTTTTTTTTAGCTTTAATTTTAAAATCTCATCATTGTATGGCTGCCAGGTTAAAAGCAAGGGAGAAAAAAAAAAGGGAAAAAAAACCAGAGAGCCCTCTCTGGTTAGGGCACATCTAAGCACTTGCACATCCCTCCCTGCCAAGGACCCTCCTGTGGATTGCACACGCTGGTCATTAGGTCATTAAGGCACTGCTTCCAGGTCACTGTCATTATCCCATCTGGAAAACAGGCCACCAGCTCTCCATGTGCTCTGCTCGGGAGGGCACATCAGTCCTTGAACCACCTGTGTTCTGCAAAGCCCCTTCCCTCTGCACAGCATCACCCAACACACCTGCAGATCTCCCATCACACCTGCAAATCTCCTTCCCTCTGTACAATGTCACCCAAACCTGCAAATCTCCTTCCCTCTGTACAACATCACCCATCACACCTGCAAATCTCCCATCACACCTGCAAAGCTCTTTCCCTCTCCTCTGTCACCCACACCTGCTAATCTCCTGCCCTGTCCACTGTCACCCACAACTGCAGCAAGGACCCAAAGTCCCTCACAGAGGGAACCCTAAAACACAAGGAGTTCTTCCATTTTCAACTGCCCTGCTGCAATCAGAGACACTGAGGTGGGAAAAGACCTAAAGACCTGAAGACCATTCAGCAGGGCATCTCCATGTGCTCACACCATCCTGAGGGCCTGAGATGCTGGCAGCCAAACGTTTTTATGCCCCAGGTGCTCCCTACCAAAGGAAGAAATCCCAGTGGGCTGAGCCCACAGGCATCACAAGCAAGCAGAGTGCAGTGAGAACCTCCCCAGACACCTCCCAGAGCACTGGGGAATCACAGAGGTTTCACCTCCCACTAACTCCACCCTCCACCCTCCAGCATCCAGCAGATGCAGCAGCACATCCCTGCTGAGCTACAGCTCAGGGATGCCAGCCAGAAACACATCCAGGAGAGGAAAACTCCCCTGAGCAGGCAGCGGGATTTCCAGAAAGGTGCCAAGAGGAGGATCTGCACAGGGAGCAGAGGAGGATCACAGCAGAGCTGGGGACCACAGGAAAGCATCTCTGACCAGAGAAGAGCATCTCTGACCACAGCAGAATATCCTTGACCACAGCAGAGCAACCCTGGCCACAGCAGAGCATCCCCGGCCACAGAGATCATCCCTGACCACAGCAGAGTATCCCTGCCCACAGGAAAGCATCCCTGAACAGAGAAGAGCATCCCTGACCTCAGCAGAGCATCCCTGGCCACAGGACAGCATCCCTGGCCACAGCAGAGCTGGGGACCACAGGAAAGCATCTTTGACCAGAGAAGAGCATCTCTGACCACAGGACAGCATCCCTGGCCACAGCAGAGTATCCCTGACCACAGCAGAGCATCCCTGAACAGAGCAGAGGATCTCTGGCCACAGGAGAGCATCCCTGAACAGAGCAGAGCATCCCTGGCCACAGAGATCATCCCTGACCTCAGCAGAGCATCCCTGAAAAGAGAAGAGTATCCCCGACCACTGCAGAGCAACTCTGACCACAGGAAAGCATCCCTACAGAGGTCAATCCTTGGAGGCTCCCAGAGCCCTCTCTCCCTGCAACAGCTACAAAAACTCCCTCAGAACTCTCCAAAAAGGGGAGGCAGAGGAAACTCATGCCCCCAGCCCTCAGGGGCAGGCAGTTTGACGCTGAGTGCAGTGTCAGGGCACGGAACAGGCAGGCAGGGAGGCGGGCAGGGTGTCAGAGCCAGCACAGAGCACATGCCAGCCAGCCCAGGGCTGACACCCCGGCCTAACACTTTCCAGATGTGGCTGCAGGAAGACAGAAGCAGAGCTGTTCCCTGCTGAGGAAGCTGGAAACGCTCAGAGATAATGTGGAATTCCTGAACGGGAGCCAGCGGCGGGGCTGGGGCGCAGGGACAGGCGGGGAGAGGCTGACACAAAACTCCTCTCTTTTGTGTGTGTGTGTGTGTGTGTGTGTGTGTGTGTGTTTTATTTCGGGAACCCTGCATGTAAAAGCCCTTAATTTATACTCTGTGTGGGTTGCTGGCTGTACCCAACAAATGGAACATTTTCTCCATCCCTTGTGAGTGTGACAAACAGCGCAGAGAGCGAACAGAGCCTTTTTCTTCCCCGTGATAAATACGCTCCCAAGCAGCTCCCAAGCTTCTTGGCTTGTGGATTATTATTTTTTCCTCTTCTCCAAGAGGGAGGGATTGGCCAGGTTGCCAGCCCAGCAGCAGCAGGAGAGCAGTGGGTGCTGCTGGGCTCACCCTGTGACCTCTGCCTCGCCAGCAGGGATGAAGGTGACACAATCCTGTGAGCAAACCCTGGCAGCAGACCCCTCCAGGGATCAGTCTCTGTCACCCATCCACTGCTGTCCCTCTCCAGGGTGGTACACAGGAGGCACTCCATGCCAGGGTGCTGGCACAGTGCTGGCCACAGCCACACCAAGCAGCTCCTTCAGGAGCACTCATTTCATCCCCAAACTCTGCCCAGATCCTGGCTGAAAGAAACTTCAGAGAGCTGAAGCCCAGGACAAGTAAACTTCCATCCAAAATCAGGGGATTTTGCCATTTCTGACCGAGGTAGATATCTTGGACAAACAGCATCTCCTGTGGTATTTCAACACTTTTTTTAAACCAATCTTTTCTCAGAGACAGCAATCTCAGAATGGCTTCCAGGAACACGGACGGGCTTTGGAGCAGGCTCAAGAGGAGAACAATCCCAGGAATCTGGAGGGTCTCTTGGAGCATCACTCAGGTTCTGGTCAGCTGGAACAGGACTGGCACAGGTGACACAGGGCAGGGACAGGGACCACAGCAGCAAAGCACTGATGAATCCAGCCAGGAGCCCAACACATTGGCAGCCCATGGAAACTGGGGTAGCCCAAGTGGGATGATGGTTCTTCTCATTTGTAATCCAGCTGATGGGGAGCCCAGTCCATTGCTCCAGCAGCTTGGTTTATTTGTTTCCAAAAATAAAAGGGGATGTTGCTCGAGATAACTTTGGGTGCAGCACTGGGGAGACCTTGGCATGGTGGTTTTGCCACCCATTTCCTGACAGCATTCCCTGGGCACCAGTGGGAATGGGATGGCTCAAGGACCATGCAGAGGCTGGGGCAACGATGCTCTGGGATCCTCCACACAGGCAGCAGGTAAAGCTCAGGTCCAAAACTCCTCCAGTGACTCTGGGTGACAGCTGAGGGGTCTCCTGTGACTCCAAGGAGACATTTCTGAGTGCTCAGCCTGCCCCTCAGCGTGGCAGAAAGTCATGAATAGGTTAAAGAAGGCAATTCCCCCCAAAACAGTTCCTTGGTGACCAGCAAGGGGCTTCAGTCAGTAACAGCAGAACACCCCCAGGAGCCCCCTGCAGAGAGGGAGACCCTGAGGAGCAGCCTGGGCACAGGGACCATCCCCTGGCCTTCCCACCTGTGCATCCAGGCATCTTTACACTGACACCCACGTGGATCCTGACCCCATCACCCCAAGGCTCAGCAGCACCCAGACCTCCCCAGCTTCTCTGGGGATGCCAATTCCACATGGATTTTCCACACCAGTCACATTTTTATTTCCTCCAGGACAGTCCATGGGCAATGGCTGGCCCTCAGCTGTGCCTCTGGCTGGGTAGGGGTGGGGGGAGGCCACCAGCAGCACCATGCCAGAGGTTCCCATCAGTGATACCCCAAACAGATCCCACAGCTCCCCTTTTAACCTCTGCTAGCAAGCCAAAGTCCTTGAATTATGCAGCCCAGTGCACCCCCAGCTCCCTGCAGCAGCTGAGCCCCTTGGGAAGGGCTGCCCAGCCTCCCAGGCAGCATCCCTGGATGTGCACAGGCAGCAGAGCTGATGCTGATGGGCATGAAGGTCAGTGGAGAGGGAAGGTCAGCTCTGGCTGAGTGCCTGCTCCCTGCCCTGCCCAAACCCACCCCGGGGGGCTGCTGGGGCACAGCTCCAATAAAAACCCTGGAAATGCAGGGTGGGGGAATGGGAGAGGACAGCAAAGCCATGGCTGTGCTCACTGGGGGCCACTGCTCCCTGCCCTGCTGTCACTGCCACTGCCAAGGCCAGAGGGGCTGGCTGGCAGCTGCTTCCCACCCCTCTCCAGGGAATGCTGGAGTCTCTGGCAAGCTCTGGGAGCAACGGGGTGATCCAGGATGCTGTGTGCCACAGCAGGGTGTGATTCAGAACCATCTGATGCATCCAGCATCAGATTCCAGCCAGCCCATTCCATATTTCCCCCACTGGGGGAAACTGAGGCACAGAGGGACCTATCCAGGGACAGCAACCCCACCTGCTGAGTTTTAGTTTTAAAAATAAAGAGTTTAAAACTCTTAGTGACCAGAGTTCCAACCCCTCAGCAGCACAAGCCCAGCGAGCAGAGCCATGTCCCCAGTGGTGTCCCCGACCACTGTGGACATCCAGAGCTGTGCCCAAGCACCTCCTGTGCTCTGCCCCATGCTCCTGGCACTGCAGGGAGGGTGCCAGGCTCAGCAGGGCCACTCAGCCCCCATCCCTGCCTGCCTGGCTGCACGTGTGCACACACGCCTGCAAAAAAAATCCTGCTGGTAATCCCCCTTACATCTGCTCCTCCCCACATCCACCAAGCATGGGAATTCCTCAGTGCCTCACACAGCAAAATGTGGGGTGCACACATTGCCACGGGGTGTGACTCCTTCCCAGCCCAGCCCCAGGACTCCCAGCACCCGTGGAGTTTGCAAAGAAGAAAACACAACGGTCAAGCTGGACACAGCTGGATGGAGGAGAAGTGGGAAGGAGCCTGCGTTTCATCCTGGGATGAAATTACTGCTCTACCCTTCCACCTCCCCACTTCTAAAGGTGGGTTCAGCTGCTGCCCTCTCTCTGGAAGCAAAACACAGCCCTGAGGAGAAGGACAAAGCCACCACGAGTCCCATCCCTGCTCCCACACCTCCTCCAGCCCAGGCTGTCGCTGGTGATTTGTGGTGTTAATATTCCAGGGGAGGGGCACCAAGGGGTGACAACAGCAGGGGACAGCCAGCTCTTGGAGGGCCATAGCTGAAGGCAAAGCAGTAACACTGATGGATCCTAGGATCTGGACTGGCAGAGGGTGGAGGAGGAAAGGAGAGGAGAAAGCAGGGGAGGAAGGATGGATAACAGAAAAATGCAAAACTGCCTTTACATGAGCTTGTTACAGCTCAGGGATAGAGCACCAGCAGCTCAGAGAGGAACCAGGATGAGGCAGGGATGAGCCAACAGGCCTGGCTGCTCCCCAAGGGCTGCTGCTAACACTGGGAGCATCCACCAAAGCTGCAGTGACCCATCACCACAGGCATCACATCACCTGCTGAGCCTGCCCTGGCTGCCCCTCTGCTCCCACCCCACCAGCCCACTCGACAGCAGGAGCCTTTTTTAAGACCTGCAACCCTTGAGAGGCTTAAAGACAAGAATATCTCGATTATCCCTGCCTGCAGCCCCAGCTTAAAGGCTGGGAATTACCGGGGGGAGCACCCAGGACCCCTCCTGGGCATCCCCTCTGCTCCCAGGGGATGACAAACCTCCACAAACCCCCCAGAAATCACCACCCCATCCCTTCCCCGATGCTTTTCACACCTCCCATCAGCAGCCAGGCATGTGAGCCTGGCAGAGAGCCACAGCCCCTGAGATGGGAACATTTTACTGGGAAAAGGGCAATTTAATTATCCTGTTCTTCTGTTTCATGACAACATGGGAACACGCTGCTCAGACACGGAGAGTGCCATGCAGGCAAACAGCAATCCTGCAGATGGCTCCTGGAAAGGATGGGGTTAAAACAAAGCCCCAGACCCCTCCAGGTTTTTCAAGAGTCCGAAAGAAAGGGAGAAATGTTTTTGTTGTCCAGCTGCAAGGCTTCTCTGAGCGACGTCTGGGGGCTGTTTGTCTATTTTTACAGGGGGAAATGGTATTTTGAAGGGGAAGGTCGAGCAGAAGAGGTATTACAAATACTGCAGCCCTCTGTGGGGAGATCAAACTTCACTGAATTCAGCCAGACAAAATGTGTCTGATCTTCCAAAGCACCACTTAGCAGGAAAATTACTACTAAAACATATTAAATAATACAAAACATACCCAAAAGCACCCCTTAAACTCAGCCTTTGCTATGAGTGAGGGGTGAAGGCAGGAGTTTGGTGTGTGCTCTGGTGGGGAGGTGTAGCTGGGACCAGGGCTGGTCCTGCTCTGTCCCCAGTGAGGGACACAGGGACAGAGGATGCTGCCAGGAGCAGCTCCTGTTCCACGGTGTGGGCAGCAGAATCCCAGCAGAATCCCAGGATCCTGGCTGGGCTGGGTGAGCAGCAGCACGTGTGCCTGGTGTTTGTTGTGACAGCAGCTCCATTAGCACCCAGGAGCCAAGCTGCCTTCCCAAGGACACGGCACAGACACTCTAATTAGTGCTTTAACCCTAATTAGTGCGCTAATGAAACTCTCTGGCTGGGAGAGAGCAGGTGTGAGAGGATGGAGGGGGAGATGCAGTGTCCCCTGGCTCAGCCAGGTCTGTGCCAGCTCCCCAGCAAATCCCAGCTCCCACAGCAAATCAGTGGGAGAAGGAATAAAGGGATTTCTCAGGTAGGAAAAGTCACCAAAGGACAAACAAGTCCATGTGGGGCACACCAGTGTGCCAGCTCAATCCCTGCAGCCACCCAGAAGCCTGGCACTAGGAAGTTCCCACGCCCCAGTGAAACTTGGTGGCAATCCCAGCGATGAGCTGGCATGTCCTGGGCACAGGAAATCACCTGGCTCACAAACAGGTGACAAACAGCCAGCTCTCTGCCCCCCCAGGAGGGCTGGCAGTGGCATTTTGGGGACACCAGCCGACCAGCTGTGCTGCAGAGCCTGGAGCTTCCCTCCAGGGGCTCCCTTAAAAATCAATTTGCACTCTCACAGCTCCTCTGGTTTAATCCTCCCTCCCTTTCCCCCTCCAGGAGCTCAGAGGCTGCCACCCCTGCAGGCAGCAGCGATGTCACACAGCAGAGCCACTCGGGCAGCACCCGTGTGACACAGGACAACGCCTGACACCAGGCTGGGTGACAAAAGGCATTTCTCTGCTTGCAGAAATCTGTCCCCCTGTGCCTGCTGGGGAGCAGCCAGAGCTCTGCCTCTTGCAGGACCATCAGCAGCTCCATCCACCCTCTGCTCTCCTCCTGCTGCTGGGCAAGGATGGGTTAACTGTCCCTGCACTGCCCTGGCCACAGGCAGCCACAGGAGCCAGTGGCAGGTCAGCCTCAAAGCCTGGGCTGGCTGCTGCACAGCTCACATGAACCAGCTCTGAAGGACGCTGGAACAGCTCTGAAAGATGCTGGGACAGCTCTGAAGATGCTGGAATAGCTTGGATGTACACTGAACAGCTCTGATGGATGCTGGAATAGCTCTGGTGGATGCTGGGACAGCTCTGAAGGATGCTCAGGACAGTTCTGAGGGATGCTGGAACAGCTCTGAAGGATACTGGAACAGCTTGGATGGACACTGAACAATTCTGAAGGATGCTGGAATAGCTCTGACTGATGCTCAAACAGCCACAGCAGGGAATGCCACACCTGAGCACACCTGCCCTCGCTGTGACAGCGGGGGACCATGAGCCCTGTGACCGCCAGTTGACCCCCTGAGCTGGCTCGGGGTCTGGGTGACCCCAGAGCTGAGCTGGTGGCCGGGGGCACTGGCAGTGTCAGTGTGACCCCAGAGCTGAGCTGGTACCCAGGGGCACTGGCAGTGCCAGGGTGACCCCAGAGCTGAGCTGGTACCCAGGGGCACTGGCAGTGTCGGTGTGACCCCAGAGCTGAGCTGGTGGCCGGGGGCACTGGCAGTGCCAGGGTGACCCCAGAGCTGAGCTGGTACTGGGGGCACTGGCAGTGCCAGGGTGACCCCAGAGCTGAGCTGGTGGCTGGGGGCACTGGCAGTGCAGCTCCACCTGCTCCCTGCCCTGCATCCACAGGAGCCTTTCCTGACCTCCCCATGGCTCCAGCGTCATCAGGGCCACCCCCACGCACAGGCTGAAACAAAACCACTCCAAAGTGCACCTCCCACCCCTGCAGCTCCCCTCCCTCAGCCCCTGCAGATGGGTTTTACTCATCCCCCAGCCCTGGCTCCAGCTCTGCTCTACAACCACGGCCACGCTCGTCCCTGGGAGTGTCTGAATGGGGAACGAGCAACAGGAGTCCAGACTTCAAGGCTGGCGGCTTTAGATGTCATTTGGGTTGTTTTTTCCTTAATCAGATCCATTGTCAACCCACAAAAATGTGCCTCTGACACCCTGGGGATGCGTATTCCTGACGCTGTCTGGGGAGCAGCAGAAATGCAGATGATTCAGCTCCAAAATTATCAGCAGTGGGCTGCAAGCCTCCAAGCAGATCCCTGGCTATTCCTGGGCAAAAGCTCAAAGCCGCCCTTGCATCTCTCTCCTCCTCCTGAAATCAGAGCAGAGAGTGTAATTCCACATTCCCTTACTTCACATTCTGCTCTCTCCCAGCCCTGCAGGAAGGGAACGGAGCTGGAGCTGCAGGGGTGGCTGCCCCACTCCCAGCCCAAGGCTTTGCTGGCTGCCATCCCTGAGTGCCAGCAGTGCCAGCAAGGACAAACACGACCCCAGACACGACCCTGCTGGCCTTTCCCATCTGCCAGGAGGGTTTGTCCCGACTCCTGCTGGGCTCGGGCGACGGCGTGGGGCTGCTGCTGCTATTTTCTCCTTGTTTTCCTAGACATTGACACTTCCTCCTGCACCCACAGGACGGTTTCCAGGCTTCAATTCTCTTCCCTGTGGCAACAAAAACCCAGCCAGGAAACCTCAAGCCACTCTCTCAACTCTTTGGCCGGGGAGGGAGGTGGGGGAAGGTCCAGCACCTCTGGGCTGGTCACTCCAGCTGGACACAAAAGTATTTGAAAGCAAAACTTTGGTGACAATTAGAAAGCAAACTTTGTAAGGTGCCCAGGAGTGTCACCAAACCCCAGGCAAGCAGGGGACAGCAGGAGAAAGATGGGATTTGCAGAAATCTGTGAGATGCTGGAGCACTGGATTGATCCAGCCTGCTCCAACAGCATCCCAGGGATGCTGCCCCATGCACACACTGCCCCTAAAACACCCAAATTGCTCATCAGGGCAAGGCCAGAGCAAGGGGTGGCTGTTGAAGAGGAAACAGGGAGGAAGGATGAGAGAGCAAACGAATCATATCAACTCAAATCAAAGCAGGCCACGGAAATGATTACGCTTAAGCTTTTCACGCCTGGGTAATTTTTTTATTATTCAAACAAATTCCTGGTTTTGCTTTTGCCTCCTTGAAGGAAGAAGCAGAGGGGAGAGAGCTCCTCCAGCAACCCCAGATAATAACCACAGGGCAAAAAAGGCTTCCTGATCCAACAGGGGCAGACAATTAGCACGAGCTGAGGTGCAGGAGCATCTTCAACCCACCCTGACTCGTCAAAACAAAAACAGAAACACTTTGTGGGGAACGGGGCTGGAATTAGGGATTTATTTGGGGTGGGAAGGCCACACAGCCAGGCACTGCATCGCACACTTTGGTGCCACAGCACAAGACATTTTGGGGAATGCAGGCTCCAGGGAAAACTGGGCTGGGGATGGGACCCAAGGATGCCCACGAGTCTGAGCAGTGAGGACACCCTGCAGCAGGCAGGATGTGACCCTGAGGTGGCCCCTGGGCTCACAACCCCACTCCCATCTCTGCTTCCACCTGTGTCTCTGCTCAGGATTTCGGTGGCTTTGCTTTTCCCCAGCGCTCCCACAAAGCCACCCACCAGCCTCAGAAGGATTTTTTCCCTCTCCAGGACAATTCTTCAGGGCCAACAGAGGGATGAAACCCTTCCAAACCCACAAGCAGCAGCTGAGGTGCTTCTCCAGCCTCTCCCCCTCTCCAGCCGCTGCTCCTTTAACTGCCAGGGAAAACACCCGCGCTGCAAATCCAACCGTGCGTCATTCAGCTCTCATTTTGATTGTTAAAAATTCATTAATGAGAGCAGATTGGTATTATATCACTGCCTTAATTAAAGAGGGCTACGGAACAGCATTTTAAATAGCAATGTCATTTTCTAATTGACACAGCTACATTATAAAGAAAAATACTTAAACAGAACTTGAAACCCAGCCGGTTTCCTCTGATGGCAGAGCTCATTTTGGCTTCAATTTTTAATCTGCTCGTGAAATATTTACGGGCAAGGGAAGGGATAATGTTTCTCCAGGTGTACAGTTCCCCTCCTCTGGCCCAGACCCTGGGAGGCTGAAGGCTCCAGCATCCAGGGAAGCTGCTCCTTCATCCTCCTCCTGCTGCATCATCACATGGCTGCATCCCTTCCTAAGCCCCAGGAGACTGGGAGACCCCAAGCCCTGCTCCACCTGCATCCCTGCAGGAAAATCCCACTGGAGCTGAGTGGAAAATGTGCTTTTTTTGCTGCTTTTCCTGGGCCCAGCATTTTTTGCCCACCAAGGGCAGAGGGACGAGCACATCTGTGCCTGGGGCAGGTTCCAGAACTGTTTGGGTCCCTGTGGGTTTGCTGGGGAGGCACAGGGATGTGGGATGAGGATTCAGCACAGCTCAGACCAAAAGCATCCCACACCAGACCACGTTCAGACACTCAACACCTTCCTCCCCTTTTTAATGCACAAACTTCCTACGGCCAACAGCTAATTCCACGCATTAAAGAGCACAGATTCCTCCTGTTTTCCTTTTAGGAAAAAAAAATAAAAAATCTGGTCACCACTTCAAGCAAATCAGGGAAGGAAACGGCTGCACAGCGAATTCCTCGGCGAGGCTGCCCGCACGCAGCAGGATGGGAAAGCAGCCCCTGCTCACGCCAGCAGGAGATTTTTCCACCAGCATGAGTGGAAATTAGTGGCATTAGTCCACGGCTGGGCTTCTCCAGGCAGCCAGAGTGAGCTGACGGCAGCAAGCCCACTGACAGGGCAGCACTGCGCTCTGGCCACCGCGCCCAGAGCCAGCACAGGGCAGGGTGAGCCAGAGGACAGGCTGCTCACAGCATTCAGCTCTGGATCCAACTCTCACGAGCACTCCAGATGACCTTCCACATCCTAGAGGCACCCTCTGCCCTGCCTCAGTTTCCCTCCTTGCCCGCTCCCTTTTTCCCGGTGCTTCTAAGGACTGGGGGGATGCTCGACCCAGTCCTGGGGGTTTGGAGCATCCCTCACCCTCTGCCTGCTCACAACAACTTCCAAAAGCACAACACCAGCAGCCCACAGGGTGGCTTGGCACGGCTGTGCTGTTTTTCTAAGATTAGGAAAACCAACAAGACGGGGAAAAATCAACTTCTCAGTGCCTTCTCCCTCGGAGAGCAAGCTCTGCTCACCTCCACACCCCATGGAAAGCAAAGAGCAGGAGCTGGCACCAAGCAGGACCAGCCCAGGGAGGTGGCAACACACCCGCCCCACTTCTGGAGGGTTCAGTCCAATCTCACCCCCACCCAAACCTCCCTCTGCCACCATCCTTGGTGTCCCCACTCCCGTGGCGGGAGGCTGAGGCTGTCCAGCTGGCTCGTGGAGGATCTGGCCAGGCTGTTTAATCAGGGAGAGTGATTCGGCCGTAATTTCTTCTGATAAAGTATTACAGATGCTACATTTCGAGCCATCTGGCAGCAGCCCACGTTTCCTGCCTCTGCTTCTCGCGCTCTCCGGAGGAGAAGGGAGAGAGGGATCAAAAATCCAAGGCAGGACGGCAGGGAGGGTTGTACTGGGATGGGAAGAGGAGCAGGGAAGGAATCCCCAGCTCCCATTCCTCCCCAAACCACACTGCCCATCCCACAGGTGCTGCTCAGCAAAGTGAAGGGCACATCAGTGTCCCCAGGAACAGCAGAGCAAAGTGGGGCTGGAGCTGCTAAAAGCCAGGGCAGGGTGAGCCCTTAAACCATCCTCAGCTGCAAAACCCTCCTGGAAAAGGGGGAAACCCCCTGCCCCACACTTCAGCCCCAGCACAGGCTCTGAGGAGAATCCCCAAACCCTTGACTTCAGCCACAACATCAGGAAAATCACCTTCACCCAAAGCCCAAAACCAAACAGATCTGAGTCCATGCAGCCTCCCAGCAGTGAGTGATCTACCCTGAGCCCAGCAATCCGCCTCGCAGGGGGAGCCTCTGCAAACAAGAGGCAGCTCCTTCGGATTTAGCCGAGCCTGAGCAGAACCACATTAAAAATAACTGAGGGGAAGGGCTCTCACTTCATTACTCTCGACAGAACTGGGTCTTGGTCACGCCAAGGATCTTCTGGGGAGCCCCCAGAGCCCTGCCTTGTGCTGCTCAGGTGTGAGTGATGGGAGCTGGGGGATGCAGGGGGCTTCATTCCCCACGCTTCCCTCACCTGCTGTTGCAAAATGTGCAAACCCCTTGTGGCCAGCACTCCCTGCATCCCAGGGAGATGGGGATGGAACTCCAGCAGCAGCAGAGATGCTCTCCTGTGTGGCAAAAACACAGGAGATGCCCTGGCAGAGGGCTCCAGGAACATGTGGGATCAAACCCCTGAAGTTTCTTTGTGAACCACAGAGAGTTAAAGGCTGGCCAAGGCCCCCACAGCACGAGCTTTATGCATATGTAGCCAATGTAATATAATTATACATTAATCTATAACCAACAGCCACGGTAATACAACATTACAGTAGGTAGATTATCCCATCTCCTGTCATTTATTATTGTTATTTGTAATCCATTAGTGTCCAGAGCTGGACTGGGGTCAGAGTGCAGCGTCCTGGCACGCTTTCACCCGCCCTGCAAGGAGCAGGAGGATGGAAAACCCTCCTGCTATGGGGCCAAATCCTGCCCCACAGTGTCCTGGGCAGAGATTTGCCTCCCTGCTGGCACCAGGACACTTTTCAGGGATTCCCAAAGGGATACATCCACCAACACTGGATAAAGCCACCACGGCTTTGCCCATCATTCCCTGTCCCAAAATGCTGGGGCCAAACGGGATGAGGGGCTCAGCAGGAACCAGGGAGCCCAGGAGCCAGACCAGCACCACACCATCACCATGGAACCACCCCAGCTGCCTTTGAGGAGAGGGAACAAAGCCCAACTGGTTCCACAGAGCCACCAATGAATCCTGATCGACACCACCCTCCGGGGTGAGTCATCCACCCAAAGTCAATTTACATTTTTATTAAATCACACAGGAAAATTAGGAGCGTTATTACCTCTCTCTGATTCAACACGAGTTCTGTGTTCCCCCACCATTCACCATGTGGGAAAACATCCCAGCATCTCCGGTTCAACCGTTTGTTCCTGGCTCTCCCCATCCCAAACAGCCCTTTTTGCATAGCCTGGGACTAAATCAGGCTGGTCTTTATGGGAGGGAAACCAGATCCCTCGAGGGAAACTGTGACAGCTGGAGATGCTGCTGCCCAGGGAAGGAGCATTCCTGGACAGCCAGTGAGTGCCACAGGCAGCACCAGTGACCCAGACCCTAAAGGGACCCTCTGGGTTCAACCAGCTCTGTTTGTGTCATTTGTGTCACCAGTTCCCTGCACAGAGCTGGATCTGGATCAGGAAGGGAGTGAAAGGCAGATCCATCTGGGGATCAGTGCCTGTTTCTATCCATCCTTACACCCATCCCATTGATCCCATCCCATCCCATCC
>JAOTQZ010000776.1:7984296-8000913 GCA_026546895.1 Pogonocichla stellata | reverse complement strand
CCCAGCCCAGCTCCCAGGGATGCCCATGGTGGTCAGACCAGCACTCAGAGCCCACCCCAGCCCAGCTCCCAGGGATGCCCATGATGGTCAGACCAGCACTCAGAGCCCATCCCAGCCCAGCTCCCAGGGATGCCAGCACTCAGAGCCCACCCCAGCCCAGCTCTCCGGCCGCCCTGCAGCAGCCCCGGCACGCGAGCCCGCGGCGCCGGGAGCAGCCAACAACAACAAACTCGTGTGTGAGCCACAAAGGGAAAAACTCAGCGAGGAAACAATATCGAGCCGGACTCTTCCCGAGCCCGCACTGTAAATAACGGCGCGCACGGGTTTGTTTGATTTGTTTGAATCATGGAAACACAGCCCGGATTGTCCTGCTGGCTCGGGCAGGCTGTGTCCCCCAGCAGGGGAAGCGAGGGACACCCTGCAGAGCCACTGTGGCAACAACCCTAAATAAACAACGGGCCCACCGCGCTGGGCTGAGCCCTGCCAGGCTGAGCCTAGCCCAGGTGGCACGCAGGGGACAGTGCTCCACAGCTGGGAGGGAGGGGCAGCAGCCCCCAGAGACAGGGATATTGCACACTCCAGTGGCTGTTTCCAAGGCAATGGTGGCTGGGTCCATCAGTCCTGCACGCTGGGGCTTCAGGCCTTTCCAAGGTATTCATCCCTTCCTCGTTTTCCACAATTCTCTCAGCACCACGGCCTGTGTCTCCATCACTCCCGACACACCATTCCCATTGCTCCACACTCCTGGGCCAAGCAGGAGGCACCTCCTGCAATGGTTTTGTTTGTGTCAGAACAAACCTTTCCTCCTCTGCTTCCTCCTCCTGGTCCAGCCTGGGATGGAGGGTCCAGCCCTCACCTCCCACCCACCCATCTCCCTGCAGGGCCAGGCCAGGAGAAAGCCAAGCAGCCCGAAGCTGAGACAAGCCTCAGACACAACTGAGTTAAAAATACATCTTTTCCAGACTAAAGTTCAGTCCCCAAATGGTAAGAGAATCCAGGAAAAATGCAGCAGGCCCGGCTGGTGGCCAGCTTCCAGCACGAGCACCTCCCTTCGGAGGAATCCAGCAAGGAGTCTCGACTAATCCACCCAAGACACACCAACATTTCTTCCTCATATCATTGGGCAGGGTGTTGGTTTTGGGTTTTTTTTTTTCCTCTTTTTAGTTTTTTTTCCGTCTGCTCAGCAGATTTGGCGTTTGCTGGGATGGAGCTGGGGATGGAGGGACCGCTGGAATGCTGCTCCTGGCACCAGGGGTAGGAGTGGCTGGAGGAGAAGGGACCAGTGCAAGAGCTGGGAACACCAAACACACAAAATCATCCCTGTGCCTCAGTTTCCCTGCCCTGACAGATGTGCTGGGGGGGGCAACACAGGCACTGCAGGGGAATGAAACCATCGAGGTGGCACTGCCAGCAGAACCCCAAGGGTTCCTCCAACCCCAATGAGGACTCTGGTCTCCCCTAGACCATCCCATCCCACCCCACTGCTGCCTCCACAACCTCCTTCTGCCCCTGCTCTTTTGCAACTCCCAAATCCCCCTCACCTCCCTCTCTGCCCAACTCAGCCCCTGTTAAGTTCCCAAATGTTTCCCAGGAGGATTTTTGCCCAGGGCAGACCCACTGAGCACCAGGCACACTCCTGCAGCTCCATGGGGGTGGTTCCCTTGTGCTGGCTGGAGCTGCAGGATGGGCACAGGACACTCACACCCCCCTGAATTCCTCACTGCTGGGAAGGAGAGGAGCTGGGGGCTCACATTTGGTCCTTGGGGGCTCAGCAGCAGCCTCTCCCCAGCCCCTGACCGGGGAGGAGCTGCCACTTTCAGGCGATGCCCCCTGAGGAATTTGCACCTCATTCCTTGACACCTGCTTTAATTACAGGTACCAAGGCAGCCGGTGTCTTTCACAAGAGCTGTGAGCTGACTTCCTGCTCCCCTTTCTCTGCGAGGGTTCCTGAGTCACTGGATCCCTCCCTCCACAAGCAGTGGGCTCTGCCCAAGCCCCCACCAAGGGCTGGAGCAGAAACCCCCAGCACTGAAGCTGTCAGCTGTGACATCCCAGGGTATCTTCAGAATTTCAGCCCTGCTGCCACCAAGAAGAGTGTCCAGGCAGCAGTGACACTGAGACACGAGAGGTGCTGTCTCTAAAGCCACGTGGCTCAGCTCCCTGCACGCACTCCAACAGCAAAATGCTGATGGGTGTCTCCAAAATCCGTCCCCAGCAGCACATCCCGAGGCTGCAGCAGCCTGTGACTGTGCCACTGCCCGCCAGGCTCTGCAGGGAGCAGCTGCACCCCAATGCCAGCCTGGTTCTCCTCCCCAGCTGCTCCATTTCACTGCCCCATCCACCCATCCCTCCCTGATGGAGTTCCCTTTGCAGGGTTGTGGGTTTGAGCGCTGTTGTTGTTGTATTTTGAAACATAAACTCATTAATTTCAGCCTAATGAGGACTTTATTGGCCGGGGATTCCCATTATTCAGCTCAAGGAGACACAAATAAACACTCACAAGCTGTCAGCCCATGAAAGGATCCTGATCCTACTGATCCCACCTCTCCATCCCCCCCTGGCCAGACAGATCATTCCACCTTTTCCCTGCCATTCCCAGATTTCCCTGTCCCACTCCACAGGCTGGGAACCCCACAGGGCTCAGGGAAGGGACCCTGGGCTCACAGCAGCCACACCACACCACTCTGCTTGCTTTAATTTTTAATCAAGTCACAAGACAGGGTGGATGCTGCTGGAAATAAATCATCAACCACAACAGCAATAAAAGCACCCTGGTGGCCTCAGCTGGGACGTGGCAAGCACAGGACCAGCAGCCAAGCCACCACTGTCCCATCACTGAGGGGTGACAGAGCAGCTCCTGCACCAAGACTGGACACTGGGGATGTCACTGAAGAAAAAGAGAAAGGAGAAGGAGAAGGAGAAGGAGGAGGAGGAGAAGGAGAAGGAGAAGGAGGAGGAGGAGGAGGAGGAGGAGGAGGAGGAGAAGGAGGAGGGGAAGGAGAAGGAGCTGCTACAGCCAGTCAGGCCAGCTGCACAGCCCCATATCACCAGGAAAAAGGGATCCAGGATTGCAGCAGGCCCTGGGATACCTGCCCTGGGGACACACATCCCTCCTCCCTCGGGGCTGCAGCTCCCCTTTCCAGCCTCCTCCAGTCCCAGGGCCAAGGGGGAAAGGGGAGAGAAAACCTGTGCAAGTCTCTCCCACGCAGAGCTCCTCTGCAGGGACTGAGCAACGGGGGATGAGGCAGCAGCACTCACAGCACCCAGCCCCCAGAGCTCCTCCAAGCCCACCCAAAGGGATCCCAGGAATAAAACCTGTCTCTGCTCCTGCCCAGAGGGTTCCTCCACACCAGGGTCCCTGCAGCCCCCGCCCCGCTCGCAGCAGAGGGATGTTCTCCCTTTCTTCTCTGTGAGGATTAGACACACTTCTTTTCTCTCATTGCTTTTCAAAAGAGAGCCTTTTTATCACTGCTGATCCCTGGGGGAAATCTCTCTCTTTCTCTCTCTCTCTCACGCTTCTGTAGCCGGGACAGTGGGAAAGGAAGTTTTCCTTCATCTCAATCTCGGTGCTGACAGGAGATGCACAGCACAGCCCCCCGGGACCCTGTGCTCCCCCAGCACTGCCCTGACCCTGCTGGGGCTGCCACAGCCCCAGAGAACCCCCAGCACCAACCCTCCCTGAGCCATTTCGAAACCCACGCTTGCGAAATCCCCATAAAAACCCCGCCAGCAAACCCAGCTCAGGGCAGCTACAGGTGTCTGCCTACCTGCTCCCTGCAGGCTCCTATTACATTTTCCAGCGTTTCTTAAATGGATTTTTTTTTTTTTTTAACTCCCTCCCTCTCCCTGGCTGCTGTGGAGAGGAAAGCAGAGCTGGGAGCTGGCAGGGGTTTAGACACGCACGGTGCTTTTAATGGAGCGTCCGCATGCCCAAGTGTGCTGGGATCACAGCCCCACGGCCAAACAAGCAAAGCCAGCCATCCCTGAAGTGCCCTCAAAACTTCTAAGCGCCCAAAAAGTGAACCCATGTTTTTTTCCAGCCCTCTGAGCTCTCCTCGTTACCAAAATCAGGGCCCAGGTTGGTCACAGATGAGGCGTTTTTTTAATTATCGACCACGTTGCAATGTTTGCTCTTTTATTTTTAGGAGGCTGTCGAAAACTATAGAGGAAATTATCCAAAAGAAGTTTGTTCAAACGGCCTGTCAGTTTGAGGAAGTGAAAATTAAACCAGAAAAAAGAAACCCCAGCCCTGAATCCTAATAAATCACACATCCACACACACACACAAAATTGGAGAACTCTGGGCATGCCTCCAAAGCCCAGTAAATGGATGATAAACAAAACAAACCTAGTTCTGCCCGGTAATAAAGGCTTCCACAGTGGGAATTTCTCACTTGGGAATCACTTCCAGTGAGGGCACAGCTGGTGGCACATGGGGAGCTCCCCCATCCCACTGAGCTGTGCCTGCAGGGACAGCCAGCCATGCCATCCCCAAAATCCTAACTGCATGGATTTCCCCCTGTAAATCCCTCTGGGAGCCCACCCTGGCCCTGTCCCTGCTGAGCAAGGGTGGTCACCCCATGACACAGAGGGGTGGCTGCTTGGTTGTGCTGCTGTCACCAGCTGGGCTGGCAGTGGGGACCTGCTCAGGGCTCACAGACTCACCCAGAGCAAACAAAACTCACACCTTGGAGGGGGGAAAAAGCTGCAAAACAAAAGCAAGGGGAAGGGCAAATGGAAGAAGGATGAAGATGCTGAAATAAATCCCACCAGGCACTCAGGTGGCAAAAGCAGGAGGCAAGAACAGAGTGTGGGACAGCAAAAACAGCAGAGCCAAGGCCCCTTTCAACCTCCAGATGCAGCTTCCCACAGGTGAGGATGCTGCAGAGTGATGCCCACCCCTCCCCATCCTTTGAATCCACACAGCAGCAGGGACAGCAGGACAGGGACAGCAGGACAGGGACACTGGCTGTGTCCTGAGGAGCACAGTCCCATGACCCCAGAGCAGCCCCTACACCCAAAGCAGCATTTTGGGAGATCACAGCTGGGCCAGGAGCTGAGGCTGTGACAGCAAAGCCAGTGGAGGGGTGGGAACAAGCAGTGGTGACCCCAGGAGCAGCTGGCACATCCCCATGGCCACCCTGGCACAGCCACCAGCGAGCCCCCACTGCAGGGAGCTGACCCCAGCCCATTCTCCTCCATCCTCCACCTTCCAGCAGATTGCCAGGAAACAGTTAAAGCTCTCTGAGCTGGGCTCTCCAGAGGACTGCAGTTAAAAGTCCACCAGGCATTTTCCCATGGTGGACTTTACCCTGTGATAACGCACCTGGAGGTGCCAGCCCGAGAGGGACCAGCCAAGCCACCAGCCCTGGCACAGCAGGGCGAGCTGGCACCCAGGTGGGTGACCCCTGAAAAACCTGCACAGCCCAGAAATCTGCAAACCAGCCCCCCAGAGCAGCATTTTGGGGTTTGGCAGCGTGAGGCTGCAGCAGCGTTGCGGGAGCTGTGCTGTGTCACCTCGTGTGGGAATGATGTGCCTGTCCCCAAGGAGCCCATTCCAGCATGTCCAGCCCAGAACAGGCTCCAATTCCTGCCTGGCAGAGCCCAGAGATTCCTCTCCTCATTCCTGAGGGAGAGGCAGAGACAAGTGGCACTGCTGTCCCTGCTGGGAACAGCCACCTGGCTCTCCTCTCCAAGGTTGTCTGCAAATCCTCTCTCACCAGGACGACACACACCATTTTTTAAAAGCTGGGTGATGTAACCAACCCGTATTTATAATGCTGAAAACATCCCAAAGCTCCATCTCTTCCAGCTCCCCAGCACACAGTGTTCTCTTAATAAAATAATTGCAATGATGAATAGCTCCTTATAATGTTCTTCTTCTGCAGCTACTGACAGGGCCAAGAGCTGGGATGGAAAGTCCTTCTCCTCAATGAACCCTCAAGGTACATTCAGGATTTTACCTCCTCAAAGCAAAAAAGGGATGAAAAATTGGGGAAGTGCTGCCAGTGCTGTTCCAAGTCATCCCACCAGGCAGAGAGCACTGAAATCCCTCTCCTGCAGCTCAGCCCCATCATTGCCTTAATAACAGTCAGCAAATCACTGCAGGTCAATCCCAGTCCTTGGTTAAGCTGATGCAATCTTGAAACCACTCAATGAAATCAACGCTGGGCTCCAGCTCCTGCCAGGGGGTCCACAAAAATCCACCCTGACAAAAGCTCCTCTGCCCAAAGGCCCACGGGATCCCCAGAACCAGCACCAGGAGCTTTGGGAAATCCAGGCTGTGGATTTAATCCCTCATGTGCCCGTGATTTCCACACTGACAATTACAGGGCAGCTCAATGCATTGGGGTTGGCTTTTTTTTTTTTTTCTTTTTTTTGGTAGAGTCACTTCTGCCCTATTCATTTGTAAAGGTGCTTTGAATTAGGAGTGCACTGGCTCTGCCTTCCTTTCCCACGCAGAGCTGCCTTTTACTCCCAGGCTCTCTGGGTGTTTTCCCACAGCCTGTGCTCTCAAAGACTCAAAATTGAGCAGCCAAGGAAGAGCCCTTGGAAAGTGGTGGCAGAGAGGGACCTGGGACCTCATCCTGGCCTGGACTGCAGCTCCAGGGACTTCCCAGAGCCTGGGAGAACTGGCAGGACCGGCTGCTCCCACCCTGCAGGCACATCCCTACTCCCAGCTCCAGGCTCACCCCTTCCTCCCCAGCACTCCTCCACCCCAAAGCTGTCCTCCCTACAAAGGGCTGGTCTGGGGTCCCCAGATTTGGGGGAGCATCTCTCCTGCCCTCAGGGATGAGTTCCACCCTCCATGGCACTGCTTCCCAGGCTGTATCCTAAGGTTTGCCTGCTTGGCAAAGCCCTGAGAAGAGTTTTGGGGCTCCCCCAACACCATTCCTGGGGTGCTCCACCAAGCTGTGTCCCCAGGGCGTGGTGCTGCACCTCCCAGCATCCAAGGGCAAATGCAACTGCTCCAAGAACGAGACCTGGAGGATTTCTGGAGCAGCCCCACATCCCCTGAGTGTCCCCAGGGTTTTGGGATGGCACCAGGAGAGGAGGAGCCTCCCCTTGTGTGCGTGGGTTCCAGATGGGCACCTCGCTGTTTGTGACCTGCTGCAAGAAATCCCTGCCCTGCAACATTTCCTGCACACACCTAGAGGCCCTGAAACCTCACCAGACGTGGTTTTTCCTCCAGGTTTTTCCTGCCCAGCCTCAGCTCCCATGGCTGAACACCGGGATAACCGGAGCAGCACCTGGGTGCCCGCAGGGAGAGGCACCCAGCACCCCACAGCCATCCCAAAAAAAACCCTGCTGGGAAAAGCCAGAGCCTGAGCCTGAGCCCAACAAAGCCCTCTGATTTCCACAGAACAAACCTGCCCCACAGGTGAGGGGAGCAACCTGCCAGAAGGGAATTGCTGGTTTTGCCCCTTGGAGAGGAGGGTGGCACCCCAAGGTAAAGCACAGCAGCTCCGCTACCAAAACACAGCTCCAAACACTGCCAAAAACCCCCCAGCCAGCGAAATCCATGTCTCCCAGCCTTACAGGCAGCAGAGGAACGTGCTGGCAGGGTGTAATTTGGGGTGCCAGCATCAGCCACCCCAAATTGCCCTCTGGGGGTCCTGCTCCCAGCAAGACCCTGCTCTGAACCGCTGTTTAAAGTCTCCCAAATTTGCACACAACAGGTACCCGCTGGCCTGGGGCCAGGCTATCTCCAGCTGGGATCAGCTAAGCCTTCCTAAGTGCTTAAATAAGGGCCTGCAGGTAATTGTCCCAGGAGCCTTAACTCTTCCTGGAGCCCCTCTGATATCCGGGCCCTGATGAGCAGCACAGGGTAAAAAACCAGCAAGGATGGCAGCGGGGAGGACGAGGATTTAGGGCGGCATAGGTCACTGCACCCTGCCCTTCCAGCACTGCAGAACTTCCCTGGATCTGCCTGGGCATCCCATAAATAAATCCCAGGGCAGGGGCTGGGAGAGCAGCCTGTAAAGCACACAGCATTAACACCCAGGCTGGCACGGCTGGCTCACAGCAGCCAACCACGATTTGCTTAGGGGTGCAGAAAGTTTTGGTTTGCCCCGGCAGGAAGGGAGCCTGGGTGGCCTCTGTAGGTACAGGAAACCCCTTTCTATCACGCACATCACTCTGCTTCCTCTGGATTTCTTTAACCTTTCACTCTTGGCCTGATTTATGCTTTCACACTGATTTTTGCACGCGTGCATTTCCCTCCTCGCCGCTCCGGTGCTGCGGAACCACACCAGCAAAAAAAAAAAAAGCTGGCAGGGCTTTTGGCATCCGGCTGCCCAGAGCCAGAATAATCCCTGCAGGGAAACCTCCTGCTCTGCCTGGCTCCAGAGGAGCCGGGGTTTTGCAGGAGGAGGGGGAAATGCCGTGTGCTGTGCTGCTGCGCTGCGGGGCTGAGCAGAGGCAGCGGGGGATCCACGCTGGGCTGCGTGTGATGGGCAGGCACTGGAGCAGCTAATCTGGGACCCCGGGGACACATCCCAGCAAGGCAGAGCCAGGGATGGAGATTCTGCTGCAGAGATGCTGGGTGGCGAGCCCCAGGCTCCAGCACAGCCCAGGGCTGGTTTTTACTTGCAGGCAAGGAAAAGAATCCACGAGCAGCTCGGTCCTGAGCCCTCCAAAGCACCCTGTCCACAAAGGGCATCCCCGGCACCACAAGCACCTGGAGCAGTGCCCAGTGTCCATCAGGAGGACATGGGGACAGCGGGGACACAGCCCTAATGTCACCTAAAGGGCCTCTTGGGTGGGAAGAGGAGCTGCTTGTTCCCAGTCTCCACGGGGATCCTGGCACAAAATGAGCAAAACATTGGACGGTGCTGGAAGCATCGGCTTCCTGGGAGTGGATGGGGAAGCTGAGGCCAACAACTCCGAGGCACTGTCGGAGCAGGGACAGCAGCACAGAGCCCAGGGGAAAGGCTGGGGAGGAATCACAGCTGAAGTCAATTCTCCAGGCACAAACTGGGAGCATTTTAATCCATCCAGTTGGATAAATAAAGAGTGTGGGAGCAGGTGGCCCTGGTGTCACCACCAGAAGGGATGACAGAGCCAGTGCACCAACCCCGTGTTCCACCCCTAAACCCCACCCAACAGCCTGCTCAACCCCAGACAGGGAAAAGGCGAAAAATGAGAGCAGACCAGGAAAGCATCTCTTCAGCCCATTTGCATGGGACATGGGAGGCCACCCTGAGAGCCACCAGCTCCCGGGGCTCCCTCAGCCTGGCACGGCCACCAAAAAGGAAATGAAGTCGCAAAGGTTATCGCTTTGGGGTTCGACTGAGCATAAAAATCCCGCTCTGAAAATGAAAAACAAGGAAGAGGGAGACAGGGAGAGCGGCAAGGGAGGAGAGGGGCAGGGATGTAGAGCCCCAAAAAACAGGAGAGGGGGTGCAGGGGCTCACCCCACACCAACACACACCTCCACAGCAGCAGAGTTCCCCAGGAAAATAAATGCAAAGTCTGTTGTAAAAGTTTATCAGCGAGGAAGAGCGAGCGCGCCTGACTACAGGATAGAGATGTCATTATTTTCATGCATCTGCCTTACCCAATTTTATTTAGTTGCTTTCTGCACCATTTCATGCTCATTCTGCTGCTGAGCTAGACAATTGCTTTATAACTCTAGGGTGCAATTTCACTGTCTGTGAGCCACACGCACGCATGCGGGGGCTGCGCCGGGATGGAGCGGGGAGCTGCACCTCCCTCCCTTCTCCCCACATCCCCAGCCTTGGGAGCTCGCCTGAAGAGGAGCTCTCTTCATAAATTCGAGGGGGAAAATAAAATTAAAGCGAAATGCTAAGGCACTGTATATATTAATAAATTCCAGGAGTGAGTGCAGAGGGAGCAGCCCCAGCAAGCAGCGGCTCCCCCATTAAGGCTGAGCAGGATGAACTGGAGGGCAATCTGCTCTCTCACGCTACGTGAACGCAGGGAGGCTGCAGGCTGCAGGGCAGGAGCGCTGTGAATCACGCTGGATTTTTATGATCAATTGAAAGTCACACTTGAACAAGTGCAGGTCAGCAGGGAGGGTTGGTCACGCAGGTGCAGAGCTCCGAGACAGCGGCTCGCAGCTCGCTCGAGTCGCCTGGTCCCTCACAGGGTACCTGGGTTCCCTCCTTGGTACCTTTATTTGCTGCTCCCCCACTCAACATCCCCCCCCAGGGCTGCTGTGGGGTGTGAGGGGTCTCCGGATGCAGCCCCAGCACTGATGGGATGCAGTGTGGGATCATGGATTTCCCCACCACAACGTGCTCAAGCATCCCCAGCACTGTCACAGACCACAGCTCCTCCACACCACGCACAGCCAGGGCTCCCCAGGCCTGATAAAACCCCTCATCTCACACAGAAAAAGAAGGGGTGGGGGCAGAAGGGCAGCCCATTTCAGTGTGGTAAGGATGGCCAGCACAGAAAGGGCATTTCTCATTCATTGATCTCCCTTTTCCAAGAGCCCCCACCTGCACACAGGTCCTTGGGAGCAGGGCAGGGAGGCTGAGGGACTGGCAAACCACTCTCACCCACCCTTCACATCCCCAGGAGCAGCCAAACAGCTCCCTGAGAGCCCCAGGCTCTGCTCCTGCCTCTCTGATCCAATTCTCCCCTGCCACCACTCACCATCCCCTCCCATCCCACACCTCTCAGGGCGGATTCTGGCTGGAAGATCACCCCCCTCCTGCCATCCCCGTGCCTCAGGCTGGGTTTTGGCTGGAAGTTCACCCCCTCCTGCACTTCTCCTTCCGCTCTTGCCTCACCAGTGCCATTGCCTCACTGCCACCCCGGGACGGGCACGGAGGAGACGCGCTGCCCACAGCGAAATCCTCTCGCAGCAGCCCACAGAGTTCACAGCAAAGGAAAAAAGAAAATAGGAAAAAAGAAAGAAAGAAAACAACTCTCCTCCAGCACTCACTCGTCAGCCAGAAATGGAAAAAACAATAATCAAATGTTTCTGCCTTCCCACCCAGCTGAAACGAGACCGGGCATCCCTCCCCAGCCCGCTGCTGGCAGCACAAAGGAGCTGCCCCAGCAGCTCTGGGGCTGTAAATCTCAGCTCCCCCTCCCTGGATTTTTTTTTTCCCAAGTCTGTAAAGCTGAAGAAAGCCAAAACTTCACAAAAGAGGAGCCCATGAAAAGCAACAACCAGCTGGGAATCCCATTACCATTTTATTGGTCCCCAATACTGCTATTGGCCCTTTTATCTCTTGGCTCTGCAGCCATCCTGCAGCTGATGGGATCCAGGGAAAGGCTCAGGCAAGACCCAAACCCAAATACACCACCAACCTCCACTCATGGCCAAATAAACAAGTCTTTAACCAAAAAAAAAATAAATAAAATCCCCCAGGGTTTGGAAGAAGGAGCAATGAGCACAGAGTGAGGGATTATCTCCTGCTAGACAAGGGGATGCCAGCCCTCATCCTGCTGCTTAATTACCCAAATCTTTAGGGCGTTTCTCCCCTGCCCTGTGCTTTGGGAACACCTGGCTCGCCCACAAACCCCACCTGGGAGCTTTTCTTTACTCCTGGTCCAAAGGAGCAGTTTTGGGAGGGGGTTTTTTTGGACCCTGTGGAGCTGCCATCCCAGCTGGATGGAGGTTTCACAACCAGCCCACGCCCTGGCTCCGGGCCCCGTTCCCAGCTCAGGCTCTCCTGCGTGCCTCAGTTTCCCACCCTGGATCAGCCTCATCTGGGCACACCAAGACCCATCCCCTCCTGATATGCAGAGGCAGAATTACAGCCCCAAGGTGCAACCCTGGAACTTTTAGTGTGGATCACAGTAAGAGAAAAGGGGGGAAAAAAAAAAAAAACCCCGAGCATTTCGTGCTTACCAATGGTCTGTTTGAACAGGATTATTTTTTAACTCCACGTTAAACAAAATTTCAAAGGAGAGGAGCAGCTTCTGGGCTTAATTTGAGCCCTTTCTTCCCTTTCTCACAGGGGAATTGTTCCCTGTTTATCTCAGATAACTCCCTCCATTTTGAAAAGCTCCCTCCCCTCTAAATAAAAACTCAGGTTGTTTCCTTGACTTTGCTTTGCTTTTTTGTAAGCCAAACCTTGTCAGAAAAGGCAAGGTCTCACAGCCAGTTTCCATCTCGACAATAGAGCATTTTCCCAGGCTAAATTGCTTCTGTCTGAAAATCTTCTGGCAGTTTGAGCTGGCTGGCATGTGTGGGGATCCTTCTGTAGGGTTTTTTAAATCCTTATTTGCAATATTATTTCATCTGCTCCGCGCTGCCTTGATGTTCCAGCAGCCTTTGGAGAGACACAACCGCTCCTCCCTCCTCCTCCTCTGTCCTCCCTCCAGGCACACGCTTCCCTTTGAGGAGGAGGAGAGGGGAAGAAATAAAATAAAAGACAAGCAAAGAGGAAAATGTCAGAAAGCTGCTTTTTGTGTGCGTGTCAAACGTTCAAAGTTATTCCAGAGTCTAGTCTTTAAATGTAATAAAATACAGCAACTCCTGACAAAATCAATTAAAATAAAACCACCCAGGCTGCCTCCCCTTTTGCTTTGGAGCTCGACTGACTTGGGAGAGCCCACCTGGGCCTTTTAGGAAGCAATTAGGGAAGTGCTGGGATGGATCCCGAGTTCTTCTGAGCATCCCCCCAGTGCTGAGCATCCTGGCACAGCTCTGGGCATCCCTGACACTTCTGAGCATCCCTGACACTTCTGAGCATCCCTGACACTTCTGAGCATCCCTGGCACAGTGCTGGGCACCCCTGATACTTCTGAGCTCATCCTGGCATGGTGCTGGGCATCCCTGATCCTTCTGAGCATCCCTCCACACTTCTGAGCATCCCTGATATTTCTGAGCATCCCTGACACAGTGCTGGGCATCCCTGACACTTCTGAGCATCCCTCCAGAGTGCCCAGATCCTCCCACATCCCCCAGCACCCCTCTGAAATGCTCAGATCCCTCCACACCACAGGGCATGGCGAGGACAGCTCCAGCACCTTCCCTTGCCACAGGAGGTGAGGAAGGCTCTGTCAGGGGAATCAGAGCCAGAGAAGGATTAATTAGACCCAATTAGGCTGCCCAGCTCGCAGGGAAGGTCCCTGCAGCACTTGGCCAGCAGGGGTTTGAGGGGTGCCAGGCTCTGGCTCAGAGCAGGAGCCCAGCTGGGGCACAGGGACCCCTCAGTGTCCCCACACCATCCCCACACCCTGCTGAGCCCCTCGCCAAGGGCCACCAGCTCCTGCTGTCTCACTGCTGGGATATTTATAGCAGGAGTGAGTCGGGGATTTCAGGCAGCTCGGGGAATACTCTGAGCACACACAATCCCCAGGAAAAGGCACCAGGATGCTCACAGGGACACACAGCCCATGGACAAGGCAGGACCAAAGCACACCCCAAAGCCCTGCAGCACCCACAGCTCCTCTGTTTGTTTCTTTCCTTAACCATCCTGCAAAAAAAAAAAAACAAAAAACCTAAAAAATCCAAAATTCAACCCAGTGGCAGGGCTCCGACATATGGTAACCCACCCCTGCTCCCAGAAAACAATACTCAACAAAAAGGTTTTTAACCCATTTCTTAATAAATATTTATTTTTGCCTTGAAGATGTGGGTGGGACAAAGCCAGGGTGTATTTTCCAGTGAAATGTTTTGATTCCCCCCTCGTTGGCTTTTTTTTTCCCTCAACAGGAGCAAAACGCCAATAATAATATTTGCAATGAATAACTCAAATTCTGTGGCTTTCTCCCCCACTCTCTTTTAAATAAATAAAATGCCCTAAATTTGAGAAACACAAACGTTCCCTCCAACAGAGCAGGATGACTGTGGAATAAACTCAGGGACACTCTGAGGATTTATTTCACTAGCACAGCCCAGATTCTGGAAAAGACAAAAAATTCCTTCCTGGCTTGTTTTGCATATGTCAGCGAGGCTCCAGCAAGAGAGACCAGGACACAGCCAGACTTCCCCTCCTGCTCCAGCCCAGCAGATGTGGGGCAGAGGATTCCTCCTTCCTCACTGGGATGCTCAGATGCTTCCCACATCCCCCAGAAGTTCTGCTCCCTGCTGATTGTCACATCAGCTGCCAGTTTTTGAGGGTGTAAAGAGCAGGACTGAGCATCCTGCTGAGGCCTCAGCCCAGAGATACTCCGTGCAGCATCCAGGCTCATCCCAGGGGATGCAGGATGAAGATGCTCACACAGAGCAGCCCCCAGCCCTGGGCTGTCCCAGCTGGACATGGGGGTTGTTTTGCTGTTTTCCTCGGATTTGCTCTCGCTTCGGCCCCGGCAGGACCGAGCAGAGAACACGGAGAGTCCTCACCCCACATCCTGAGCAGCTGCAGCCAGCCCTGGCACGGCTGCAGGGCTGGGGAGAGGGACACACAGAGGTCACAGCCCGCTGGAGTGACCTCTGGAGGGGAGCACCAGCCTCAGACACCCATTAACTGTTTCTTCCCCCACAAAGCTGAGCCTTGAGAGAGCCCCTCCAAGCTCAGCACCCCTCTCTTCCTCCCCAGAGATACCCAGGGAATGGGCAAAGGGAAAACAAAGCACTAAGAGCACTGCAAAAGTCAGAGAACAAGCAGGCACCTGAAGAACCCCATGCCTGACCTCAGCCCACACACCCCACCAGAGCTGATGCCCACAGCCCCAAAAGCACCTGCACCACTGATTTTTTCTACATTTTCCTCCTCCTGGAGACCCGGCACAACACAGAGGAACAAAAAGCTGGACAGCCCTGAGCGAGGTAAGCCTAGTAAAGGCAGGACTGGAACTCCAGATGGCTCTGAGGCAGCATCTGCTGGACCCTGAGGTGCTTCAAGCCTCACCTGTGCCCACAGCCCCCGTGCCAGGCTGCAGGTTGTCCTGGCAGTGGTGACAGCAGCCAGCCTGGGAGATGCCCAGGGACGTGCTGTCCTCACAGGCAGCTTTCCAGAGAAGTAGGAAAATGAGATACTACTATTAAAAGTGCCCAGTGCTGGCCACACTTCCAGCAGTGACATCAGCAGGGTTATCTCAGTGTAACCACGGGCAGGACATGGCCAGGAACCACCACCAGGTTTGGCCTGGCTGGGCCAAACTGAGCTGAGATTTTGATGGGGATGCAGGAACAGAGTGGGATTTTGGCCACGTTGCTGCTGTTCCCCAGCTCAGGCCTGTACTGGCGTGCAGGGCAACAAACCCCACAAGCTGGGCTGCTTTTCTCCCCTTGGTTTTTCCAACAGCAGCTGCCAAAAATGACACGAGATAGGGTTGGTGAAACACCCTGGCACTCTGCAGAGCTGGGAGCTGGTGGGTTTTGGACCATCCTACCTCTAAAGAGGCCCCATGGCTCATCCAGCTCTGCTCTGGTTTCACTGGGAAGGTCTCAGTTCACATTCCCCTCAATCCTACAAACTGCTCACAAGCTTTTGGGCACAACCTGCCTGCCCTGCCCAGAGCAGGACCAAGATCCCCCCCCTCCAAAACCTGCAGCAACCACTTTGCAGCCAAAGGGATTTCTCCCAGTAACCAGTGACCAAAGACCAGCACATAAAGTTTGGGAGTCTCTGCTGCAGCAGCACCACCCCAGACCACACACCCCAAACAGCTCCCACGGACAGATGGATTTGCTCCTGAGACAAGGATGAGAGGTTTTAACCTCCCCCAGTAAGGCTGTCCTGGGGGGCTGCCCTGTTTTCCCTTGGGGATGCTCCTGCTGTGTGGCACATCTCTAAAGGAGCAGATAAATCAGTTGTTTTCCACTTGCACCAGTGTGAAAACCCTTCCCCGAGCCAGCAGTCACACAGACTCTCCCCCTCCTACTCCCTCAGACCAACCTGACTAATAACACAGCGCATTTCTCAGCATTTGGAGCACAACAGCAGAGTTCAGGACTGACAGAAAACACAGTTAACACAGACAGAGGCCTGAGCCTGCCCGGATCAACAGAGATTTGGGTTGTCTTCCACAAGAGCATCCAAGGAAATGTGAATCCCCCAAATTATTTAAACCACTCCAGTGAGGGAAGAGAGGCACCTTCTGCTGGGATGAGCCCCAACAGCTGCATGGACGCCACCAAAAGGAGCCGGATTTGGAATCAGGACCCCTCCAGGACACGCTGCAGCTGAGATGCTCTTGCCTCCAGCAGCATCTCCCACCTCCCAGCCCAGGCAACGAGGGGCACTGTGAAACCGGGATTTTTGGGGGCACAGAGATGCCACCTACAGCTGTGCCAGCCCACAGGGCCAGGGTCTCCCTGGCAAAGCCCCCAGACCACCACAGCCCTGGAAACCCACTCAGCGAGCTGGGAAACCTTGTGCTGCATTTGTATCTATCCTGTACTTTGAAAGCAACAACCGAAATTGCGATTTACAAACGAAACAAGCAAAAACACAGAAACAATAACACATCAAGAAAAAAGAAGAGAAAGAAATGAACAGAACACACCACGGCGAGGCTGAGCAGAGATTTAAAGCCCAGGGAAGCCACAGGGATGGTCTCGCTGGCCACGGAGCAGCTCTCGGGAGCCACCGGGCTGAGCGGGGACAGCGATGGCAACATCCACCCCTCTTCCCCCTCGCCAGGACTTGGCGCCAGGCGACTTCGCTCAAACTTTTCTTCCCCCCAGCCCGAGCCCTGAGCTCTGCAATATCACTTCTCCTGCAAGCGAGACGCAGGAGGCAT
>JAOTQZ010000776.1:7969781-7982122 GCA_026546895.1 Pogonocichla stellata | reverse complement strand
TGGGGTTTTGTATTTTTTTTTTTTTCTTAAAGTGATGAGGAAAATAGAGTGGGGAGAGAGGGGGGGAAAGAAAAAGGAAAAAAGAAAAAAACGAAAGGGAGGAGGGAAAGAGGGGGCGAGGAGGGGAAATTAGAGGTGGGGAGGAAGGGGGGAAGATGAGGAAAAGAGAGACGGAAAGGAGGGGGGAAAGGAGAGGGGAAAGAGAAAGAAAGAAAGAAAGAAGAGCAGAAATAGAAGGGAAAGAGGAGAGGGAAAAGAGAAGGAAAAGGAGAGGGAAAAAGATGGGGAAAAAGAAAAGAGAGGGGGAAAGGAAGGGGGAAATAGGAGAGAAGAAAAAAGAGGCGCGCAGCGCTGCAGTGGCAGCCTCGGGAGGGGGTTCCTGGAGCGATGCTGAGCAATGCCAGCTGTGCCCCTGAGCCCCGCTGCCTGTCCCCGGGCTGTGTCACACGGCGGGCAGCGCTCGCAGCGCGATTTATTTCATTTCCCATCCGTGAGGCACAACAAATAACTCCGTGTGCGTGTGTGTGTGTGTGTGTGTGCGTGCGCGGCGCCTCTGCAAACTCTCGCACCGCCGGTACCCCCCCAGCGCCCCGGCCCCCCTTCCCAGGCAGCCCTCCAGGTTTAATAAATGATACTCAGCCCTGTAAGAATGTGTATTAGTGGCTTGATGGACCAGAGCGACTCCACTATGCATGAAGCATATTAAACATCGTATCGACCCTCGCTTTGCCCGGCTGTAACATGCATAACAAACAGGCTGGGGCCAGGCTGCAGCTGCTCACACCCGCTGGGGAGCAGAGCAGGGCACTGAGCGAGGCTGCAGTGACACCAGGGACAGCTGCTGGCGGGGCTCTGCTGGCACAGGTAGCTCCCAGCTCTGCTGCAGTGGCAGAAATCAGAGTAGCTGGGACGATCAGGGGTGTCCCTGGGACGATCAGGGCTGTCCCAGATGCTCTGCCATCACCTCCCTGTGTGGCAGATGCGTGGAACGCTCTCCAGCCTTATCTGCCCTGATTTATTCTTTAATTGGCAAAGTGTCTCGTGCCATAAATATTAGCAGCTCCTCCTGGAGAAGTGAGGCCTCTTATCTGCCATCAGTGCCCTTATTGCCCCATCTCCTGCCTGTCACTCTGGGATCTCAAGCCGCTCAGGAGAGGCTCTGGAAAGGCCCCAGCACCTGGATTTCTCCTACAACTCTTCTGTTGTAGAACAGCAGACCCTGCCCTTGCTGCAGGGCAGACCCACATGGGGATGGTTGGATGAGGGGTACACAGCTGGCAGCACCCCAGCATCCCAGTTTGGGATCTCTTCACCACATCACAGCCCATCTGCTTTAGAGTGAAAAATCCAGATCCACTGCAATCCACCTGAAGGATAAAAACACCAAAAAAGGACCCATCTTGTGTCAGGCAAGCGGCTGCAAACTGACTCTCAGGTGGAGCTGCAGAAGTTAAAACAAAATAAAGCGTCTTGGATCCTTTTAATCCTCTGCTCCTGTAATTTCAGCGTGTCCAAACAGATTTTGGTGTGTGTTTATAACTGGTAACTTCATTTGCTCCCGGGCTGGGACCTGAAATGCCAAGTTTCATCTCCAAGTCAGTTTTTAAGAGTGAGTTACATCAACTCCTTGGAGAAAAGGGAAAAAAAATGGAAATATACAAGGATATAAAGGAACGTTGGGGGTTGTCAGAAAAAGCAGGTTCAAAGTCTCTAAGAGTGCAAAAATCACAGATTTCATGGATATCTGTGTGCAGACTGACAGCTCAAAGGTAGAAATCAGTTTCCTGGTAGACAAACTAAAGCTCATCTGTCTGATAAGGGCAAACACAGCTCGGGGCAGAGCTGGGCTCTCACCTGCCTGTCCCCCCCGCTCTGGGTGCCCAAGGCCTTCAGGGCTTTCAGTGTGTCCATCAGCAGCACATGGGATGGGATCTGGCCCCAAACCCCCATCCCAAAGCAGGCTCAGCAGATCCCAGGGTTACAAGAGCCAAGGCTGCAAATCCACCTTTGCAGACTCCCAACACATGAAATTACCATAACCAGGACATTTCACGCTCCTCTCCCATCAAGCTGTTTAGAGCAAATTAAATTTCTCCCTAACCAGGCTGTAACAGTTCATGTTAGATGTGGATCTAAATGTTAATTGCAGTGACAATAACAGGTCTGATCCTGCAGTCCTTATTTGAGTAAAACCTCCCACAGAAGCCAAAGGAATTTTGCCCCAGAGAAGGCAGCTGGAAGCAGTCCCACATTTCCAGTCTCTTGAAGATGCCAGAAGGTAAGCCAGGATATTTCTGTGATGTTGGAAACCTTCTCTTTCCCTTTCCCCTCCCTTCCACCTCCCCTGAGTTCTTTAATGCACTATTAATTTAATAAGCTGCCTAATGCTGTGCTCACCTTCCCAGGAAGGACTTCAGTCATCATGGGGGGGCACATTCAGATAATTCTGGCAGCTCATTGCCTTGTACATCTGGTTGGTGCAGGGATGCTTGAAGGTCCTGTGCTGGCTGGGAGAGCTGGCTTGGGAAGCTCAGGCTCTGGTCCTCTTGCACCCTTTAGCCTGCTCAGGAAGGCAGGCTGGTAAAATGGGATCATTTAGGGGTGCCTGGCCTCATCTGGGCAGCTCTCAGTCCCAGCACTCAGTTCTGGCTGAATTTGGCAGAGAGAGATGCTGTGTTCATCAGATAAACAAGTCAATTAGGCAAAGGCTTCTCCTTCCATCCACACTCCCACCCCACTGCCATCCCTTTGGGGCAAAGGGATCCAGGTGCACGTGGGCCTCAGCAGGAGACAGGAACTGGGATGTTTTGGGAGCTGGGACCACATTCAGAGCTGGGCACCTGGGCCCAGTGAGTGAATTTGGAAATCACAGCTTCTATGATTTTTTTTCTAAGTGGTTCCAGCTTTTCTTGTCCATAACCCTGAATTATCTGATGGGACACAAAAGCAAAACCTGCTGTGCTTCCCCTACTGTTTTATGCCCTCCTGCACAGTTAGAATAAAAAAAAAATACATCTGTTTTCCTGCCTGGTTGCATTTTGTTACAAATTAAAGAAAGAATAAATGCAAAATCTGAGGGAGAAAGAGCAGCAGCTCATGGGCTGTGTCTGGGCTCCATCTCTACCTGCACATGGAGCCTGTGACAAGTGGCCAGAGGTGCCATGATGTGGGAGCAAGGGTGGCTGTGGCCACTGGCCTGGGGCTTGTGGCCACAGAGTCCCTCCCTGAGCAGGCAGTGTGGGACTCCAGTGATGTGAGAACCAAATCCAGCCAAGGAAAAACACTTTCCACTCATGCAGACTTTGTGGGACTTCTCCAGGTTTGTCCTCACCTCCAGTGACCTGCTCTCCCAAAGTCACTGCAGGTTCCATGATCAGGATCTGTATTCCCTGTGCCTCCCAGCAGAATTTCAGGAGAAAAATCCCTCCACTGTGCAGTTTCCTCCCTGGGTCTGTGGGTCTTCAGGACCTCGTGTTCTCAGGGGCAAGAGGAGCTCACAACTTGCTTTTCCTCCCACTAGGAAGGAGAGAGAGACACACAACAAGATTTTGGGGGACAGGTCAGAGATCCTGGAGCCTGAAAGTGGAGTTAATCTCTGAACAGAGCCTTGCCAAGACTCTCAGCATCCCTCAGCCACATCCAAACCCACGCAGCTGCTGAGGGGGGTTCCTGCTCCTCGGGGAGACCCCGCACGCACAGCCCAGCAGAGCTGCAGGACGAGCCACTTCTGTCACTGCTGCAGATCCCAACTGCCTTGCTTTGTTTCCCAGCAGCATTTAACAGGCTGATGATGTTTGTTTATGAAGTGAGATGCACATGATTTATTTGATCTGCTGGAGAGGCACATTCCCACGCCAAGGACAGGCAGAGATGCTGCATTCTCTCCTTTTGGGGACTGCTCAGATCAAATCCTCTCTTGCACAGGCAGAGCTGTGCTCTCAGCTGCTCCAGAACTGGGCATTAAACGCTTATTAGGGACCTCCAAACTCCAAGCCATGAAGCTGCATTTGTTCTTGTCTGTCTCTGCATATAGAACAATGTTAATAGAGTGTTCAGGCTCTTAAAACAGGTTTGGGGAAAAGGTCTCAGAGTGCCTGGGCTCTGGTCTGGATCCAGCTTGAATAATCCTAAGGGAGGTTTCATCCTCTCCTCATGCTTTTCTGGTGGATTGGGTTTGGCATGTCTCACCTGGCTGGCAGGGACAGTGGTTTAATGAACTACTTTGCAAAATGACTTTACAAATGGAGAGTCCACTCCTGCCTTTTTTAACACCTGGAGATCTCTTTATTCCAGCTCATCACCCAGACCAGGGCCTGGCTGGCAAAGAAGGCAGCAAAGAAAGCATTAAGGGATGGAAGATGAAACTCAGCACGTGGGCTGTGGGATTTACAGCACTCAGTGCCAGCACACAGAGCATCCCCAGGGGGACAGGAGCCAAAGCCTCACCTGATGGGACCAGCAGCAGCTCAGGAAGCCAGGCACTGCTCACCCCACCCTGCTCACCGTGCCACAGACACCTCCTGATTTACACCAGGGCTTGAGGATGTGACTCAGTCACAGCTCCTCTGCTGGCCTTCCCCTGGTCCCTGCATACAGAACACTTTGCAAATGAAGTGTGAAGATAATATGCTTTATCATGGGCATTTATTACCCGTGATTGTGGTATAAATCTCCCTCCATTCACATACATATACATAAGGTGTATATAAATATGCAGTATCCGGCAGTACCCAGAGCCTTTTTGATGATGTCAATGTAGCCCCCATAAAGATAGTGGGAAATGATTCATAATATTTATATGACAGACATGATATGAACTGTAATAGCCTGTTGGGATTGAGAATATCCATAGGTCTCTGTCAGCCACAAATGTGATTTAAATATTATATATGTGGCAACTGTAGCATTAGTAATATGATAGCTGTTATTGATAGTGGTCATAAAATGCAGTAGTTTTGCACTGAAGAATGTGAAAAATAATCTAGTGGTTTTCCTAATGGTCTTCCCAGCAATGCACTGAAAGGAAGTGTACTCTCAATGCCTCCTTTTTTCAATGCCTCCTCCTCTCCTCCCCCCACCCCAAATTACCATCACATTCTCTCAGATTACTGCCAGGGCCATATTTTACTCTGCTGATGTCAGGCTGTGGCATCTCATCCCCCTGGGGCTGTCTGGGGAGGGCTAAGGGTCCCTGCAGAGCCCTGGGCTGTCGTTGAGGCTGTGTGTTGGTGCTTCCTCTGAGAGAAGGAGCAGGAGGAGGGCAAAAAGCAGCAAGAGAGGGGCTCAGGGGAGTGGTGCCACTCTGGGTGTGAAGTCTGGACCGTGGCAAAGGGTCCTCAGCCAGAATCAATCAGCACAGCCCTGCAAAAACAATGCAGCCTCACTGATTTATGCTCACTGTGCTTCCCAAGGGGGGTTCTGGCACTCAGAAAAGGGAGTGGGGCATCTGAATCCTCTTCCTTTCCCTTCCTGGCCTTCCACAGGCAAAGCCTGCCCAGCCAGGGGTCTGCTGGAGGGCTGGAACAGCAGCAGGAGGGTGGATAAAGGCACCTTGAACCTTCCAAGCGTTTATCTGGGCTGGAGCTGAGGAAAGCTGGGAGAAGTGGGGTGACACCTCTAACCCCAAGGGATTTGCTCTTTGGCCACCACACACCTCCTCAAAAGGCTCCTCAGGGCACAGCAGAGGGGCTGAGGGACCCCTGGCCACAAAAACCAGACCCACATCTGAGTAAAGATGTCCTTCCCTGGCTTCCAAAGCAGCAAAAGTCACTTCCCTGCTGGTTGCCAGCCTGCCTTGATCTCCCCATCTCTGTCCCTAGAGCAAAAACAGAGGGGAAAACTCCTCAAATCCATGATAAACCACAGCCATGAACTACACCAGGCCCTGCATTCTCCCCATGAGCAGCACCAAGGCAGGGTGGGCAGCCCAGCTCAGGGTCCCTTGGATGCCACAGCCTGGTGTCACCCAGCAGGGTTTGAGGGGGACTCAGGAGCCCAGATCACACCCAGAAATGATGTCTGGTGTCCATCTAGGGAGCTGCTTTTAAAGGGAGTCTCTGCCAGGGGTCAGGTGTTGCTCAGAGGGGTTCACTCAGGAGGCTGCACCTGTCGAGGGGCAGGTATTGGGATGCTGGCTCCATCCTTCCACATCACAGGGAATAAATCAAGGCAGTGATATGTGCTCCAAACACAGCAGACCTCAGGGCGAAGCACTGATCAGCTCCTTAGCGTGTAGCCCTAAAAAATAAATTAATGAGGGTTCTGTTAGAGGGGCTTTGCAGAGAGCCCCACGCGTGCTCGGCACTAACGAGGGGTCTGGGGCTGCAGGCTGACCTCTCCCACCCAAATCCAAAGGGATTTCATCCCCCAGGATTACACTGAAATATTTTAAAGTTGACAGGGTGCACACATTTCAATTTAGTCCAAAGCACTGTGCTCTTGGTGGATGGAGCTGTGACCAAGGAAGAGTTTGTGCACAAATGGGTGAAACTGGGGCAAGTGTTGATTTTCCCCCAAAAAATAGAGGGGAGCAGCTACCCACCCTCCATCAACCACATGTCCAGCCCTCCCTTCCAGATCTCTTCCCATGCCTCTTTTCAACTTCGACAATACAGAACATTTTATAAAAGCAAGCAAAAGTCTGTTTGAAAGTAAGAGCCCAGGTGTAATTTAATGTCAGTTTTCTCCATCATTTGCATTGCAAGGGACCTGATCTTCCTCTTCCCCACCCTGGTGTGAGCCAGGCATTGCTCCAGGGAAAACCATGGGCCAATTTCTGCTGTCGTTTCCACGAACATAAATCAGGAATTTACTCAGTTGAAATAAGTGGAGCTGCACCAGTGTAAAACCAGTGTGAGCTCCGAGTTACAGTGCTATAAAAGCAGTGTGAGGTTAGAATCAGCCTCGGTATTTATGGAGACAGTTTGAGGAAAGCCTGGGGAAATTAGTAAAATTGGGAACAAACAGAGGAAAAAAAAAAAAAAAAAGGCATGTGATTTCCTGATGATTTGGCAAATCAAATCCTCAAGGCCAGCACTCATATTCCTTCCTCCACTGTGCTGCCTGTTCTGGTGAGCACTTCTGCCAGAAGAGCTTTTCTGTATTCTTCCTCTTCTGGGTGACGCAGCTGCGAGATGCTCGCTATGGAAATGCCGTATAAAAATAAATTGAATCGAATTAGGGAAACAACTAAAGTAATTTCTCCTCTGTCCTCACATTAATCCATTTAGGTTGATTCTCCGGGTGCTCCAAAAGGGATTTACATTTCTATCCTGTCAGCAGCCACAGTCCCTTCCTCTCTGCCCAAACAAGCCTCGGCACCTCCTAATTCGATGTCTTTTTATTATTCTCCCCCTCTGCCTGCCCCTGCCTGGAGACTTCAAGGAGATTTTTTCCAGGGTGATTGGCTTCCCTGGCAGGTTGGATTAAGGCACGATTTGCTCTCAATTGCGACGTTTTAACGAGATTCATTTTTTTGGGTGGTGGGTGGCTGGGGGGGGGGGGGCGGGTGGGGGGAGCCACGAATTAAGAGCAGGGCAAACAAAAACCATCTTGTAAATGAAACAATGATGTGTGAGGCTCGAGATCTAATGAGAAGCGTATCAGTGGCAATCAGAGTTGCTAATGGAGCCTGTGCATTGATATCTGCTCCGAGGCAGCCACGGCAATTCCGGCGTCGCTGGGCCCACATCCCCATCCTGCACGGATTTCTGCTGCCCTAAAATCACACGTTGTGTTTCCGAGAGGATGGATTCCAGAAAGTCCCAGGGCCCTGTAAGTAGGTCAGGCTGAGATGCTCATGCTCTCATATGGCCTCGCAGTCTCCCTGCCCTGCGGGCAGGATGCAGAGCAAGCAGTAAATAGCACAGGGCTGGGGGAAAAGGGCTCTGTGCTCCTGCCAGGCTCGGGGTGGGGACCTGGGAATGGCTCTGGGGACACCCCAGGGCTCCTCTCTGTGCTGTCCCACTCGCTGGTGTGGCACTGGTTCCACTGAGGGATGCTCTGCTCCATCCCTGCTTTGCTCTCTCTGAGTTGGTCAAGGTGTGGTTGGGTATTCCCGTAAGTAAAAAAGGAGCAAAATATTCCTGCATCATCCCAGGGAAGTCACCAGCACTGCCACGATAAAGAAGGAATTCTGCCCTTGATGCTGGTGAGGAGCCCTGCTGGTCTGAGCTCAGGGGCAGCACTGCAGCATAGCCACCCCCCAGGCCAGCTGCAGGGAGAGGCTGGGGGAAATGCTGATTATTTCCCTCTGCTCAGTTGGTAAAAACCCCCAGGATTTGCCATGAAAAGGTGGAAAAGCCCAGAATCACCCTCAAACCTGGATGGTCCCCAAGGTAGGAGGTCTTGAACTTGGCTCTCTCCCACTGCCCCAAGCCCTGACCCCTGCACTGCACAGTCCCCGTTTCCTCCTCCTCCAGAGCCCGGGAGGGTTTCTCTGCTCTGTTATTTCAGCCCTTTGGAATTTCCCTGCGAAAATGAAAGTCCACCAGAAAAAATTCCCTCTTGGCTGTGTCACACACCAGGAGGAGCAGTCACGGGGGGCTGTGGCTGTCCAGGATGCCGTGAGTGGATCTGGGGGCACAATCCCTGCTCCACTCTCCTCTCATCCTGCCCGGACAGCCCAAATCCTGTAACACCTCCAAAAGTGCCACTTTTTTTTTTTTTGGAAAAGCAGTGCCTGGATCATTCCCCTCTGCAGCTCTCGTGCCTCCCTGTCCCAGCAGTGTGATTTCCAGGATGCATCCCGGAATCCTGGCTGCCAGCTGCTGACACCGCACGTTTCGGGGAGAGAGACGCAGCGCTGGGATTTCCAGTGTAAACCATGGGACAATCCAACATAAATATTTCAAAAGAGATGGTGGGAGGGGGGATGGAGAGCAGCTTTGTGGGGGGGCAGATCCTGCTGCCATTTACACAACGTCACTTCCCAGCCTGGGGTGACCTTGGCTGATTCTCCCAGTTTTACTGGGATTTGTGTGAGAGCTGGGTCTGACCCCTGAGGTCTTCCTTAGTGAGCAAGGCTGGAATTCCAAAAGTGTTTTCCTGAAATTTCTTGACGTCTCTTGGTTTCCTCCCCCAGCACCCAGCACTGACCTCAGCTCCCAGGGGTTTGTACCCCTGGCACAACTCTGCTCCACAAACACAAGAAATCCAAGCTCAGCCTCAGAGTATTTGGCACAGCCAGAAAATGAAATGCCCTGACCACGGATGGGCAAGGCAGGTAACAACTCCTGTGGCTCTTTGGGAGTGTCTGGGTTTGCTGCAGCTCCAAGCAGTTCTTGATCCTGCTGTTGGGTGCATCACTGAAACACAGTTTGTGGTCCACCATGCTCTAGAAAATACTATCATCCTAAAGAAATTCCAAAAACACATCCCAGAGGTGCATAGAACACCAATCCTCCACTTCCAGGCCCCAATTCAGCATCAGCCACAGGAGATGTGTTCCAGGCAGAAACAATTGACCTGCCCTGTGAAGTTTTCAGCATTGATGGGGAGCATGGAAGGCAAGGACCAGGACAGTTTTATTTCCCATGCCTGCTTTTTCTCAAGGATCAATGATTCCAGGGTTTTTTGCCAGATGAACCCTGGTTAAGTGGGTGTATTTTGGCTTTGAAAGGCCTCACTCAAGGCTGAGGACTGGCTCTTGCTCAGCATCTCAGCAGGCACTGAGTTTGAAGCTGGGTTAGTGTGGTTCTGGCCTTTGTATCCATCTTGAATGGGCTGGGCTTCAAAACTTAATTTTGGCCTTCTGAGTGTGTGATCATTCCCTAGTTCAGCTAAACCCCTTCCCTGTGTGCAGAGCAGGGCTCAGGAGGGTGCCAGCCCCAGGGGCACCAGTCCCATGGGTGCCATCCCAGAGTGTGGTGTGCCCTGATCTGGGCAGGGATCCATCCCCAGCTGCCAGATGTGCTCCTTTGATGCCAGGCAAGCACAGTCCTGCTGCTCCAGGCTGCTCCCAAGTAACCCCTGGTTCTGCAGCCACAGCTCGGTTTTATCCAGAATTTTGTTGGTGGTCAGGTTTCTCCATCAGGTACTGCAGGGATGTTACAGAAACCAGCAAATCCTGAGGAGAAAAATGGAGAGAAAGGTGTCCAGGCCTGTGAGGACAAGGGGCTGTCATGTCCCTGTCCCACTGTCCACACCAGAAGCCCTTCCAGACCCTCCCCAGGTAATTAACAGAGCTCAGATCACCTCATTACACCAGTGGGTACCTGCCCCGTTATCACCATGGCTCCACAACATTTAAACCTCTTTAGTTTTCAGTCCTGACAGGGGTTTTTAATAACCTGAGGAAGGTGCAGGCAGACTTTGACACGTCCAAGGCAGGGTAATCAGAGATTCTGGGTCTGCCATGGAAGCAAAATGCAGAATAAAATATGATCACAAATAATAACAACAGTGTTTGTGAGCTGCACGATGCAGGAGCTCAGAGTGGGGTTGTTGCTTCATTCCAGAGTGCTCTCCTGCTAAATCTTTTCTGATATTAAAGCTGGCTCGATAGGGTCCTGCTCCCTGGTTGAAACATCAATATTACTAATAAATAGAAATAACAAGTGAGGTAAAGGGCCAGACCAGCCTGACCTGCTTTATGAATTAATGTAGTGAAAACTGGCCCTTTTCCTCCAGCCTTTATATACTGCAGGCACATGTATGAACATTGTACACATTTATTGGACATCAGAGCTTTGGAATACAGCTGGAGCCATGCTGTAACCCAATTACTGTGCCAGGGAAAGAGGAGAGGCCCATTGCCCAGCCCCCTTTGGCTTTCAGGGTTGCTAGGAATGAAATCACCTCTCCCAGCCAGGATTTTTTTGTGGATCCCCTCCAGCCCCAGAGCTGAGGGGTTTCTGTGGGATCCAGGGCCTCCAGTTTGCAGGGATTGTAGCTGGAGTCTGTGGGTCTTGTGGCAAGGCCATGTTTGGTTTGGAGCTGGAGCATTTGGGGGATGGCTGCCAAAAGGAACTGGGCAACCTGACCCCTCCAGCCTGTGCATGTGCTGGTGGCTATATATATCCATATATCCATATATCCATGGCTATAGATATCCATATATCCATGGCTATATATATATCCATATATCCATGTATCCATGTATTCCTGGCTATACATATATCTATATATCCATATTTCCATATATCCATATATCCCTGGCTATATATATATCCATGTATCCATGTATCCATATATCCATGTATCCCTGGCTATATATATATCTATATATCCATATATCCATGCATCCATATATCCCTGGCTATATATATATCCATATATCCATATATCCCTGGCTATATATATATATATCTATATATCCATATACCCATAGATCCATATACCCATACATCCACATATCCATATATCCATACATCCCTGGCTCTATATATATCCATGTATCCATATATCCATGTATCCCTGGCTATATATATATCTATATATCCATATATCCATATATCCATGCATCCATATATCCCTGGCTATATATATATATATCTATATATCCATATACCCATAGATCCATATACCCATAGATCCATATACCCATACATCCACATATCCATATATCCATATATCCCTAGATATATATGTCCATATATATATATATATATATTCATATATCCATATATGCCTGGCTATATATATATACCCATATATCCATGTATCCATATATCCCCGGCTATATATATCCATATATCAATATATACATATATCCATATATCCCTGACTATACATATCCACATATCCATATATCCATATATCCCTGGCTATATGTATCTATATATCCATATATCCCTGATTATATATACCCATATACCCATATATCCATATATCCCCAGCTATATATACCCATATATCCATATATCCCTGGCTCTATATATCCATATATCCATCTATCCATATACCCCTGGCCCTATATACCCATATACATGGGCACAGAGGTGCTGGGCACTGCTCTGCTCCCCTGTAACTCTGCCCTGTGTTTCCTGTGTGCTGGGGGATGATTCCTGGGAGGTCTGAGGCAGCTTTGGGATGTGAGCTGATCCCAGTGATGTTCTATCCCAGATCCAGCTCCCAGGAATGCCAGCACAGCTTCACACCCCAGAGCAGCAATTTGGGGCCAGCCCTTGCTCCCAGACACAGACACCGTGTGCTGTCCATAATTTATAAGCTATTCAAAATTTATCACCAAGAACAAACTCCGGCTGCGGAAGGGTTTTCAAGCCTTGTTAAGTATTAAAGTGGAAATATCCGTGCTGGGGATGGGTGCTTTCTGTCTGGTGCTTGTAGAGCTGAGCAGTGTTTGAAGCTCAGCAGAATCTCTCTCTTCTCAGCTATTTCTG
>JAOTQZ010000776.1:7940719-7967918 GCA_026546895.1 Pogonocichla stellata | reverse complement strand
CTCCCTGCCTGCCCACTGGCTCAGCCTGCCCCGTGCAGACCTGGAAGGGCTCAGATTGTCTCTCTACCCCCCAATTTTTCCTTTCCCCCCTTTTTTCCCCTTTGTGCTGCCCCTCCATCGCTGTGTTTCTCCAGCCACAGCAGCCCCCGGGTCAGGGGTAGGTCGGGGCTGGCCGTGCCCCCCTGCACTGCCCCCAGCCCCCTCCCTGGGGGGACCCTTGCCTTTGCTGCAGGGGGCCCAGGCCGGGCTGACAGAGCCATACAAGCACTTGTCACCCCGGCGGTGACGAATCGGCCTCGGCTGACAAGAATGGATGGAGCTGTTTCCTGGGCTGATGGGGGCTGAGAGCAGGGCTGGGGATGCTCGGGGGGGATGCAGGAGAGGTGCTGGAGGTGGGAGGTGAGGTGGGACTCAGGTGGCTGAGCTGGGGCGGCCCCATGCTGGGGATGGGGTGCGGGGTCTGGGCTGGGGCAAATTTAATAAGTCCTAGGGCGGCCTCCTCGCAGAGCTTGGCTTAATGGGATGCCAGAGACGACAGGGTTGCCTCGATCTGCTCATTCCCTGGGCCTGGGGAACCATCCATCTTGTTCTAACCCTATTTTAAAAAAATATAAAAGGAAAGAAAAGGAGGGGGTGGGGGAGAAAGAAAAATGATAAATCTGTTCAGGGCTTTTGTTTGCCTGCGATTCCTGTAAAGGACAAAAAAATGAAATAAAAGCCAGGCCCATTTTTTCCTTGCTTGGTGTTGCCATGGGATAGAAAAAAAACCCGTTCTCAAGAGTGCAGTGCCTTTGGGGAGGGGAAAACCCCTCGTTAACGTTATGAGTTGCATCTGTTCCCTGGGCCCGGGTCACTTCCAGCTCTCCAGCTCTCCCTTGCCTGCCCCACCCCCCTCACATTCCCATTGCTAATTTATTTGGATATCCATGCCCTCAGAAATCAAAGGGGAGATCCTGGCTCCCAGCTTGGGCTCTGAGACAATGACCACCGTGCTGAGAGCATCCCAGACCTGAGAGCATCCCAGACCTGAGAGCATCCCAGATGTGAGAGCATCCCAGATGTGAGAGCATCCCAGCTCAGGAACCATCCCAGCTCAGGAACCATCCCAGCTCAGGAAGCTCTCAACCAGGTGCAGGAGACAGAGCACAGAGCAAGGTCTTGGTCTGCAATGCCTCCCCATCCCTCTGGAAAACAGAAATAATAATTCTTCTGCAGGAGAGGGAATCCCCCTTTGGACAATGCTGTGGGCAGGAGGGGTTTGGGCAGCATTGCAGATATTGATCCTCCACTCTTCCTTCTGCTGGAATCTCTGACCTGCCAGGCCTTGAGGAGCCAAATGAACAAGCCTCCCTCCTCTGCTCCTGCTTGGCTCTCCAGCTCTTTCCCTGCTCAGGGAATGCATGTGATCAGGACCCAGCACTATTTACCACATCTAGGAGGGTGAGGAGGCGTAAAAAAGGATCTTTGATGTAACACACTGTCATAAAAACATGTCTGTACAGTGGAGCAGAGGCTCTCCAGGACTTTGCAGGATGAGGGAATTGGCTGGATATTTCCAATGGCATGTGCAAGGAAGGTACCAGCCACTGCCCAGGTTGGATCCCCAAGGTGAAGCACAGGAGCTGGCACAGGGCTGGGAGCCATAAAGCAAAGAGCTTCACAGTGAGAGACAAAACAGCCAGAACCAGTGCAGGGAGAGGAGGATTTTCTTACCCAGCCGTGGCTCCTATCTGCTCGGATCCCATTTCCAGGCTATTTATAACCCAGGTGGTGGCAGAAGGCTGGTGGCTGTGAGCACTGAGCCCCCAGCACCCTGGGGCTGCCTGCACCACATTGCCAAATGTGCCTGGTTCTGCAGAGATCTGGCTCCCGGAGCAGAGGGGATCAGCCAGCTGGGTCTGCTCAGAGAACATCCACAGAGAGTTTGGGTGGGTGCAGAGAGGGAAGAGTGGTGATTTCAGCTGCTGTAAAGCAGAGGTTTGGTGCCTGATGTGCCAAGGGGGACCAAAATACAGCTGTGCAGGGGGCTCCAGGTGGGAACATGTCCTGAATGGGACGAGCAGCAGGGCTGTGCCAAAATATGCCGTGAGGAGCCATGCCAAGCCATGCTGTGCCAGCTGCACCGTGCCATGCCATGCCACCCGGGCTGGGGACACACTCATGGAGCCCAGGCTTGGCAGGGGCTCACAGCCAGGCAGAGGCATCCTCACAGTGCTGCTGGTGCTGCCCAAAGCCTGGCATCCCTGCCTGAAGGAAGCGTGGCAGTTGTGCCTGGAAGCCAAGGGGAAGCACAGAATCTCTCTGCACACTCTCAGGATCCTTGGGTAACTTGCAGGTATTGGTTTGCTGGATTGTGTGTTAAAGGCTTCACAGCCCTTATTATAAACACTATAAATAGGTTTGTGGTTCTTCTTTGAGCTTAAGAACAAAAGGCTGTTTCATTATCATTAAACTTGCGTTTGAGTTGCTCTGTGACTGAGTGTCTGGCCTTTTATTGCAAGCCAGGGCTTTCAAAAGCTCCTTAAATGTTAATGTCACCTTTAAAACAACAGTGGCAAGGCCTTTGATCAGCCCTGCCGGTCACTTGGTGCAGCTGGAGTAAGAACCAGCCACTGACTGACTGATCTTGGGGTTTTAATATTTCCCTCCTCCCCCTGCAGATGCCTGGCACCAGGAGAGCAGCCAGGCTTTGATCAGACCTGGGTTTTCAGCCATCTCAAAGGAGATGCTCAGCACTGGGTTTCCGTGGAGGAGAGCAGGGAATGGCCAGGCTGATCCTGCAAGAGTGACCCAGCCACGCTGCCCCTGCCTGGCTTTGGGGACAGGAGAGACCTTTCTCCACTGCTTTACCATAAACCTATGGGATGGTCCAAATTTTGGGGCCACCAGCTGCACCCCTTTTTTCTTTGCCAGCAAACTGGAGGCTGGCAGGGAGCAGGATCATCTCAAAGGCTTCTCACGGCTCCAGCTCTGCCCTTCACCAGAACCTCCCAGCAAAACCACATTCCCACAATTCCTGTCCAAGCTCACACACAATTTCAGCAGTGTGGGGACACGGTGACACCCGTCCTCCCCGAGCAGGCAGCAGGAAAGCACATTTCAGGTCCAATTAATGCCATCCACGGCTGTGCTGGTGCTGGGCTGGGTACAAGGATATGTTTGCAGAGATAAGTGTGAGTGTAACCTGATGACACAAGTTGCCTGCTTCCAAATGTCAGGCAAAGTTCACCCAACCCATGTGAAACGAGTTAAAATTTAACAGAAATCTGCAAAGTGTTGCGCCGTAATTGAATCCATGATGTGGACGGGAAGCATGTTCAGACACATCCCAAATTTGCCTGAACCATAATATTCTTCTGAAGAAAAAAAAAAAAAAAATGGAAAAAAAAAAAAGTCGATTTAAAGGAGGCGGCTGCTGCTAAATATGCACGCGCCCCCTCCTTCCCCTGCTGCAAGGAGAAAGTTCTGTCTGAAAACTTCTGAGTCATCCTGCATCGGTTTTGATGTGTCAAAATTGGTTTAAAAATTCACAGCTGAAGCAGCAGCGGGGAGAGCTGAGCCCAGGCACAGGCAGATGAATGCAAAGCGCTGCAGAGCCGAACCGCATCGGCTCCGCATCCACAGCGAGTCGTTAAAGCCGGAGCCGGGCATTGAGGAGGAAAAAAGGAAAAAGGCTTTTTGGCTTCTTGACACTGTGATGTGGCTTTGTGTTGTTTTTCTCTTTGCTGGCTGCTAATTCTCCCTTTGTCCTGGCATGGCAGGGTGCAAACCCCTTCAAGCTTTAGAAATGGAAAGTTGTTTTGTTGGTTTTGTGCTCCCTTTCTATAGCGAGTTCAGCCCCCCAAGGCCTCCCTGCCGTGGTCTTTGGGCAGCAGTGGCCAGATGTGACCAGCACAGCCCATCACAGCCCCACGTGGGCTGGAATCACCTCTCCTGAGGCTGCCCAGAGCCATCCTAGTGCCCTTCTTCCTTCCCTTTCCACATTCTCCCGGCCAAACCCTGCCCAGGTCCTTCATCCCAAGCCTCAGTCACAGTAAGGAGGAGGAAGCAGGAGAAATGAGCTCTGTGCTCTGGCTCACTCTGAGGTTTTTGTCTCTATCTTTTCCATTTAGGGAATTTATTACACTAAGTGATGGATGGAATGGATTAAAAAAAGAAGAGGATGGCCGTGGCAGTGTGGAGTAACTGAAGACAGCCCCCTGCCTGGGCTGGCTCATGGATGGAGCTGGGGATGCTTTCTGCTTTATCCCTGCTCCTTGCCAGCACTTGAAACCTGTGATCCTAAAGGTCAGTGCCCCTGGCTGCTGCAAAGCCAGGCTCTCCCCTGGACACAGCAGGAGTGGAGGAAAACTGTGAGGCATGGCTGAGACCCTTTGTGTGTTTTTACTCTGCAAGGGCTTTTCATAGGGGAGCTAAAAACAAATTTAGCACTTAATGCTCTGAAGAGTAAACACTTAAATACCCTATCATCTGCCCAAGTGCTTTGTTTATTATCCAGAGAAGCCAAACTGAAGCAGTTTTCCATGGAGATGTAGTACCTCCTTCAGATTAGCCAGCTTAATTAGATCCTGGCTGCAGCGTGTGCTGCTCTGTGCTGATCAGGGAAAGTCAAAGAGCCTCTTCAGAGGCCAAGCCTGGGCTCCAGCTCCACCAGGAACAGGGCAGGATTTTGGGAAGAGAGTGGCAAAGCTGGACATCTCGAGCTCTGGTTCAGGGCTGGTGACAGGGACAAACCCAACACTGGTGGTGGATGTGGAGAGGAGCCACCATCTGCTCCCAGTCACACCAGTCTGTCCCAGCTTCCATCTCTGAATCCCAGCAGAGACAAACTCATCTCTGGTAAGGACTGACAACTTTAAACAAGCTATTTTTCCCTTTTTTTAAAATCGAAGTTGGATGAAAATGCCAGTTTAGGTACTAAAAGCTGGCAAAGGCTGCTCCCGAATAGTGGCTGCCACGACTGGTACTCCCTGAAGCATAAAACCTCCAGTCTCCCATTTACAAGCTATTAAAGCTGTTACATCCCATAATGGAGTTCCTCAGGTGAAGAAGACAAACAAGGGAAAATGCTGAAACACCACTGCAAGGCCTGACACCATAACAGACAGGGCACAAGAAGGATGTGACACGGGGACACAAACAGGAGCGGAATTTATGTCACTGGAGATTACAAGGGCGTCGTATATCAGCCATGGGGACGGGGCTGGCCTGAGCTTTCAGGGGAAACACTCAGAACAACAGCTCCAGCCAAGAGAAAAAGCAGAGCTGGGGCTCTCTGGCAGCACCCTGTGCTCAGGGAGAGCCGGGGAGTTTGGTGGGAAGGAGAGGGAGAGGCCAAAAATGATGCAGTGGCCACGTGCGTGGTGTGAGAACTGGAGGTGTTGCTCAGTTATTAATGATGCTGGGAAATGTGTGCAGAGATAAGAGACACCTGTGCCACGGTGTGAGGGGTTTTCCCTGGGCCAAATGGCATCACTTTGGGCATCAGTGGCTAATCCTGCTGTTTGAGATGTGGGGCTGCTCTGATCCCTCCTGAGCCCTGCCCATCACACCCCACCACCCCCCAAAGCGGCTCTAAAGCTGTGGGGAAGGGGAAGCCAAAAGCTGAGCAGAGCCCAGACTCCAACATCCCACAGCATGGAGGGGAATTCTGTCCTTCCTGATGCCAGAGATCAGGAGCAACCTTCTATCATGGGGAAGTCCCATTGTGGATGGCTTTAATAACATCACTGAACCAGTCTGCAGGGGGAGGTTTTACCCACAGCTCATGGGATTTGGCCATTTCTATATCAACTTTCTCATGTTCATCCAAAAACCTGTAAATAAATAGCCATGAAAACTCAGGAACAGGAGAAGGGTGTTGTCCTTCGGTTGGATTTGGTGTAATGTGAGTACTTTGGACTTTGTTTAGCACTCAAATGAATTATTGGCTCCTCGTCCTTCAGCTCAGAGCATTCTTTTCTTGCTTTAAGTGACTATTTGCAAAGGTGATGTCTGCCCTGTCAGAGAGCAGTCCCCACTCTGCACCTTGCAACTGCTCTTGGAAGTGTCAGAAATTATCAGGAGAGGCTGGATATGGCACTGCTGTTTCACAGAGCCTCTCAGGCTGGAAAGGAATCCATAAGGATCACCAAATCCTACTCCAGGACTGATCCATATGACCAAGAGCATCATTTGTGCTGTGACCACTTCCCTGTTCCAGCGACACATCATAGGCTGGGAAAGGGAGAAATCAGAAACAATTTTTCCCATGGTCACAAAATCAACCTATGACCACGGTGTGACCTGAATATTGAGAATATCTGTGTCATTTCCAGCTGGTTTTGGTGTTGGAAACACCTTTACCAGCCTGCCCCAGTGCCAGGGTGCAAAGCAGAGATGTCTCCTGCTGCGCTGTGCCTGCCCAGGGTGGAAGAGGATTTAAGAATCCACCTAAGGGTGATGCTGCAGAAAGAGAGGGTCCTGCAGGACCTGGCTGCTCAGCTGTGAGTCTCCTGCAACTCCCAGCCCTCATTATTTCACTCCAAGTCAGTGCAGCAGCAGTCAGACTTCAGAGTAAGAGCTGTCCTACTTTCAAATGACTGAATGCAGCCCGTGCCTCGTTCCTGTTGCCCTGAGCACACGTTTCCTCTCAGGTCTGAATGGTTCCCCTCCATCCTTGGGTTACATGAGCTGAAATTGGGGTTGATCTGGGGTTGATCAGTGCAGTAAATTGCCCTGCTGCCTCAGCTGGCAGCAACGTGGGGGCAAGATTGGATTGCTCCAGTGGCAGATGAACTCATCACAGGAGCATCCCGTGCCTGCCACCCTCAGCCTCTGCCTCTCAAATAAAAAATGCCTTTTCTCCTGCAGCCTCACGAAGCAGCAGCTCTGCCTGGAGCCCAGAGGCAGCAGCAGAGCCCCCTTCCCCTGGCTGCTCCCCTCCTTCCCCCTGCACAGGCGATATTGCATTCATCCATCTCGGGGCCGCGCTCCGCTCGCAGCCTGACAATGCCTCCTGCTGATGTAGCTCTTCATTTGGTGCTGCCAGGGACTCCAACAGCTCCATCCATTACCCACCAGAGCATTTCCCCCAGCTCCTCACCCTCTGGGGGTGTCTCCTGGCCCCGTCCCACCCGTGAGGCTCTGGCTGCGGGGTGGGGAAAGGGGCAGCCAGCAGGAGATGGATGGCCCCAAGCGGCACCAGCACAATGAGGTAATTCCACCCAGCAGAGCCTCATCAATCCCCGGGCTCCAGCACGGTGTCCCCACGGCCACGGAGTGCTGGGGCCACAGCCCAGGTGTGTGGCTGTCACGGAGATGAAAGAGGCTTAATTAAGACCCAATAAGCTAAGTGATTTGTTATCTCGGTGCAATATATTACTCCAGCCTATCGATCCCAGGGCAGCACATGTGTCCAAGAGCCACCAACAAGGCTGGATCCTTCCTCGGTGAATATCTGCTGTGGAATTCCTGCTGGCTGCTGGCAGAGGCCAGGAAACAGCCCCTAACATCTCCCCACTGCTGCACATACCCACAAAAACATCAGGATTTGCTTCACCCAAGGGAAGAACACAGTGAAATCTGGGAAGAGGCAGTTTCCATCCAGCATGAGCTCAGCTGTGGAATGGGAAACCCCAAAGTCTGTCCCTGTCCCAAGCTGGGATGTCCCAAGCAGGGAGTCCTGGACACACAGGCCATGACCTTGGTGCTCCAGCCCAGCCAGCACCACACATCCTCTGAGCTGCTGAAACATTCCCTTCCCAGCTAAGATCAAACCATTTATTTTTCAAAACTTGAAGGAGGGGTGAAGGGGAGAGGGAGGGGAACCCAATTCCTTTAACATTGGAAATGTTAAACTGTTCATGGAGTTCTTTGATCTTTTGAGGTTTTGCTGCAAAGGGAACACCCTTTCCCCATTGGTTTACTGAGTCACGCTTATTACTTCAATGCAGAAATATCCTTTATGTCAAGTGTATAAATATCCAGCCCTAAGCTTCAGAAGCCTTCTCATTTTTTTTCTTTTTTTTTTTTTCTGTCTGCCTTTTCACGCTCTCCCGGAGCCGCCTGCATTCTCCGTCTCCGTCACTTCCCAGCAGGAAAACTCGGTGCTCTGCAGGGAGCGCCCAGAGCCACCCCTCTCTGCATCCTCCCCACATTTCTTGTGGGGAATTCGACAAAAAAGCAGGAGGGAGGAAAGGGGTAGAACATCCCGCCTGGAAGCGCAGATGTGTTAATCCCTTATTGCCAGGATGCGCATCTCCCCTGGGATGCGCAAAAAATAAAAGCGCGGGCTGGGGAGCGGCTGCGCGGCTCTCCCGCGTTTTCTCCCGCATCTCCAGCATCTCCGGGCCGAGGCCGGGGCTCAGAGTGGCCGCAGGTGCGGAGGAGAAGCCCCGGGGCTGGCAGAGCCCGGCTGGCACACGGTGCCGCTCGCCCGCCCGGAGCCGGGCCGGGCTGGGCTGATCCCTCCCGCCTGCCCCGCGACTTGGCCCCGAGCTACGTCTGCGACTGGGCTTGTTGGAGCGGTATTGATGGCAGGCGAGCCGCAGCTTGAGCAGCCGGAGCCCCGGGAGGCTTTGCTGCATGCAGGGTGCAGCACCCTCCTGCTCTGCTTCAGCTTCCGAGCAGGATGTCACCTCCAGGACAGGTCACGGGTGGTGCAAAGCGTGTTTGAAACCATGGCACAGCCCTACAGCTCTGGATTGCCTTCTTCTTCAAGGAAAGACTCATCAAACCGTGAGCCTGGCTCAGAGCTGGACACGCTTAGCCAGGCAAGTGGAGGCATTTCCAATCCTCCCCAAAATGGGACAGCATTCCACTCCAGCCAGCTTTGGTGAGAGGAGTCAAAACTTTTAGGAGCCACATCCCCTGTCCAGCTCTTGCTGTGAGCTGATGGATGTTCAGAGCTACCTCAAGTCACCACCTCTGAGAAGCACCGAGCAGTTTCCTGAGCAGCTCTGTGTCCCCAAATCGGGAGCCACATCAGGAATGACGACCTGGGGCAGCAACCAGAGCCCTCACCTGACAGAGGGAGCAGGGCTGGTGCTGTGTCAGAGCCCTCTCAGGGCTGTGTCTGCCCTGTGCCCTCCCTTCCCCTGCAGCACAGCACCAGCATCACCCCCTCGTGTCCCTTGGGCTCTCAATGCTTGTGCTGGCAGTGGCACATCCAGGCATGCTGGGGGACCTTGATCCATCCCTGGCCATGCCAGGAGCTCAGTGTGGCAGCTGCTCTGGCCCCTCCAAGCTCAGCTGTGCCCAGGCTGAGGGGGCTCCTGGCTAACACCTATCCCTGTGCTCCCTCTTCATCCCAGCATGGAAGTTTCTTTTTTCTTCCCTTTTTCCCCTTTGTTGGAGGTCACACCCCCCATTACATAACCAGGAGCCGGCTCTGGGCAGAGCAAGGAAACTTGACATTCACATAACCTGCCAGGCTCTGTCCAACAGGGATTATTAAGTCATTAGAGTCTGTTAGCAAATTTTCCCAAATACTTTTTGCTTCTTCCCAGGGGCACCTTGATGGTTAATGATCCCAAACTACGGGCTGGGCTCAAATTCACCCACTCCAGTCAAACAACCTCCAGTGATCCTCAGGGTGTGGGAGAGCTGCAGAGGGAGGGGGCAGGAGGGGACCCTTAGGAAAATTCCCTCCTAAGGATGCTGCTGGGTGGCAGAGGGAGGGCAGGGCTGGCAGAGGGGAAGGGGAGAGGTGCCCACCCCAGGGAGGGGTGAGGGGGTGATCCCCATCCTCCCTCAGTAACACACACCCGCTTTTCTCCTCAGCTGAGCTGGCAGCCCAGGGCAATATTTCTAACAGGCAACTGTATTGCCTAACTGGAGACAGAATAAAAAATAATCATAAAAGAACCAGTCAGGCAGGCCAGTTGAGTAGAGAGGAGATAGGTTTCACCCACCTGCAGCTGACTTGTCCTCACGTTCTCAGGCTGAGCAGTGTTGCACATCAACACCTGAGGAGCTGAGGCTGGTGACAGGGGACATCCCCTGCCCCAAACCCCCACCCAGGAGCAGCATCAGCTCAAAATCCACCTTTTTATCAGGGTACCCCTGATATTTTTGTGATTGTTGAGAAGCAAAGTCTGGAGGAAGTGTTACAACTGCAACCCAAGGCGTGGGTAAAGGGGAAACCCCACACAGACTCCTCTTATTTTAGACCCATGACTTTTAAAAAGAATATTATACACTTAAAAGGATTTCTGATCCATTTGGCCTTTAGAAAAGCCTTCATAATGTCTATGAATATCAGTAAAACTAGCAATAATAATGAACTGATGGCTACCAGAGTGTGCCTCCAGGTAACTCTGAATAATTTCCACTCAGATAAGCAGTGCAGCTCTCTGATCCCCATGACCCCACACCTTGAAAACCCTTTGAAAGACCAGGGGAGGCTGTGATTTCCATCCCAAGCCGTTTTTGGTTCATATCTGTGAGGAAGTCACCTGGGTATATCCAGCATGAGGTTCAGCATGGTATGAGGCTGCATAAAACTGATTTCTCAGGTAAGTGCAAGCACCTGGAGCCCCCAGGAATCTATCCCACAGCTCCCAGGACAGGGGATGGAGCTTTGCAATGGATTCCCTGACCAGAGATCCCTCAGTGTCATCGACCCCTTCACCACTGGGCAGAGAGCAGGGAACCAGAGAGTCTAAAATTCACCTTCTTTGCAAAGTTGCTGGTGGAAGATTTGTCACATGAGCCTGTTTGCTCCAGAAATAAATCTCCCTTTAAGGCAGGTAAATCTCAGGCAGAATCTGTAAGATACCCTAATGTGGCATTCAGCTGAAGTTAAGGTTATATTCCTCCAGGGATGCCAGATGGGATTTGCTTTCCTTGAAGACAGGACACATATTTTAACTTTAATGGGTTGATGGAGCCCCTTTTATCTTGTAAATATGAATGAGGAAGGGGGAGCTGTTAAATAAATGGAGGGGTTTTACCTGAACCTTTTTCCCTGTCATTGGCTTGGACTGTGCTAAAGACCTTTGTTTTCTCAGTGGAAAACTCGCTCAATCATTCAGAAAGGGAACTAAATGCCTTTTGAGAACATAACCTTTATTTTCTAGATAAATGGTTCACTCAGAGCAATTTGCATGTGGGAAGCTGGTATATGGCAGAGGGAAAAAAGATTATATTTAAAACCCAATAGCAATGTAGGTCATGATACAAACATCTACTGCTGAGATGACTTCTCTGGGGTTGGAGTTAGGGAGCTCAAGGCAATGTGAGAGGATGGGGAGGTTTGTGCAGCAGCTCTGCTTGGGGCTGAGTGGGTACCTGGAGGAGTGAACTGATCTGATCCATAGTGGTCCAGATAAAAGGGGCTGGGCCCTGGGAAGATGCAGTCAACCAGATGAGAAACCCTGCACGTGGTTCCCACCACCCGATCCTGCTCTGCAGCCTTGTCCCCAAGGCTGGCACTGCAAACCCATCCCAGCCCCTCTCTCCTTCCAGAGCTGATACCACCAGAAGTGTCACACTGACCCCACTGACACCTGGCCACCTCTGCCCAAGCACAGCTCCCACAGCAAAGCCAAGCAAGGGAGGGACAAACCAGCACCCAAACCATTGACTCCTGCTGGCTCATCATCCTCCAGCAGCGTGTTTCCCTAAAGTTCTCCAAATCGTTGCACCCCAAAACTTCTCAAAAGCTCCAAATCCCTAATCTAGCCCAGAAACAGTCCCCAGACTTCCAGACTTTGGGCTGGGAACTCCAGCCCTGCTCTCTAAAGTGAGGCAGGACCCTGTGGGGCACTGCCCCTGCTCCAGGTTGTGCCCCTGCCGTGGCGTGGAGGAGGCAGAGCCTGGGAAAGGCGCCGGGAGCAGCTGCAGCACAGCCCGGTGCCAAGCCCAGCTGCTCGTTAATTAGGGTAACATGTTGTCTCTTGTACACACCTCCAAAGACGCTGCATTAGCTTGATAAGTATTTAACACTTGGCACGGGGGGAAATTTCCACTTAGCATCCAGCAGCGCCGAGCAGCAGGGAGGGGAAGGTGGCACAGGCAGGGCAGGAGGTGGCACAGCCCTGCTGCGACAGAATCAGGAGCTGAGGGGTTTGTGGGCTCTGCCATCACCCTGGGACAAAGCCCTGGCTCTGCTCTGGGTTTAATCCCCCCTCTCCTGGGGGTTGTGGCCGCTTGTCCTGTCTTTGAGAGGTTTTTGGAGCGTGCTGGCCGTGACCAGCTCGCTGTGCTGCACACATTGTGTTGAGGTGTAGGTACCGTGCAAACACGCTGCCAGAGAGACATCTTCATCCCCACAGCTGCCTTCCTGCAGGGGGGCTGCAGGAAAAAGGGCCAGGCTCAGCTCCTGGGACAGCAGGATACCCCCAGAGCTGAGGGAAACTGAGCTGGGACCAACCCAGCCTGCAGAAAAATGGTCCTTGCTGCAGAAGTCACCTTTTGCAAGCACAATTCCCTCCAGAGAGGGCAGGGATGAGGGTGACCAGATTCTCTCCAGCTTTGGGGACTCATCCCAGCCACACATAAATTGGGATGGGGAGCTGGTCCCAGTGCATTGGGCACTGCCCAAGCCTTACACAGGGCCAGGCAGCAGCCCAGCCTCCTCGTTCCACTACCAGGTTCCATTAGCATTTTCCATATGTTTCAGTGCAGATAAATCTTTTGTCTGAATCGAAATCAGTAATTATGAGTCAGTGTTAGCACACAGCAGGTGAGTCAGGCACAGAGGCATTTTTGCCTCATACCCTCAAGGTCTAAGACACTCTCCTGAGCCTCCCGTGTGTGGTCTTTGTTCAGGGCTTTCACAAACTTCATGGGCACCCCCCAGCCAGAGCTGCCACCTCCTCCTCGAATCCTCAGGGTGGGAAAGCACCCTCAGCACCTGGGCAATGCACAGGTGGTCCCTGCTCACTCCGTGCTCTGCTCAGTTGTTTTCAGCTCTGGCAGGACGTGGCTTGGTAGAGGGGATGTTTTATTGATGGGTGGGGCTGCTTGGAGATTTGTCTCCCTGCTCCCTTTGATCCCCCATCTCCTCTCCTCACACCCCCGTGGAGTTCAGCTCCATCCTTACCTCCACTGTGGCACTTCATCCTCCCACAAACCAGGCTGAGCTAGCAAAAAATGATCCAACCCTGAGAGGTGTGGTGGGCTGTAGGTTGGTTTGGTCACCCAGGTGCAGCTCCAACCCCACAGCCACCCTGGAGAGCCCATCCCAAGCTTTAAAGATGTGTGGGCAGAGCAGCACATGGCCTGAATCCTGCATCTCTGCAAGGGCCACACTGTTAATGTCACCAGCATGAGACTCACTCGTGGCTCTTCTGCTCCCTGAGAGCAGAACTTCTTCAAGGGCTTTGTCCTAAAAAGACAGGAAGCTCATGGCTCCAAAAGTTATTAGGAGAGAGAACACAGTCCAAGATATCCCACAACCAGCATGATCATCTAAACTCCATTTAATTTAGAGGTGCCACAAGAGAGTGACAACACCTTGAGAGTGCCACGAGCCAGCACTGCACACGCAGGGGAGGGAGAACATCCCCACACTCCCACAGCAGAGATAAAAACCCCACTGGCAGCAGCTAGGACGGAGCTGTCAGCCCCCAGCTCTGCACAGAGATTAGCCCAGCCAGCCTGTGTTTGCTTTCTTTGCCTTAAAGCACTCAAAACCAACAAAACAGACCTTGTTTACTGCCCGTCCTAAACCGCTTAGGCAGGGGGAGATGAGCTGAAAGCTTAGACACGCTGCAGAGCTCCAGCCAGATGTGGTTTCCAATGGCCAGTTAGGCACCTCTGAAACCTGAGGTTTATTAATGAAGGTGCCTGCTGAACCGTAACGAGCTGTTGTAATTAGCTCAGACAGCACCGCCACCAGCGCCTGGCCGAGTGACCACAGCATCTTGGGCAGCTGAGGAAACAGGTGAAGGTCACTCCCCACACTGCCAGGCTCTGGTGGGTGGCTGGGGAGAGATAACAAACCCCAGGGTCACCCTGATAAGGGATGAAAACGCTCCAGAGGTGAGGAATAATTACGTGTGAAGGGTGATGCTTCTCTCCCAGCGACAAACTCCTCATCAGGGCCTCCAGAGCTGAGGATGCTCCACAGAGGGACCAACCACGGCCAGGCTGCACTGAGTTGTGTCTCTGTAGGCTGGAGAGTCCTTCCCTGCAGCTCAGATGGCCCCTTCCCAGTTCAAACCAGTGCAAGGAGCAGAAAGGAGGGGTGTTCTCTCAATTCAATTCCATAGGTTGATCCCAACACCCAACCCCACTGGTCACCTGTGGAGGAGCTCTTGGATAATCAGCAAATGATGCTGGGCTTAGGTAGGAGCAGCTTAAGCTGCAGTCAGCCCAGAGCCCCCAGCAGAGGGAATGGAAAAGCCACCATGGCTGAGGATCAGAGAAGCCTCTACACCGAACCACCAGGTTGATGGGGACCAGGAAGATCAAGGAAGACAAATCCCAGCATCCAGGAGGGGTGACAAAGCAGGGGGACCAGGTGACCCTCCCCATGGGGGCACAGACCCATCCTCCTCCTCCCCTGCTCCCCAGAGCACAGCCCTGCTGATGGAAGTCAGCACCTCACCCAGCAAACACTCACTGGGAGCTTTTCACACCTGGTTCAGCCTCTTGAAGTTTCACACCAGTGAAGAGCTGTGACCTCAGGAAGGGAGGGTATCAGCTATATTTCCCAAATATCAGCAAATCGTGTGAGAGAAAGAGATATGCTAAGGGGGCAGACTGCTCAAACCATTACCATCCTTCTTAGTACCACTTAGCTGAACCGTTAAAAAGATCCAGGGCTCCCAAAGACAATTAAGCTCAAGGGAAGCCATAAATCTCAATAAACATCAAGCCAAGTTTTCTTCACTGCTTGAAACAACAGATATAATTTCATTGGTTACTGAGCTCATGCTCCCAAAGGGATTTCAGATAAAAAGCCACTTATTCAAAACACCAAAGCCAGGCTTCTCCTGTCTCTCAGGCTACCGAGGGGTCAGATTTCCCAGCACGGGAACATGTGCCCCGCGCTCTGCAGAGGTGGAGCCTGGCTGCAGCAAACCTCTGCAGATTTATGGTGGCTGTGGCACGGAGCTGTGACCTGCCACCAAGGTCAGGCACCTGCCTGGGGAGGTGGCTGATCCCAGTGGGAGGCAGGAGGGGATCTGGATGCTGGGCACAGCCCTCCATCCTCTGCTGAGCTCAGCAGGACGTGGAGCTGGTGGAGCTGGACGCCTGCTCTGGGACCCCAGGGACCAAGGTCACGTACAGCCAAGGTTGTGGGGAGCATTTTCTGTACCTCCAAGCTGGTTTTCATCCCTGCCTCATTATCTCTGAGGTACTTGAGGAGCCCAAAGGGTGGCACAGAGCACAGCAGCTCTCCAGGCTGCCCCAGGAGCCTCCTGGCACTTTGCCCTTGTGCCGTTTGTCCAGCTCACAACCAGCCTCTCTCACCCATGTGCTTTCCTCTGCAGAGATCAGAGTGAGAGCCATGCCAAGGCAGCACATGCCAGCCTCAAGTCCTCACTCCAGGGTTTTTTCCTGGCAGGTTCTGTGCTCAACAGGGCTGAGGCCTCAGTTTTGACAGCTCTCTGCAAGGTCATTCCATCCGCCAAGTGCTGCTTCCTTGTGCTTTGATTTAAGTTCTGGCATGCTTCTTGTATTGATTTCTCTCAGATGTATTTTATGGGGAATAAGCACTCAAACCAGGAGGCCAAGACCTCCTGCATTGTGCACGGCATAGTAATGGATGAGCTCCTTCTCACACTCTCTCCCTCCCCTTGTCCCCAATTCTCTCACCTTTTATTTAATCCACTTGCAAATGCAATGGGGTGAAGGACAGCAAATGCACAAATACATGAAGTGTCCCTGCTTTGGATGCTTCCCTGGGAGAACCAAGCAGGGGATGACTTTGGGCTAAGAATAGAAAGACTTCTCCCAGTTTTTATCAGGAGTTTCAGCTGCAAAAGCATTTCCCTGGTTGAGACTGAGGGATCTCCATGACCACTGGGCAGTGGTCAAGAGCCTCAGGGAGTACAAAGAATTCAGCCTAGTCATAGTTTAGCACCTAAAAGCTGCAGGTGGTAGAACCAACTCAAACCTCAACTTTTCTCCCCAAGAGAAACCATCTTTACCACCAGAAATGCCCTGGTGGGATGGCAGGGAGTGTGTCCTCATATCTGTTCTGCTGTCTGTGCAGACTATCCAGGGCCAAATATACCCAAACATTCCAGGGAAGGCTTTTCTGCCAGCTGAAAATCTCCTGAGCTCAGCAGAGGTGGAGACACACACGATCCTGAGCTGTCCAGGTTTCCAGCCCAGTGGTTTATCAGCATCCCAGATGTGCACTCTGGGTTGGCTGCACTGGAGGTGACCTTGGCAGTGCTGGTGTCCTGGTTAAACCCCAGCCTTAGGTGAGACCTCAAAATCGCCACCAGAAACAGCAGAACATTTCAAGGGACAAACCCTCAGCACACTCAAGGCATGTGTTTTCCCTATTTTAGTATACAAACTACCTGGGATCCCTATTGGCAACTTCAGGTTTCCCAAAACCCTGAATCCAGGCTGCTGAAATGATGACACTGCTGTAGAAGTGAGGACTCCAAAACTCCCATTCAATATATTTTCCTCTGGTGACACAAGCCCAAGGAGTCAGGATTTGGAAGGCAGCCCTCCTTCTGTCCACTGGAGGAATAAAAACATGGTTATTGTTTTTCTCAGTGAACTGCAAAGCCTGTTTTTAAGTGAAACCTGAGCTTCCTGTCTCATCACGTGCTTCCAGGAGCTCGAGCTTTAGGAAAACCAAATACTTTCAAACTCTGGATAAGACCATTAGAGTTGCTTAATTTCCTTTATGTCCATCTGTTTCAGTTCAGCTCAGTTGCTTCTGTCCCAGACAAGACATTTGGCTCTTCTAAATAAATCTTATAGCCCATTTGGATTAAAGACTTTCTGATGCAGCCTCTGAATATAATCCCTCTGATTTGCATCTCAAAGAAATCGAGTTAAAACCGACTAAGAGCCATACACGGAGTGCTTGGAATTGCTGGAGTATGTGCAGCACTCACGAGGTCCCATATGGATAATGGTGCTTTTGTTTGGAATTTCTCATGAGCTCCTGCGCTCCCCTGGCTGTGGTCGCACCAGGCACACTCCGGGGCTTTCGAGGCAGGCAGGGTGAAAACATAATTGACTGCTTTTGCTGCTGTCCAAAGCTCCGAGTCTTACACCCCAGAAACCGAGAACGCTGCGAGGAAAGTGCGAGACGCACTTAGAGTCTGGGGCGGCAGATGCCACCACGGGGACAGCGGGGGATGGATGAATGAACCGCAAATCCCCCTCGAGCTCTGCCAGCTCCGGGATTATTCTATTCATGATGTCCAAGAGGTGTTTTTGACATGGAGGGAGAGCCGAGAGCTTTGCGCCGCGCTGGAGCGCATCGCTCAGCGGCTCCGCGCGCCGCTGTCCCGCTGTCCCCAGGCTGCTCAGCCGGCGTTATCTCATTTTTTGGAGCGGCAGAGCCGGGTCACGGGATGCCGGGGTGCTATTCCTGGCGGTGACGCAGCCGCTTTCCTGCCCAGGCAAATGCTTTTCCCCTTTCCGTGTCCCAGGGTACCTGTCTGTGACACATGCCTTGCGAAACGGCTCCGCTGCGCTCCGAGATTCCCCAGATAAGAGGCTCCGTTCGAGCCTTGCTGCTGGAGGAATTTTGGCGGCAGCCCAAGCGCTGCTGTCCCACTGATTCCTCTCAGGAGCGTTTGAAGGCTCGAGGTGTTTGTGCCTCTGAGGCGTGGGAACAGCTGCTTCCCTCTTTTTAACCTTCGCAGCGGTAAAATCATGGGGGAAAAAAATTAAAAAGGAAAACTTACATAACTCTAAAAAAAAAAAAAAAAATTAAGCAAAGATTTGCTGCATCACCAGTGCTGCCCATGGCAGAGCTGTGCTCAAAATGGATTCAAGGGAGGGATTCAAGACCCTGTCACAGCCTCCTTCAATTACATAATTACAAGAGGAACGGACACGGTTGCATTGACAAACTCCAGACCTCCTCCCAAAGATCCCAAGATTATCAGCTCCTTGGGACAGTGGGAAACTGAGTCACAGAGCAGGGAGGTGTTTGGGTATCAGGGTTACTGCAGAGGATCAGATCCACAGCAGGACACAGGCAGGAATCCCTTTGCTAGGGCAAAGCAGACGCCCACGCTGCTAATAATGATAATAATTAATTACAAGGACTGAGCAGAACTGCCCCAGCCTGAACCTTTACCCAGAAAAACCTCATTTTCTCTGGATGAGAAGAGCCTCAGTTGTTTACCACAGAGGAACAGGGGGGAGAGCCGAGCTGGACCCAGCCCAGACCATCACCCCCTCCCCTCTGCCACAGCCCCAGAGCCATCACAGGACCATTAAAAGCCAAACTCATTTCCAGAGCTGAAACCAACTGCCCGTAATACAGACTCTGCTGCAGCTGTGGTTCCGTGTGGCACCTGAGAGCTGCGAGGTTAATGACACAGGGCTGTCAGCAGCCTTAATTATATTCCCATTTTTCCAGCCCCTGATTAGCTTTAGAGCTCATCTGGTGTCAGAAATTTGGTGCCTAAGCTTTGACAAAAGTGTTTCATTATTACTTAATAAACGGGCAGAGAGGGAGGGCACGTCTTTAAGCTCTGGCTTGTAAAAGCTTCCTCTTTTTTCCAGCTTTTTTTAAAATTTAACCTCCCAAAAGCTCCCTTACCTCGGCCATGTGGGCTGACCCCATTCTCACTGCCCAGGGAAAAGCCCCCCACATTGCTGGGACCCCCAAATCTGTATCAAATTCCCCCCATAAATGTGTTCTGTTCAGCTGAGAGCCTGCTGCTCTGTGGCTGCTGATGGCCAATTAATAAGAATCATTTATTTCTGTTCTATCGCCCCTAAAATGAGCCAGGTGTTTGCAGGGAAAAATAATAAAATAAAAAGAGATTTAAAAACAATACTAATAAAAGCACAAGCTTCGAATCAAAAGATCTGAACAGCTTAAAATCTAAAGCAGAGCTTAGGTGCTTCTTGAGATTCAATTTCCTCCAGCTCTCAGTGAAGTTAATTAGCTTGAATATTAATAGAAGTGGTGAGAAGGAGCCTGGTGTCTTTGAACTCCTTCTCTAAAAACACAGTGAGCTCCACCACAAACCTCTCTGGGACCAAGGGCTGCCCAGCAGCTCCCTGTCCTTTCTCAGACCCCCAAAGGCAGCTTGGTACCCAATTCCCAATGAATTCCCCCAAAAATTTTCACCCCTCAATGTTTGTTGTTTTTATCCTTTCGCAGGAAATTCCTGGAGTGGAAATTTGAGCAAATCACAAAATACTGGACTTGTGCTCAGACTGAAATCGCCGGCGCTGCCTGGAGGAGGATTTTAAAGCCAAGGGTGGCTCTTCAGCATCATGAGCTGCGTGTTCCCTCCCAGCTGGCCTGGCAGTCAATCCCCCAAATCCCTCCTGTGTTTGTGGACATCACTAACCACATTTTCCCTGTTCCTGTGAGGATGAGAGGGGCCTGCCCAAAGGAGCAGCACGTGGGGTAGGGTTTATGGTGCTGGTCTCTCTCTGGCCTTGGCCACGTTCATGGCAGTTGCCTGAGATGAAGGACGCTCTCAATGACTTTATCCTTGACCTCTGATCAGTCAGAAACCACGGAAGTTTCCAGCACCTCCAGCCACTTAATGTTTAACTTCTGCTGTAGCTTCTGGATGGAGATACTGAGACGATTTTGGCTTTGCAAAGGCAACAGGGCTGGAAGGAGCTGGCTGCAAATCAGTAGCAGGATTGTTCTCACCCTGGTTTTGGCTTTTTAATTGCCAGGCAGAGTGACAGGAGACATTCACTGCAAAAAAGCTGCAACCACATGAAATTTGCCTCGTTTGAGGTTTGGTTCCAGCGGAGCAGTGACTGATAGAAACCAGGCTGGTATTAACAGAGCCACTTCCAGTGTCTCCAGTGGTGACAGCACTGGAGTTTGGCTCAGAGGATTTCCAGAGGCTGGAGATGGGTAGGGAGCAACAAGAGCATTCAGTGAATGGCCTCAGCTCAGCACAAAGCAGTGGTGTGGGATATTTTTGGCACAGTCTCACCACTGTCCCTTGAGTGATTGAAACAGCCCCCATCAAAAAGAGACCATGGGGAGGTTGGTGACTTCTGCGTGTCCAGCTTGTAAATTATTCCCATGCCCAGGAATACCTGAAACTATTGGAAAGAATCCACCTCCTTCCCTTTTCCCTTCGTGTGAAAAAAAAATATTACGTGGGAAGGAAAATCAGCTGGAATAGGAATGGTTTTCCATCAGTGAGGAAAGCTGAGGTGAACATTCCCTCTGAACGGAGGAGGACTTTGGTCCAGCTGCCTCCCAGCAGGGCACCAGTGACACCAGTAACACCAGTAACAGCCCTGCAGCCTGTCCCCATGCCATTTCCAGAGCTGGTAACGAAGGGCAAACACCAAATGCTCATTGCATGGAACCCACCCAGGCTAATAACAGTATTAATTACAGCACACAGCCCCTTCTTCCCACTGTAAATCTCTATTAGCAATAAACTGGAAGGGTCATAAAAAGGAGTTTACAATGAACCCACCAGGCAATATGTGTCTGAATCCTTGGCTTTGTTGCAGCTGGCAATAAAGCCTTCTTTTATTAGAGCACATACCCTGCCCTGCAGATAACGTACAGGGCCCAGGACTCCTCGAAGAAATGATGCAAAGCTGTTTAGTTGCACTTTGATTTGCTGCAGAGCTGTGTGGAGGTGGGAAAAGCTGAGACTCCTGTTCCCTCATCCCAGCCTGACACTGAATCACCAGAGCGGGAACAGCCTCGGTAATTCTGCATCGTAAATGTTCCCCTGCCCTGTGGAGGGGGAAAGCTTGAGGAAACAGAGAAAAAAAAAATAAGAAAATAAGAAAAAAAAAAGTTGGAGGTAAATTAAGAAACAGATGGAAATCCTTGGTGTAAGAAAGGAGTAGCAAACGGCTGTGGTGGTGTCATGGGCAGGGGTTAATGTTTAAGCTTCTGTTTTTGTTTATAAAAGTTGAGAGCAGATAGTGCTGAGTATCTTAGAAATAGGCACAGATCCATCCAGGGGCATGAGGGCCAGGCCTGGAAAAGATTTGTTGGCTTCAAAGTCCTAGTCAGGCTGGCTCCAAAAGAGGCAAAACATTTAAAAATAAGGGGAAAAAACCCCAAAATAAGCAAAGGTTGATATCTGCAACTTGTGGCACATGAGAGAAATGCCCAGACTGGCACAGAAAAGATGTCCCTTTTGGACTGCCTCCCCAGAAACACAAAACTGGACTTTGATGCTCTTTGTAGGTCCCTTCCAACTCAGGCTAACTCTGCGATTCTGGGAAAGTTGGCTTTGCTGAAGGACAAGCACCACCACTGCCAGGAGCACTGCCAGAGCCACTGCACAGCCCAGTGCTGCCCCTCCTCCCACTCCTGCCCCAGCAGGGGCTGCCTTCAAGCCCTAAAATGGGGACCTGGATCCTCTGGGCTTGCAAGACCCTTTGAAAGGACCAACATTAATTGAAGCTCAGTGGAAGGTGCTGTAGACACCAGTGTGAAATCACCAGTTTTATTCAGCTCACTGCTCGGGTAGGATTGTTCTGAAGTGCAGATCAGCCCTTTCTCTTATATATCTTGCAGTAAAAGTAACAATTCTGTCACCTCTGGAGCCATTTCTCTGCTGTTTGCAGCCTTGCTGGTGCTTCAGTGTTTAGCTGGAGGGCTTCATCTCCTTCAGGCAGCCACCTGTCAATTATCCATGCCCTCCATAAATAAAATAAATGGCTGGTGGCTTTTGTTGTACCCATAAAAAGTCATTCTCCCTCTGTGTTTGCAGTAAAGCTGGTGGCACTGTGCTAGGACAAGGCAAACAGATTTTTTCCAGGCAGTTTAAAGCCTGGCTCCAGCACTGTGGTTTGGACCTTCTTTCAAGCTGAAATTCAACCACAGCCCTTCACACTGCTGCCTTTATGCTGCTCTGAGGTGTGTTTCCATTCTTGCAAACACTCCCAGTTTTGGGGCTGCTCTCGGACAAGTTATTGCCCAGAGGAGCCCCTGGGAGTGTCCAGGCCAGGCTGGACAGGGCTTGGAGCAGCCTGGGACAGGGGGAGGTGTCCCTGCCCATGGCAGGGGGTGGAATGGGATCAGCTTTAAGGTCTCTTCCAACCCAAACCATTCTGGGATTTTATCCTGCTGCCCTGGACAATGGTGAGGCCCCACTGTGGTTGTCAGATGAACAGGACAAGTGCTCTCCTCAGTGTGGCCTTTTCAAAATTCCCTTCTCCTCCTTCTACCCACGCCAGACCTGACATCCTCAGGAAAAACTCTCATCCCACTTCTCCTGCACTCTTCCCTTCCCAGGTTAGAGCTTTTCCCAGCTGGGTTTGCAGGCCAGACACACTCTCAAAGTCAAGGGGAGAAAAATAACACCCTGGAAGCGCTGGAGCCCTGGGCCTGGCTTTTTAAAGATGAATATTCCACAGAGAAATTAGTCATTGTTTTTTGTGGCTCTTTTACAGAGACAGAGAAAGAAAAGAAACTGATGTAATAGGAGACATTAGCCAAGCCATCTGACTAAGGCACCTCACTCCCCATCCACCACATCCAGCCTGCTTGGAACTCCTGCTGCCAGCCTGCTGGGGCACAGGCTGGACCCCAATTTTGGGTGGGTCTGCAAAAGTCACCCCAAAATCAGCCTCTGAACCCACCCCACAGGGGGAGCAGAGGAAGGTGGGGAGTGCCACCAGGCTGCAGCCAGGCTTGGAAGGGACCTTGGCTCCCTGCTGGGCCCTTTGCCACCAGGCTGTCCTTCCCTGTGCTACTGAGAGTGCTGGGTGGCCAGCAAAGCTCCTGAGTCATCCCCATGCAGCCCCATCCATCCATCCCCATGGAGCCCACGTGGGAGGGGACATTTTATATAGATATATCTGTATTTTTACTGCAGCTGGTAGCCCTGTTCCTGAGGCCAGAGGAATTGTTACCTGCTGCTTTCATGCTATAACAAAGAGCATGTGTTGTACCATGCATAAATTCAGCTCCTGAGCTGATGAGCGAGGAGATTTTTTTCCCTTCTCTGCCCAGGACTGTGCAGATGAGTGCTCACATTTATCCAGCACAGGAGTGGGAAGGGATGGCTGGGTGAGAAGTGGGAGCAAGGCACACATGTGCACACACACAGGGACACATGGCCCCGTGCATACTGAGCCAGAGAAACGCTGCAGCTCTCTAAATCTACCCAGCAATCCCACACTAATCTGCTCAGTCCCAGTCCCAAATATAACTCAGGGACAATAAATAAACTAACAGGAGTTAAATAAGTTCAGCTTCTTAACCTTTGCACAGATCAATCCCCGTGTTATTTAGTTTTTCCCTTGTTTCTCTCTGTCCCCATGTCTTGTTTCTCTCTGTCCCCATGTCTTGTTCCCTGCTTGGCTCCAGGGACAGCAGGGCACAGCAGCCAGGTGAGCAGGTAGCTGGAAGCAGAGGGGGAAGACCCAGATCTGTGAAAAAATTAAATCACCAACCACTTCCTTTCTGAAACTTGGGGCTGTTGCTTCCTGCTCTGCATCCCAGATCTCAGGAGGTTCCATCTCCAGGAGGATTGACACCCTCAGGGTGCAGGAGTTTAAAAATCCTGGGTTAAAAAGCTCTGGCTGTGTCTCCTGCTTATAAATCCCACTCTGCCAGTTGATAGTGAGATGGTCCATGGATTTGAGATCTGTAAAATACCTGGTCCAGCATGTGCTGGAAGAGAGTTTACCACATCTTCCATCATGACTCATGTGCTGCTGTGCCACACACTCATGGGGAAAATATGATGCTGGTACCCAGCAGATGCCACCTAAAAGGGGACAGTCCCAACTGCTCAGCACATCCTCCTGCTTTATTACCCATCCCAGCAGGAATAAGTCTTTCCTCCCAGCTGGACTTGCTGTTCCCTCAAGAATGATGTATCTCCAGCCCTACTGCTCTGCCATCTGCACAGGCCACCATTTCTTAGGTATTTTTTGAGGTGGTCAGTAAAGCCACCATCCTGCGTTGCCAAAATCCTGGGAGGGTTTTTTACTCTGAGCTGGGAAAAAGAAGATGTTTTCCAGACTCCCGCCCTCGGAGGATGAGTTGGAGGAAATTAGCAATGATGCACCACTGAAAAAAATCAAATTGTTCCAGCAAGTTCAAAGCTGAGCCAGTCTGGAGACATCTGCACACCACATGCCAGGAGCAGTGAAACACCAATAAATCCTTGCAGGATGGCACTGAGGGAAGGAAGCTTGAGCTGCTCAACCCAACTGGGGAAGCTCCCAGTGCTTCTGTCCTGAGGTGCCTGAAGAGACTCAGTGGAAAGGAGATAGTTGAGGGAAGAATAACAATTTTGGGAGAAAATGTTGAGCTGGACATGTTCATAGAATCCCAGATTGGTTTGAGTTGGAAGGGACCTGGAAGATCTCATTCCAACCCCCTGCCAGGGGCAGGGACACTTCCCACTATTCCCAGCCCCAAGCCCCATCCAACCTGGCGCTGGACACTTCCAGGGATCCAGGGGCAGCCACAGCTTCTCTGGGCAGCTCCCCACAGTTACCTTCATTGTGGATGTGGTTATTGCTCCAGTTTCCAGAGTGAGATGACCACTGAAGTCTGTTTTCAGATTGAAACCCAAAATCGTTAGGCCAAATCCAAAGAAAACCTTTCTAAAATTGGAAGGCTGCCATGAACTGAAACAGCAGACAAAAAGGGAGTCAAGAGTCCAATTTTATTTCTGGAGAAAAGGCTGGTTTTAAAATAAAAGTAAAAGAACCTTGCCAGGTGAAAAATGTCCATCCCTTCACCAGAGATCAATAACTCCACAGGATCAGGCACTCAGGCCGCTGACCTGTGGCTGTTTGCAAAGGGCTTTCACTCTGCCCACGGAGCCCAGAGTAAAAAACTTTACAATGTTCAAAGAAAAGTGAGTAAACAACCCAAAATCAAAGGTCCAGGAGCTTCTCATCCAGGTGGCCTCAAGATTGCACATGGTGGAGGAGGAGATGTCAGTCCAAGTGGGAAAATCCCACTGTACCTGAGCAACATGGGAGCTTTGCCATCATCTCCAACAGAGGCAGGAATTATTCACTGTGTTTTTCTGAACTTCTGTGTCATCCTCAACTCCATCCCTCTGGATTTTGTGGCTGAGGAAATGCCAGGCCTGGAGCAAGGCAGTTGTAGGAAAACTTTAGGTCCACATTTAGCAAGCACAAATATCCCCTTGTGAAAATCCACGTCGGTGTGATGGGTGGATTCCTCCACCTTCAAAACTGGGATGGATTCTTCCACCTTCTCCAGGCTGGGATGGCAGGAATGCTGTGCTGGGAATTCCCACACTGACAGGTGCCACACTCCATCCCCAGTGCTCCCAAACTGGGTGAAGCCCCATCTCCCCACCCAGCTCCTGTCATTCCATGGCCCCACAGCAGACATTGCCTTCTCCAAGGAAAAATTAGGGTTGAGCATAGTTTGCACACCATGACCAGTCCCATGGTCCTTATATATGAACAGGGCTCCTGCTCTTCAGGCACAGAAATTCAAATCAATCAAAATCTGCTCTCAGCATCTGAAATATCCATCAGTAGAGAAAGGAGGCAGAGGGAAGGAGCAGGGTCAGGGCTGGCCCACAGCAGAGGAAGAGACGTGAGAACAGAGCCTGGTGCCTGCCCTTCCTCTGAGAGAGGAGTTTCACACAGACCTGAAACCAGATTGTCACAGCAGGGATTTTGCAGAAGTGCTCCAGCACGGGGGAACTCCCATGGGGGTGCTCAAGACCAGACTTTCCTAAAGTGCTCACCTGATCTGCTGCACTTTTTGGAAAATGTGACACACAGAGCAGATAGCTGTAGACACTGCTGTCTCATCTAGGTATGGCTGACTCAGATAAATATATAAATATATGTGTGAGTGGCTTAACACACTTCCCTTTCTTCCTCCTCTCTCCCCCCAAGTTTTGCATGTCTGAAGCTGTTTCAGATAAAAGATACTCAAAAATGAAAATGCATTTGGGATGTCTGGGAACTGAAGAAGTCAGACTCAGAGAAAACCAGACAGGGTTAGAGCCCAGAAATCCCTGTCTCCTGCCAGGAATCTCAACCCACTGCTGACTGCAGGTCGAGGCTCCCCGTGCTCAGCAGCAGCCAGGGTTTTTTCCAAAGTGTATTCCATCAGCAGTAATGGGTCTTTCCTCATAAGCTCTGTTTTCATAGTAAATCTTCAGTCTTACATTGCATTACAGAGTTCAGCTGCCGCTAATCCTTAAAAACAATTCATTTCCAACTGCAAAGTGCAATAAAGAAAGGATAATCACTATTAATATTAGTTATTGTTATTGATTTCAGCTTTAAAGAATTGATTTTCAGTCCTGGCTGCATTTATGAGTCTCTTTGCTGAAGATGCATATACAGAGCCCCACCACTATTTTTAGATCCTTGCCCCAGCTCCAGGAGGAAGAGGAGGGAGAAGACAAGGGATGGACCTCATGGGCAAGATCCTGATGGGTGAGGGAAGACATCTCCATGTGGCTTCACGTGCACACATGGAGGAAAACATGGAGATTAAAAGGCAAATTATCAGTGCTTTCTTCCAGCGAGCCCCTGCAATACCAGTGAGTCCTCCCAGTCCTTCATGAGCCATAAATTCAATTTTACCCCCTGCCAGTGAGTCTTGCTTTGCCTGGAGCTCTCCTGCCTGACTCCTCTCCCCACTCCACCCACAGTTTGATTGCTAAATGTAACATCAAAATGGAAATAAAAATGTTTAAGTGAAGGTGACCCTTTCCTTTGGGGACACTCAGCATCCTCCACGGAGCAAATCTGAGTGAAGGCCCCAAACCAGGCAATGATCCCAGGGTGGGGTGGGATTCCTGGCAGGATAATCTGGGCAGGAGCTCAGGGATGGGATGAGGATGAGGATGGGCAGGTGAGAAATATTTTGCCACTTGTGGTTGAAGCAGATGCCCAGGAAGGGATGCTGAGGAGAGAGAGTAAAGTTTCAGTTCCTTGTTTTTAAGGCAAGAAGGGGGTTGGGTTTTTTGAATCAACATCTCGCTTCAAAAAGTCACTAAAGTTCTGTCTCAAGGGCATAAAAATATTGAGAACCTCAAAAGCAGAAGGAAGGGGGGACAGAGAGATTTTAGATGATAGAATAAAATAATATTCTTTTCTTAACATCCAGCTTAAACCTCCCCTGACACAGCTT
>JAOTQZ010000776.1:7898801-7940619 GCA_026546895.1 Pogonocichla stellata | reverse complement strand
TCAGTGGGCTTGGAGTGAAAAAGTTTCCAACATATTGCTTGGGAAGAAATTTTGCAAATTCTTTGCAATTCCTGCAGCAAAAGCTTCTTTTCCCCAGTTGTTTGGAAATGGCAGCGTGCATAAAAAAATTCCATATATAGCTCTATTTTCTGTGAGCTTTAAAAGCTCTCCCTCTAGATAGTTTGAATGTAATCTGGTGAGGATGTGGGAATGAAACTGGGATACAAACCCTTAGCCAAGCCTGCAAAATAATTAAATGAGCGTTTAACCAAGATCATTATTTTCCACAGTTTTATTTATATGCAAGATTGGATACAATGGTCTGGAATATTGTTCCACACTATTACTGTGCTATAAATTATTCGAGCAAAGCACAGTAAGGCATCATAATGCAATATATTTTTATAGTGCCATAAAGTAATTACGCACCAGACAACAAAATCCTGCAGAAGTGACATATTTTATGTTTAAATTATAATTACATTAAAAGCATCTCTCCCATTTGATGTTTATGGAGCACACACAACGGCTGTCGGAGGCCTGGGAACAAAGGGGATCTCTCACAGAAAGCTGGGCTGGGCCAGGGAGATGCAGCTGGGGAATATTCCTTGGATTTTGGTGTTTTCAGACTATTTCTGACAATTTTTGTCTGTGTCTCAGCAACCAAGCTCAGAGAAACATGACTGGTCCTTGGTTAGGCCTATGGATACAGGCCCAGCTAGAAAAAAAAATGGAGTTTAATGGTGTTCCAACAACTGGGCTGGGATTTTTCCCTTTGTTTCACCTCTCCTGGACATGAGGGATGAGGAATTAATCAAATTAACATTTGTACCCCCACAGATCTCAGCTACAAGGAAATACAACAATCTCCCTCAAGAATGGCCTCAAACCATCTCCTTCCAACACCTTTTTTCTACAAATCTTGTGATGTTCTGGGGATAAATTCAGTCCTCAAGTGGAAATAACACCCCAAAAATTGCACTTAGAGCAATGAGTGGGAAAAGCCCGGAAAAAATAAAGAGTTCTTTGTTGGGAAAAGCCTGGAGCCATGGATGTTTCACCTCAGAGAGGTTCCAGCCTGCAGGAAACCTCTCCAAACGGAGCCTGGAGATGTTTTCCTAGTGGATGGTGCCTGGTTTGGGTTAAAACCAACCACAAGGATGAGCTCAGTGGTGCAGAGAGGGGTGGTTAACCCAGGGAAGCTGCGGGAGGAGCGAGACGAGCCGTGAGGCAGAGATGGAGCCGTGGCTGCTGTGGGGAATAAAATCCCCAGATGCGAGTTCTTCCCTACAAGGTGTCTACCCAGCTGATTGCAATTGATGTTTGTGCTGACCATTTGTTGTTAATGTTTTATGTCTTTGTAAATCGTTGATGCTCCTGGCTGTTTGTCCCTTCCCATGTCCCAGACCCACGCCCATCTCCACTGTCCCCTCCAAAATGGTGTGTGACAGCAAACACTCATGGGATACCATTCAGTGCTGAAAACCCCTAAAACAACGAGCCAGTACAACATCTAAGACTAAAAAATGGTGCTGCCAGGTTGAGAAAACAGTGAAGAAGGTGAAATCACCAACCAGAGCTTTTCCACCTTGTTGCCATGATGCAACAGCACTCGGCCAGCACGGCACCCCTAGACCAAAAGCCAGCACACTTCTTCCTAGGGACTCTTGTGAGGATGGAAGCTCTGGCTCTGCTGCTCAGCAAAGCTGAACTCCTTCTCCTCTGGCTCACCCAGAGCTGGTTTTCAATAAAAAAAAAGGAGCTGGTCTCCTGGCCTGTTCCTTACAGCTGCCCTCAAGGCAGGAGCTCCCTGTGGGAGCCCGGAGGGTGGCAGAGGGGCAGCTCTGCACAGACAGAGTTCTGTGGCAGCAAATCCCCCCCTCAGGAGGGCTCAGCATGTGCAGAGCAATTGTTCCTGCCAGGGGAATAAATGGCTCGGGCCTGCGAGGAAATGGCTTCTGCGGTTGCGACCCAGCTTTTCCTGGAAAGTGCCCAGCTCCCTCCTCACAGCTCTTCCTGCGTGACTCACGCCGTGCAGGCTCCCCAAGGTGGGCGTTTGACGCCCTTTGGAGGCAGTGACACCTTCCTAGAAGAGTGACAGAGACCATAACCAGGACAGCAAGGGGCAGCAGGCAGGGGAGAGGATGGAGGACGGGGCCCTGGCTCTGCCAGCGTGGGGCTGCTCCCCTTGTTCTGCCGCCTTCAGAAGAGGCTCTGCTGCTGCGTGCCTCAGTTTCCCTCCAGTGTGGGAGCTGAGCATGCAGGGAAGGAGGCCAGGAGCAGTTGTGAGCCAATAACGCTGGGCAAACACTGCCACACTCAGGAGCGAGGTGAAGATACACAGAGTCCCCTTCCAGAGCCACCCAAACCTACAAAACCTGGGTCGGAACAAGATGAAGGTCCTGGGAGGGCTGCATTGGTCTGTCTCTGTTTCTGTACCCCCCACATTAACTAACCAACCAACTAACTACCCAACTAACCTATCTGTTTATCTACCTGCTCTCTATTTATCTATCCACCCCCTGCACATGGAATGGCCCCGCTCTTCCAGAGCTGACACCCTTCAGAACAAATCCATCCTGCCAGAGCTGGTGTTTTGCTAGAGAAAGGTCACTTCAGCTGTTTGTGTGAGAGCTGAGGCCAACTCAATATCCTTCCTGTCCTGACATCCTTTTCCAGGCCAAAACCCTTTCTGGAAGCACACAGAGGAAAAGCTCAGAACAATATCTGCCTTTATTTCCCCCTCCTGGGCTATACCCTTCAGTGTTCCACTATCCAGGGGTTCTGCCCCATGCTGGAAGAAGGAATGGCTCTTAAATCATGTCTGCACATGGCTGCTCCCCTGGTTTACCCAACAAACAGCGAGATCTCCTGGTGTGTGGGAGCAGCCCTTAAATTCAGCGACCCAGAGAGCTCAGAGCAGAGCAGGGATGGTTTGGAAGTCTTTCCTGGCTCCTGTGGTTCCTCTTCTCTTGGATTTTTGTCGTGACATGCCTGGACAATATGACAAGACCTGCACAAACTGACAGCCTCATTGCTCTCCCTCCACCTTCGAGCTCTTCTTGCAAGCTTGCTCCAAGAGAAAGAACAGCAGGGATGCTGCAGAGAGAGGAGAGGGCAGGGGTTAAATTCAGGCCTTGGAGAGCTGAAATATTCCAAACATAAGGCGGATGTGGCACTTCCCAGACTGCATGTAAATCAGAGACACATGCTCCCTCCGCTATGGCAGACATGTGCACTGTTTATTTGGAGGACCCACATTGCCACTTATTTTTGTTTCCACCCAGTCAGGACTGGAAGAAGTTTGCTCCAGCTCTCCATGGTAAAATAACATGAGATCTCTCATCCCAGGATCAAGAGCATGAGAGCTGCCTTCAATTTCTTGACCAAAATAACTCAATGTTGCCCTTTTGAGATGAGCTCCAGGTTCCCCACCAGCCCTGGAGCTTTCTCTCCCTCTGAACCCAGCCAGGAGCAACTCAACATCAGGAAACAATTCCAGGGGCTGTTCCACATTAGCCACAATCCAATTATTTCCCACAGCCTGGTGATGCCTTCCCACACCCCTCCCTGGCCATGGCGATGCTGTTGGTGGCATTGGGCAGGTTGGGGTGACCAGCCCAGGGACAGGAAGGCACATGGCAAGGTCTGTGCCTCTGGCTGTTTGCACAAGCCCAGGTTTGCCCTGGTGCTGGCAGCAGCATCCTGGGGGTGAAAGTCCAGTGCTACGCTGTCAGTGGGCAAAGGACACGGGCACTGTGGAGACCTTTAAGCAGCCAGAAGATCAAAGGGGACAAATGTCCACGGAGGACAGAGTTACAAAGCCAGGGTGAGAAAGGATTTCATGTCCTGGGCATGGGCAGTGCCCTGAGAAACTGTCCAGTGCAGCAGTGCTCAGGGCTGCTCCAACTTCCCTCTTGGGTGTCTCCACTGCGTGTTTTGCAAGCAGAAACTCTTTTCTGGCTCAAACCAGCCCTGGCTTCAAGCCAGGACCTGTGGCTGTGGTCGAGGCAGGGCTGAGGCACCACTAACAAGCCCAGCTCGCTGTGCCTCAGCCCCCATACAGCCCTGACTGCTCAGTGTGATTTTCAAGGCTTCCCACCCACCACAAGCTCTTCATCTCCTCCTCCATGACACCCTGGCTCCTTTTGTGCCCAATTCCAATTTATTTCTTGCTTGAACGTGCTCCTTTGCTCAGCACCCAGCCCAGGCTCCCAGCAGGGATCACAACACGGATTACAGCGATCTGCAAAGGGGATTTGGGGTCCTGGGAAAGGCCCTGCTGCCATCCCTCCTCGTCTCTTCACTCTGAGCTCTGCACTGGGGTGGCAGGAGCACAGCACTGCAGGCTCTGCCTTCTGCAGGGTCACTGCTCTGCTCGGCTGGTTGGAGTCGCTTACCCTCAGAGCCCCGGGTGCCACAGGCGTGCAGCAGTCCCTCAGGAGCTCAGCATCTGCTGGATCCCCCCTGGAAGGGTGTGTCTCTGTGTGTTTCTGTCTAGCAGCTCCCATCTGACTGGAGCTCTGCGTGGACGTGGCCTTGTGTCACCCAGGAGCTGATGTCCCCATCAGCCAGATGTGACTTGTCCAGTGATGCATGAGCTTTCTTGGTTTGCCTTCCTTCCCAGTGCCCCCAGCTGATGGCAGGAGCTGGAGGAGGCAGCTGAGATGCCAGGGCTGAAATCTGCTGTCCCCTGGCATGCAAATCCTGTGTCCCCAGTGGCAGAGTCACCCCAACCAACCTGCCCCTGTGATGCTGGGAGCTGCAGGGCTGCCAGATCTCTTGGTGAGTTTTGGTAGCCAGCCACGCACAACATTCCTCCTCTGGTGGAAGGAGAAAGGCACAGAGTACAAAAGAAGAACCTGGATCCAACATCTGGTTCCTAAGGGGTGGAGGAACTGGTGTCACTTGTCAATTTAACAGGTGGGAGACTCACACTAGGCAGGTACAGGCACCAAAAGCCACTCTGGAGAGGTGCAGAAAGGCCCTTTGCAGCCATACCCCAGCTTGGTTTTCCCTGCAGTATTCACACTGAGGTGTTGATCCCTGCTGAACCCAGGACTGATAACAAAGGACCCACCTGGAGCAGCCGCCACTGCATTTTTTGGCTCTGTGATGCCCATACCCACCCCACAGCCAAAGCTCCCAGACACATCAGGAGTGTGGAGCTGCTGGGGCTTGCCCCGCTGGAGGGGATGTTTGTGAACCCACTCACAGCATCACAGCGCAGGAAAAACAGCCAAGGGGGGCTGGGGGAGACAAAAAAACCCAAAACACAAACAGAGCTGGGAGGGAGGGGTCCCTGCTTTTCATGCCCAGGTGAGGCAAGGCAGGGAGGAGGAATGTTTTCCTCTGGATCCACCAAGCCCTGGGGGGCTGGCTCACCCCTGAGAGCACAGTCCCTGCTGTGGCACCTCACCCTGATCCCCCTGGGAAAGGCAGCAGCTATAGGACTCCCCACTCTGCAGCTCCTCCATCCTGGGCAGCTCTGGAAACTTCCCTGCCCAGCCAGGAGCGGTCCCACCAAACCTGGCAAGGGCACAGGCCATGCTTCCCTCCCTCTCCACACAAATCAGCCTTTATCTCCTCCTAAGTGGGCAGGAGGTGCCTCTCCCGAGGCTGATGAGAGCCGGGAGTGCGAGCGTGGAGCGCCCAGCGCCCACAATGGCTCTTTGTGACGGGGCTCAGCAAGCCTGGGGAAGCAGGTTTGCTTCACAAAGACCAACATCCTCCCGGGAGCAACTACCAGGGGATCTGAGGGGCAGAAAATCCCCAGCTCCCTCTAATTTGGATGTGAGGTAACGGGGTGAGAACCCAGCCCCTGGGGATGCTGCCGGAGGTGGAAGTGCTGATCAAAAATCCTGCACGGCCAGGCAGCTCCCTGTGAAAACAAGATGTGGGGAAGGACTAAGTCCTGCTTAATTTGGAGCTGGAAAAGATCACACTCCCTTAGATGGCTTGGAAGCATATTGATCTGACTGCCGTGGTCCCAGGCTGTTGTGCCATGTCAAAACAAGAAGTTTTGATCAGACTGAAGCAAAGGAAATGTTGAATTTTCCCTTCAGGGAAAGAATTCCCAGGACTGTGAATTTCATCCTGGCTTGAGATTGCCCTGCTTCAGCAGTTCCCATGGGATAGAGAGGTTTTATTCTTTTTTCCAAGCTCTTGTCCTCAAGACCTTCTTCTGAAATTCTGTACTTAGTCTTCCCAGAGGGTCAGGTTTATTCATGACTGAGGAGGCCAGAAGGCCTTTTAAGCAGTACTGTAATTATAACTGAAATGTCCAGAGACTTCAGAGAGAGCAGAGGCTGAAGACAAGCACAAAATGCCTCAGGAGCCTTGAGGAAATGAGGAGATCTGGCCCATGGATTTGGACAGCCATGGATATGCCATGAAACCCTCATTAGTGTTATTCTACATTATGTTTATGGCCATAATACCAAGACAGAGCTCCCACAGGGAGACTGTACAGGAGCATCACAACAAACAGTGCTGAATGGAGAAACCTCTCCCACCTGCTGCTGTCAAAGGCTTTTTCTCCTCTAAATGCAGCAGCACAGACTCAGAGACTGAGCCCAGGCACTGCAGCTTCAGCCCACAGACACATCCTGAGTCACGGGATGGGTTTCCATTCCTCTTTTCTGTGCCTTTGCAGGCCAGTTTGGTGCCAGGTCGTGTCACCCACACTCACACACACGTCTGTGTCGAGGCACTTCTCGGCCCTGCCACCTCCATCTCCTGCTGTGCTGGAGATTTCCACCTCCTCCTGCCTGCACAGAGCAGGAGCAGGAGCACAGCCACATCCAAGGCTGGCTCAGGTCAGTGCCAGCCTGCAGGAACGCTCCCAAAGCGTGGCATCTCTTCATGGCAATCCCGAGCAGACAATTTCCAGACCACAGCCACCTATTTCAGCATCAGTTCCCAAATTTTGGTCCTTCAACCACCCACACCTATGAAACACATCCCCAAGTCCCCTTCCCACCTGCTGTACCTGAGGCTGGCATGACCTCAGGACTAAACCAATGGACTGGGATTCTGCCTGCTGTTAATAACCCACTGCCAGCCCAGAAATGGCATCAGCTTTTGCTCGTGGCATCAGATCCACCACTGCTTCCCTAGAGTTTTGTGGCCCCTTCAATTCAATGTTCAGACCTACAACCCAAAATGCAGGGGTTGACCTAAGTGGTCATGAAGGGCTAAGAGATATTTGGACACAAGTAAGACCCAACTCCAGCAATACCAAAAAGCAGCTGCATCTGAAACCTGCTAAATCTTCTTTTCTGCCTCATTCCTGCCAAGACCATTCCACATGACCTTTTGCAGCTCATTTTTCCCACCCACGTGAAATCTGCATCGATGCTTAAATCTTTGCTTCGAGTTCTGCAAAGTGCCCAGTGCTGGTGCAGAGGCAGATGTTGTTGAAAGCAGGGTTTGGGCTCTGTTTGGCCCAAAAACTGCAGCTGAATGTTTGGATTTTGATTTGGCCACTCATGCAAGAGTCAGTTAAAATTTAAGCAATGTCCAGAAGTCCTGTTGGCACCTCTGAGGCCAAAGGACGCATCTGAAGTGAGGTGTGGGGTTAAATCAGGTTTTCCAGTGGAAATTGAGTTAAGCATTCAGCTCCCAGGATATGCCTGAATCCCTACACCTTTCCCAAAAATGAGATGTGAGGATGAGGTTACTTCACCTGGATAGAGACTTGGAGGGTTTCAGCTTGTCTTTCCCAAAACATCGTGTTTTCCACTAAAGGGAGCATTCAGGAAATGAATTACTCCAAACTTCCACAGATGTTGAAGCCGTGTAAACAGGGACAGTGCCCAACAGTGCCACCCCTTTTGTGTCAGTGGCTCATCCCTGACAATGATGGAACAGCTCCTGATCCCACTGTGACATCAGAAGCTCCTCGTGATTTTGCAGAGCTTTTGAGAACTCGAGTTCTCTTCTGTTTAAACAATCCTCACCTTAAAAATGAGGCTGTGGAGAATTCACTGCAAATCCCTTTGCATTTCCTCAGGGCTGAGGAAACGAGTGAGATCAACTCCAAACTTGCAGCAGGCTTGCCCTGCCAGAAATATTTGTGCTTGGACCAGCAAAGCCAACCTTCCCAGGCTGGCTTGGGAGAGCAGACACTTTGTTTTTTTGGCTCCAAGGGAAAATGTTGCCAGCTGCCAGCATTAAAACCAGCAGTGCTGCTGCTTCTGAGCACAAAATCAGCCAGGCAAGACATTGTGATGGGGAGACAGAAGGGAAGAAAGGAGGGCATGGACTTGGTGCAGAAACCACCATGGAGAAACCCAGCTGTGACACAGAGCTGGGGCGTGCCCGCGGTGAAGCCAGATTAAATCAGGAAATTGGGATTGCTCGCTTCTTATTGCTGCCATCCTTCACCCATCTGTGCTGGGAGATGGGGCAGGAGCTTCTCCAATCCTGCTGGTGCCCTTTCTTGTCACTGCCCCTGCCCCTGGTCTGACAGCCCTGATCCGTGGGGTGACCATGGATATTGCTCGGGGAGGATGACTCAGTCTCACGGAGGATAAACTTGAATTACTTTGAGAGATGATCATGTTTTTTTCCTGGGGTCCATGGCTGTGATTGCTCCCACATCACACCCTCATCCTCCCAGCCTTGAAAGCAGATGTTGGCAGCTCTCAAGGCTTCTCTTTCTGAGCCAGGCAAAAGTGACTTTGGTTTTCCATGCTGCTCTAGCAGAATGTTCTGACTGAGTGCACGAGTGGATATGGATTTATGGGGAATTTACCCAACGAGTTGGGAGCTGTAGAGTCATATATACATATATAAAAATATTAAAATTCTGTTTCAAATCAATATCCCAGGACTGTTCTCCATAAAACCAAGAACTTACACAAGCAAAAAAGAATTCACATCAGTGTGCTCCCCACAAATAGAAAGTTTCACAGAGTTTGGGTTTTGTGGGCGTACATTTCAAAATCTGCCCACAAATGTTTTCTGTCTTAAACACCTCAAAAACTTCCCAGCGAAAAGTGACAGAATGTATCTCTCAGCAGCCAGAAATGGGATTGCATCATACACAGACACAATCAGGCTGGTTTTCAGCTAATTAACTCTGATCCAAACTGCATCAATGCTTGAACAAAGCTGTAAGAGACCCAGGGCAAGTTTTATGATCGGGGGTTAGAATAAGATGATCTTTTAGGTCCCTTCCAGCCCAAATAATTTTATTATTTATTATGAATCCATGCCAGAGAAGCTGGAGTTCCCTGGAAGGCCATGTTGATGCCACTTTGAACATTTTCATGTACTCCAGGGAAAATTCTTCGAGGTCCCTACACGTTAAAATATGAGTTGGGAAAATATTCCGAATTCCTTTGCAATAGTGGGGAAAAAAATTCCAAGTTAAATCTGGAGTGTTTTCCTACATTTAAAATAGGAGCTTGAAATTGCATTTTATTTCAAGGGATGTTTGAATTTTACACTTATTTACATTCTGTGATGGCATGAAAGGCAGGAGTGGTTCCTGCAGCTGGAGGGTGATGAGGTTTGAAGGAGATGCTCCGTGCAGGGAGTTGTGCTGGACCAGGGTTTGGGATCAGTGCAGCAGCAGCATCCTCCCAGTGCTTCCATACCCAGCTAATATGAAAGAAAAGCTCCTGCTGTCTCCAGCCGATTGTAATTCAATTGTAAAAAAAAAAAAAAAATTTGCTCCAGGTGGCAATTTGGCATCTGCTTCCATTTCCCGCTGCGGTGAGGGATTGCAGGCACGGCTAACGAGGGGCTAATTTTGCACACAGTGGGCCAGATCCTCGCTCCTGCAAAGCTCAGGGAGCACTATGGGATGGGCAGCAGCTCGTTCCAGCCCAGGGGATAAACCCCAGAAGGACAGCAGCTCGGAGCTGTGAGTTTTGGGCTGCAGCCCTGGGGTTGCTCTTTGCATCCGCAGCCTCTTTAAACATTCTCGTGCCGTGTTATCGCTCTGGAATTCCAGAGTGCTGAGTCCCAGCCTCAAGCAGCCAGAGGAATTTGCTCCCCAAGCATTAATGCCTTCTTCTTCGCCAGAAGGATCCCCTGGGATGGCTCCTGTTGTGCAATGAGGGTGGGCTGGTGTCCTGCCAGGCTCCAGATCAGGGTTTGGGCTTGGCCACCTCGTCCAGCTCTGGGTGATGGGACCATCATGATCCATGGTGGGACTGGGACAAGCCCAGGGTGAAGAAGGACTGGGCAGGTCACTCAGAGTGACCTTATCACTCTCTAAAACTCCCTGGAAGGTGGTTGTATCCAGATAGAGGTCAGTGTCTTTCTCCAGGCAGCACTGGCACAACTAGTCCTAAGCTGCACCAAGGGAAATATAGGTTGGATATTAGAAGAAGGTTTTTTACTGGAAGAGTGATATGGTTTGCCTAGGGAGGTGGTGAAGTCACCATCTCTGGATGTGTTAAAAAAAAAGCCTGGATGTGGTACTCGGTGCCATGGTCTAGCTGAGGTGTTGGGCTGGGTTGGACTCAATGATCTGGGAGGTCTCTTCCAATCTAATGATTCTGTGATTCTGTGATGCTGTGTGGCTCTGTGATTCTGTGTTTCTGTGTGATTCTGTGATTCTGTGATTCTGTTTCTGTGTGATTCTGTGATTCTGTGTTTCTGTGTGATCCTGTGACTCTGTGATTCTGTTATTCTGTGTGATTCTGTGACTCTGTGTGATTCTGTGTGGTTCTGTGACTGTGATTCTGTGATTCTGTGTGATTCTGTGTTTCTGTGTGATTCTGTGATTGTGTGACTGTGATTCTGTGTTTCTGTGTGACTCTGTGATTCTGTTATTCTCTGTGATTCTGTGTGATTCTGTGATTCTGTGTGATTCTGTGATTCTGTGATTCTGTGTGATTCTGTGACTCTGTGATTCTGTGATTCTGTGTGATTCTGTGTTTCTGCGTTATTCTGTGATTCTGTGTGATTCTGTGATTCTGTGACTGCTGAAGGGCAGCAGCCTCCTCCACCCCTTCCATTCTGGGAAGTGGAGCCCATGCAGAGGCAGAGCTGGGACCTGCTCTGGGGGACATGCACCACATCCTGGATCCTCACTGCTATCCTCCCACTGATGCTGAGGACAAAAGAGCAGCTTCTCCACTCAGCTGCAGGACTCCTCACTGCAGCAGAATTCCTGCCTGGACTCAGCTCACAGGCAATAATTTGAAGCTGCACGCACGCAAGAGCACTAGTTTAAAAAACAGAGATAGAAAAGCTTCTGGATGAAAACCAGGCAAATTCCTTGAGTCTGGAGGAGGCTCATCCACATCTGCTTACTGCAGGGCTCCTGTCACTGCTGCTGCTGTTTGTGTGGGGCAAACAGGGCTGTAGGGCTGGTGAAGGAGCCAGCAAGCTTTTGCAGAGTCTTTTTGATGACAAGAGCGTTGTGCTGACAAAACAGCCCCGTTTTCCCTGCTCTAACCCCCTCGTTATCAGCCCTTCATTTCAGGAGTGTTGGCTGACAGGGCGGCGCGGCAGACGAGGATTATGAAGTTGTTGACAGAGAGCTCATCCACTCCGAACAGTTATCGTGGCAGGGAGCATCCAGCACGCAGGCAGCTCCTGACAGGCTCTCTCATCAGCCAGATGCTGTGTGTGGGGGAGCCTCCTGGAGCCTCACACCCCGTTTTCCCCCTCTTATTGTGCTTAAATGAGTCTCCCGGCGGCGTTATGGTTGATTAGCCCTGCAGAGAAATTAATGCAACATAGCCATAAATAATCCTGGAAATGGTTCTTAGCTGTCCCTCCAGGTGAGTCCATCTCTGCAAGGAGGTAGGAAAGAGATTTATTTGGGAGAATGCTGCAATGATTGCTCTTCTGATGTCTAGGGACGAGCATGGGACCTTCATGGATGGAGAAAACCAGACCAAGGCCAGAATTTCACCTTGCCAAGACCTCCATTGCTTTACTGGTTTTGGTGTAAGGCTCCTGATTGCACCAAGTGGCTAAAAGCCATGCCATAGGCCAGGATTAGAAAGCCAAAGCCCTGTTCAGTGCTTTATTCCTGAGCTCTACAAATGTATCCCCTCCTGGAAATGCTGCTCAATGTTAACAGGATTAGTGGGCCTGTTCATCCATCTGGGCAACCTCTCAGAGTGGGGTAGGAAGGAAGGAGGTGGGAAGGATAATAAAAGGAGGATGGAGGCTGGTGAAATGTCCTTAATCCTGCTCCCCAGCCCACTGGGACACGGCGCTCCCTCCCTGCTGCTCTGCCATCCAGACAGCTCAATAATCACAGGGGAGCAGCAAGAGCAGCCCCAGCCCACAGTGCAGCACTGCAGAGCTCAGGGTTTCACTTTGATCTCTGCCTGGAAGATGAAAAGTCTTAATCAAGGCTGTGAGCACGTTAAACAGCAGACTCTAAAATAATTGGGCACACCAACCTCCTTAGGTAAGTGCAAAAAGAGGGGATTATTGTGGCTTGGGTAGTCAGATGTGTCCAGGCTTTATCCTGGCTGGAGCAGGGCTCAGGCAGAGGGAGCAGGGCAGGGCAGGCTGAGCACAGGGCCTGCCACACAATGCAGTGGTGTCTGTGCTCCCAGGATTGTGCTGCTCCCTGCTCTCCCCTGAGCTGGCTGCATTAAAGCTGGCTGGGGCTGGGCTGCCAGCCTTGGCCAGCACTTGCCTTGCCAGCCCCAGGAGCAGCTGCTTTTGCAGAGGGGGTTTGTCTGCCTGGAGAGTCCAAGTCTTTTACTTCATTTCCCTCTAGCATTTCAAAAACATCTGCCTGCAAGGCTGAAGGAAACTTTAAAAATGTTTTAAACTGGTCTCTGCTAGTGGGGTGGACTTCACAAAAGAATTGACTTCCCAGTGTTTTTAGAATGATGTGCAGGGGAAAAGGGACAACCATGGCATCCAGATGAGCCACACCATTGCAAAAAGCTGCAGAAATCAGGAGGGATGGAGAGGAGAGGGATGAACTTGGTCCTTTGGGCTCAGTGCTTGAAGAGAAAACAGCAGAGCCAACATGGTAGGAGGTATCCTGTACTTCCAGCTCCAATGATGCCACTGGATGCTGGAGCAGGTCCCAAATGTGCCCATTCCTCATTGCAGGTTTGTGTCACTTTGGCTCCCAGCACCTCACAACCAACTCCAAGTGCAACAACAACACACGAGAGCGAGTGTGCCTGGCACAGGGAAGTTTGTGCCATGGAAAAGGTGCTTTGCCCCTGCTTGGAAAACCTAATTAGCAATTAGAGAGGAAGGAGCATCCCATCAAGTAGATTTGGAGGCTCTTTTCCAGCCCATCAGGTTTGCAGAGAGTGAGGGAGCAGCTCCTGGAGCAGCACAGAGGATCAGGGGGATGCACGGACGAGAGGATCGTCTTAAAGAATGGAAAGGACATGAGACAAAATGTTCTTGCTCGATGTTGTAAACAAGCCTAAAGTGTTTTGAAAGACTCTGTCAATATAAATTACTGACAAACAAGACACTGGAATTGCAAAAGAGGAGCCCAGCTGGAGGAAGGCTGCTCGCAGAGTGCCTGGCTGCCCACCTCAGACACTCAATGCGGCAGCGCCACTCTCCACTGCTCTCCCACATTCCTCTCTATTCTTCCCCTCTCGAATGGAGAAGAGGCATCAAGTGCTCTGTGTGAGATGAGTGCATTAAAGCATCCTCCAGCCCAGCCACTGCAGCCCTGGCAGCAGAGGGAATTTGCCAGCAGAGCTCTCTCTGTGCAGCATCTCACAATAATTCCCTGTGCGAGCCCTGCCTGTGGTGTGGGGTGGGCAGATTGGCTCAGCAGTGCCTGTGTCCCTGACCCTTCCTGCAGGCAGCTCATTCCCATCCCCACAGGATGGATCAGGGAGCTCCTGGCATCCTCCATGGGGTAAATGTGTGTGGAGCCACGGGCAGGGAGCAGCTGCTGTGCTGTAAATTCACCGTCTCAGTTACCTCGCGTTAACTCTCTCATCTGGCTGTACCTTCTCCTGGGACAGCAGCCAGAGCTCTGCAAGGAGCAACCGTGGCAGTGCCAGTCTCAGCTCAGCTGTGGACAGCCCAGGCAGCAACCTTGGCAAAAAAAGAGCCCAGAATAGAGCAATGCTGATCTCTTAGCCATGCCTGGAGTGATTCCAGCTGCAGGTACAGGGTGAGCTGTAGCTAGGATGGTTCTAGCTTCTGGCTGCCACGGGGTCTGCACAACTCCTGGGGTCCTCGGGGCAGAATTCAGCTACAAGGTCTTAGTGCTAGCAATGGCCAACAATTAAATAGCTCTTTTGTGGGGTTCATCTTTGCTTGCAGACCTTCAGCTAGCTAGGAATGAGATCTTGGGATCACAGCAGAGGTTCCAATGATAGCTTTATTTCTTCAAAGGGTTCCACTAGTAAAATCCAAATACATAGCATAACAAGGGGTTTTTATAGGGTTTAGCAGGATTGAAATCTAACCAGTAAAATTGTAACTTGAAAACTATCCAATTACTTTAAAATTCTAGGTGAGAAAAGACCAATCATTTAGTCAAGTTAAAGACCAACAGAAATCCTAAAAAATAACAGGAGTTTCTGTAGTGGGTGAACATTTCCCTAACATGAGTCATCCTAAGGAAAGAGTTTCTTATCTCAGGGGATGAGGTCCCAGGAGCCCTTTTCAGGGATAGCTGTATCATCCACAATGAACATTCCCTGTGTGCTTTGGGGACAGTGATGGGGACAAGTGCTCACACCCACACTGGGTGTGCTTCAGAATCACAGAACTCATAAAGGTGGAAAAGATCTCTAAGATCATCAAGTTCAACCAGTAGAGAGAGAGGCCGAAAGTCTCTATTTTTAGGGGTGTTAATCAATAGATAAAAAGTCCTTGCAGGGTTTGTTGGTGCAGCCAGCTCCCAGCCCAGCCTCTTCCAAGTAGAGCTCTGCTGGCAAATTTCAGGCGGATTTTTAATCATAACAGCGGGAATTAGGCCTTCAAAACCTCTCTGCATCTGAGCTTAAATTGCTAAAACAGCCTGGAGAAGAGAAGGCTCTGGGGAGACTTTAGGGCACTTCCCAGTGCTTAAAGGGGCTCCAAGAGAGCTGAAGAGGGACTTTGGACAAGAGTGACAGGACAAGGGGATGGCTTCCCACTGCCAGAGGGACAGGTGGGGTATTGGGAAGGAATTGTTCCCTGGGAGGGGGGGAGGCCCTGGCACAGGCTGCCCAGAGAAGCTGTGGCTGCCCCTGGATCCCTGGCAGTGTCCAAGGGGCTTGGAACAGCCTGGGACAGTGGAAATGAGATGAGCTTTGAGGTCCCCTCCCACCCAAACTGTTCTGTGATTCTACAAACACAAAAGCTCCAAAACCCACTGCAGCCCCTCAAAGTGTCAGTTTGCACCTCTGGCATTTCAACCTGGTACCTACTGAGTAAAACTGATAAAACAGATGGGAAACAGGAATTTCTGCACCCAAAGTCTCCCTACCAGTTCCCACTACCCTGTGGATGGCATCAATCAGGGTTTTGCACTTTTCCCCTGCTGTTTCAAGCACAGATGACTGAGCAGAGCTCCAGGAACAGAGCTCTGCCTGCTGCAGAGCCATGGCTTGCACATGGGGATGCTCTAAAGCCATATGGGAATTCCAGCAGGCCCTACTGTACTTGGACCTCGAGTTCAGAGCAAGGGGAGTGCTGGAGGGGAGGCTTTACCAGCTACATAAATAAACTGGAGTGGGTTCGTCCACCACTGAAACACAAACTCGGCTGGGGTGGCAGGAAGCCAAGCAGAGAGATAATATTTTTCTTAGGTATTAGCCCAGTATGAAATCAGAGCAGATGAATTCTCAAAGAAAGCCTTGACAGGGAATAATGAGATTTTCAGGTGGGTTTTGAAAATTTTACTAGAAAGCTGAGAAAATAATGAATTCTAACCATCCTCCCTATGATTAAAGAGTCTCAGTGCTAACCCCTCAGAGCAGCATGGGCAGGAGGTGATTTTCAGAAGGATTTAGTGGTGATTTCTGCTTCTTTCTGTATTGTGGGAGGATCCAGGAGATCCAGAGCTCATCTATCCTTTAGCAGAGGTGAGCTGGGCTGTGCCCATGGCATCAGTGCCCACCAAGCCCTGCCCTGGCACCAGGGGGCTGGGGGAGCATCAGGGCTGCCCTTGGACCAGAGTTTGGGGCACAAAGAGGAGAAATCAAATCCAGCCCAGGGTGCAAGGAAGGATCAGACAGGAGGTGTTCTCCACATGCTCATTGCTGGTGCAGAGTCAGCTCTGCCTCCCCTTGGGGCCAAAAATGCCTTGCTGGGACACCTGCCAGTGGTGCCAGAGCAGAGCTGGGGTGACAGCCTGGCTTGGGGACAGGGGAGTGGGGCAGGCAAAGGAAAAACAAGGACAAACAACTCAATTTTGCTTCCACAGAGATTCACAGAACTCTTTGGGTTGGATGGGGACCTTAAAGAGCATCCCATCCCAGTACGGGACACCTTCCCAGTGTGGGACACCTTCCCAGTGTGGGACACCCTCCTGTGGGCCAGGAGGTGACACCAGCACTGTGTCTGGCTCCGGGAGCAGCGTTTTGGCTGCTGCCTGTCCGTGTCAGCCAGGATGGGGAAACCTGAGCCCGTGGACGGCTCGCAGCAGCAGAACTAACGAGCCAACAAATCAGGCCTCTGCCATCTCCTCCGCCCCTCTCTGTCTGCTTCAATAACAGCCGACGGGGGAGGCTCCCCGAGCTGCTGAATGGCTCGATAACCAGGAGCCAAAAACATTCCAAACCGCACGTCTGAATTAATTCATCCCAAAGCATCCGCAGACAGAGGAGGGGAGGGGGGTGGTGGGGAGGGAGGAGGTGGAGGAAAAGAAACAGAAGAAGGAGAAACGACTTGGATCCTCTTCAAGCCCTTTCTAAAAATGCTGAAAGAGTTTGGCAATACTAATAAAAACCCAGTGCAGCAGTTGCCCTAATTTCTCTGAGCAACATCGCTGAGAGGCAGGCGACAGGATGGCTGTGGCATGTAAAATAAGGGATGAGAAGGAGGAGGAAGGGGTTTGGATGTAAAAGTGACGGGATGGACACAGAGAGCTGGGATGGCTGAGCTGCTGGAGCCCCGCTCAGATCCATCCCTGCTCCATCCTGGCCTTCCAAAGCTCATCCCAGACCCCCTCCCAAGGCTGGGAGCCTCTCTCTGTGCTCGTGGCTCTGCTGGCTGCTTCCAGAACTGCAGAGATGGGTCTGAGCATCATCTGGAGGCAGAGTGCAATGCCAGCCTGTCTGCTGGGATGAGATTCCACAGAGCCAGAGGAGAGGAGCAGAAAAGCCACACGTTGGTACTGGGGGGAGGCAGCCAGGCTGGAGGGAGCAGCTTTTCCTCAAACAGCCTGAAATCCATCCAGGAGAAAAGTTTGTGACCAACTCAGCCTGGGAACCCCCTCCCAGGGAGGTGAAGTTCCTGTAGGTACAGCCAGTGTGGACAAGGTTTTCTGCAGCACGTCAAAGCTGCATTTTGGGCTTGGTTTCCAATGTTTGTCACTCTGGAGGAGCACTGGCAGCGTGTGGGGTGCTCATTCCCAGCTCCTCACACACTCAGAGGGATGCTGGGGGACACCCTTGAAGCTGAGTCATCAATTAATGGCTTTAAACTGGAAAATAATGTCTTTGAATTGAAAGAGGGTAGGGTTAGATGGGATATTGGGATATTCTGCCCTGTGAGGCTGGGGAGGCCCTGGCACAGGGTGCCCAGAGAAGCTGTGGCTGCCTCTGGATCCCTGGGAGTGTCCCAGGCCAGGCTGGATGGAGTTTGGAGCACCCTGGGATAGCAGAAGGTGGAACTGGATAAACTTTAAGGTCCCTTGCAACCCAAGCCATTCTGTGATTCTACAATTCCCCAATTAATTAAAGCATCCCTCAAGAATTTCGAGCTCAATCCCTTAGATTTTAGGTTTCCAACACCAAACACCATGTCAGGATTTTAGATGACTCCATTCCAGCCTGGGGCTGGTTTTCCCACCCCTTGAACAGTGACATTTCCAGGGCAGTGGCAGACCCAGGTCCTGTTAGGGGTTGCTAAATTGAAAGGCCAACACTGCTGTTAGAAACACAACATTTAAGGGCTGCAGCCCATCAAACCACCAAGGTCAAAACCATCTTTGAGTCATCCCCTCGAGTTTCAGGGGATCTGTATAAATATCTGGAGAGGCTAAAGCCAACAGCTGAGTGCAAACACTCCCAGGGCTGCAGGACCTGGTGACATTCAGCCAAAAGGTCACATCTCTCACCATGCTATTTGCATTCTCCATCTACCTGCAGCAGGAGGAGAGCAAAGAGCTGGAGGAGCAGAAGAATGGGATGGAAATGCTGCCCAGCCTCTGGTTTGGACAGGACCTCACATTTCCTTTCATTAATTTAGCTATGAAGGTTTCATAATGAGGCACCTTGTGGGATGTTGGGTCTGCTACTCCCTCAGACCAAGAGTGAGGATAAGACACGTGTGGGGACACCCCAGCAGACCAAGCTGGGACATTGTGGCCACATGAGACCGTTCCCTGCTCCAGCTGGGAATTCCTTCCAGGAAGATGCTCTTGTAGGGGTCAATAAAGAATGGGGCTGCTCTACAAGGGCTGCCTCAACCCAAGAGAGGGGACTTTGGGAGGAGAAAACTGAGAGCTCAAGCACTATCAGGATATGCAGCATTTTGAGGGTGCCCCTCATCCCTCAAAATTAAAATTAAAATTAAAATTAAAGGGTAATTAAAATTGCAGAGAGAAACTTGCAGCCCTTGGGAAGGGAACCACTGAACCTCCATGTGGCTCCAGGCTGGCCAGCTCCACTTGGGATGAGTGAGAACTGTGTTTTTCTGTCTCCCAGAGCTGGTGTTTGCTATCTGGGGAGTGTGGTGTTAGGAAATCTCTCTGAGTCAGCCTCAAAAGTTGCTCAACTGAAATATCCATGGCAAAGCAGGGTGCTACAGCTGAGGGATTTCTTCCCCAGTTGCAGAAGAAGGGATGGCTTGAAAAGTTTCAACCTCCAGCTAATTTTAGATGGACTGCCCTATTATTCTCCAAGCTTACATCAATTAAACCTTATTTTTGTGTCACACAGGACATGGGACACATCTGCACTGCTGAAGATTGGCTTAGTCAGAGCCTTTCTGAAGCCTGGGGCTTGCTGGATTGAATCACAGAATCATTTAGGTTGGAAAAGACCTTTAAGATTATCGAGTCCAAGCCTATTTATGTACCTATGTAATGTTTAACTTCATGGCACTATAATGCAGTTAGAGAGAACTCAAAGGGAAAACTCTGCTGCTCTCAATGCTGTTTCTGCTGATGTCTGAGGCACCTCAGACAGCAAAATACATCTTTTAAATCAAGAAGGAAAAAAGCTGCAGTGTGCAGAGACCTGGTGAACCGTGTCCTCAAAGTGCCAGGAGGGATCAAAGGTGGAAGACCTCCTCCTGCTCCCCAGAACACGCTGGGCTGTTGCACCAACTCGTACATGAATTTAAGTCCCAGGCAGGATTTTAACCACAGCAGATGGTTGGGAAGAAAGCAAAGGCTCTGCAGAGGAGCCCCACCTGGAATGTGGGCTGTGCTGTGACTGATGCTGGGGTCTGGCTTGTTCCTCTCCCAGGTACCAGAGGCTTTGAAGCACCTCCCCAAGATTCTTAAGGACAGTGTGGGTGTGGGGAAGCCACCCTGGTGCCTTGGGGAGGTGGCTGCTCAACCCTCAGCCAGGGGAAACCATCCATAAAGGCTCCAAAGAGGAAATGCCTTCAAAAAATTTAGGGGGAAAAAACCAGTCCTTGCAGATCTTATCTCGGGGGAAACGGGACTCAGGCTTTTGGGAGGAGGCATTTCCCAGCCCTGCAGGCTGCCAAGCCCCCCCCCCTGCTGCTGCAGATCCCTGGCAGTGGCCTTTGCAGGATGCAGGAGAAGGCCTCTGAGACGTTTCTTTCAAAAATAGAGCAGGGGTTACCCTTTCTTTCCAAACTCCTCCCGGGAAGGAGCCGCCCTCTCCCAGCGCCTCTCCGTCCCCTGGCTCTGTGCTCATTAACCCCAAACCATGAGGGTCCAGCCTCCCTCTTCCCTGAGCTCTGTGGTCACTGTTCATGCCTGAGGAGCAGCTCCCACCTCTCCTGCTGGTGGCTTCCCACATGGTCCCAAAAAGTTCAAGAGAACACCAGGGAAAGGTGGAAATGTGTTGGAACTTGATGATCTTTAAGGTCCCTTCCAACCCAAAGCATTCTGTGATTTCTGTGATTCTCTGCTTTAATTTCAGGGCCCTCCCCTGCACCCCAGCCCTCAGCAGGGCTTCAAGCCAGCCAAGCAGGAGAGGCTTTCCAGAGCTCATGGCAGAAGAGGAGCTAGAGCAGAAATTTTTAGGAGAAATGCCAGATCCCTGCAAGTCATCAGCGTGAGACAGCCCCAGGTCTCTCAAGACAGATGTTTCCAGATGTGGCCAGGCAGCTGGACTACCTTACAGGCAAAATGATGACCTGGCCAGAGGTTTGGTGGCCAGAGGGTCAGAGGCCAGTTCAGCAGGGGGTGAAGGGTGGTGGTTTGGCAGATTGCAGGTGGCAAAGCCTCACAGGTGCCCTCTGTTCATCCCACGGATCCAGACCAGCTCTGCCCCGGGTTTGTGCCCATTTAAAAATCAATCAAACAACTCTGGGCTCCAGGAAGGTGCTGTGACACTCTGTGGATGTAGCTGGAGTGTTTTTAATTCCCCTCTCTGCAGAGAGCTCTGCAAGTGTCAATGGAACTGACACTTAACCTTTCCCTGGGTCAGGTAGTTCCACTCCAGCATCCAGGGCATTCGAGCCAGGATCAAAGGTCTCTTCTGCAAGGTGATAAAACACAGTCAAAGGCCATGTTCAGATGGATTTGTCTCCCAAACAAAAAGGAAATTGGAGATTGCTCAGCCTGGAGAAGAGAAGGCTTCATGAAACACCTTCCAGCACCTGGAGGGAGCTTGCAAGAACCTTGGAGGGAGACTTTGACAAGGAGGGCAGGGTTAGGTGGGATACTGGGAAGGAATCCTTCCCTGGGAGGTGGGCAGGCCCTGGCACAGGATGCCCAGAGAAGCTGTGGCTGCCCCTGGATCCCTGGGAGTGTCCAAGGCCAAGGTTGGACAAGGTTGGTCCAAGGTTGGACATTGGAGCTTGGAGCAGCAGGGATAGAGGAAGGTTCCCATGGCAGAGGGTGGAACTGGATGAGCTTGAAACTCTCTCCAACCCAAACCACTCTGGAATTCTGTGAAATGGAAGGAGAAGAAACCCTGAGCATCCCTGAATGGGTGAAGGGATTTGGGGGGAAGCAAAACTGCAGCCAGCCAAGGAGCTGAGCTGTTCCCTGTGCTCTCCTGAGCATCCCCCAGGCTCAGTGGGAGGGATGGGAGCTCCTGCAGCTGCATTACCTGCAGGCTAATTACCAACCACACCACCAGCTAATGGCTCTGCCACAGCAAAGTGTTACAGACTGAATCAGAGTGCAGGGAAACTCGGATCTCAGCTAAGGGAACCTCCTCTTCCTAAATGGTTAATCTCCAACGTTAGAGCTGGTGTGTTAAAGGAGGTTTAGGGCAATTTAATAGCTCATAAAACTTTATGGTCCCAGTTGAAATTGGAGTGATAACTCTGGAGTGTAAAGCTATACTTTGCTAAATGTCTCCCTTAGATTTTTTATTTTATTTTATTATTGGAAACTTAACATCTGCTACGGCAAAATAAAACGGAGCCATTTGCACTGCTGAGAGACGTGAGCATTCTGCTTCTCTTCATTCTGTTTATATGTTTATTGCTTAAAACTTTGGCGTGGATATTATCCTTGATTATTAAGATTTCAATCACTCTGAGGAAGGGAGAGATAAAATAAGCCCAAATAGAGCCGTGATCAGTTTAACTTGTGGGCAGAATGGAAACCAACAGGATGCCAAATCGTAGACATTGATATTGTTTGGAGTCTTCTGAAATGTCCATTAATGATTCCTTGGCCAATTTCTGTCTGCTACATAAAGCAACACACAAACCACCATGGAAAGGGAAATGGGGAGGATTTGGAGGGTGCCTGACCTGTAACTGTCTCTGTTTTGGTGCTTCAGTTTCCCCAGATGTCAAATGCTGGTGAATTCTCCTAAGTGGAGACCTGAAAGCTTCATCCCAAAGGTGAAGGGTCATTACTACCCTGGGAAGCCCCAGTAAATGCCAAAATCTATGGCAGAGCTGCTATTCCCGAATCCCAGCATTGTGGAATTCTCTACAAAGCCCAAAGTATTATTTTTTTCCTCCAACAATTACCTATTTGCTAGTCTTCCCCAATTCCTTCCAGCATAAATCTCAACTCACACTTCCAAGCCACATTATTTCAGGGGGGGAAGGTCTGTTTCTAAAAAGATCCATGTGAGGAATGAACCAGGGACTTAGGGAGCCAGAACAGCCACAACTCACATGGAAAATGAGATAAAAATGTTGGTGAACTCCAACCAAGGGTGCTCCAGCAGGGAGGGGGGTCAGCGAGCCCAGCACAGGCTTCAGTCCCTGGGGAGCGTTAAAGGAAGTTTGGGATTTATTCAAAGACATTTGTGTGGAGACCAGCTTAGTCTGCTCTGCCAGCAGTCTGGTTTAAGCCTGGCTTTAATCTGGTGGCCCTTGCTCAGCACAAGGCCCAGGGTGAGATTTCCCCACTGCCAGCAGTGTCCCCCAAAGAATGCTCGGGTGTGATTCTGGGTGTTTAATTGCCACTTGGAACAGAACAAAGCCCTTCTGGCACAGCCCTGACAGGAGCAGGATGTCGAGTACAGGCTTGAAAGCCTGGCTGCTGCCTGCCAAGGCCCAGCTCTGGTATGTCCCCCAGCTGGAGTGTCCACACCAGCGTGGGAGGACATGTGGGAGTGGGCAACACACTCCTCTTGAACTCCTCCTCCTCCTCCACTCTCCCCTGACGTGCTTTCCACGCAGAGATTCCCCCATTCCTTTTGATTCCACCCCAATTTTCCCTTTTTCCTGCCTGCAGCACGGCTCTGCGCTGGTGTTTTCCCCGTGATTCAGCAAATTCCAGGGTGGCAGCTGAAGGGTTAAAGAGCCTCTCGTTAAGTTGCCCCCGGGGATCCTTTCCCAAGTCTCAGCCCTGGCCTTTGCTGAAAGATTTCCTCCTTCCCTGAGATGTCATTTAGGCCATTAGGGGGATCTTTTGCAGGGAATAATGCCTACCCCTTACACGTGGTCCCCCTTAATTAGCAATTAGGATAATGCAATATTGAAAAAGCAAGGCACAAATTTAATTAAGTTGTGTTTTATTAGAGTTACTAAGGAGAAGGCCCCCGGACTCCACGGAGGGAGAGGGATCGATAGTGAACATCTATTTTCACTAGGAAACAATTGCAGCTGACGGGCTGTTGGTGGGGGGAGCCTCCCCCAGCCTCCACCCCTGCCTGCCCAGGGGAAGGGGCAGCACAGGGCCTGGAAAACAAGTGATCAATACCTGCAGAGAGGGTCTGTGCATTCTCAGGGAACATTCTGGAGCAGATCTAACAGGAGCTGACGCGTAGCTATGGGGAGATGGCCTCCACTGCTCCATTAGCTCGTTGTGTTTTAAGCTGTTCTGGCTCAAATGATGGCAGAGGAGCTTGGTTTTTGCGTCTCTGTCCATTTTTGGGGAGTTGGTGAGTCTACTTTAGGGAAGTTCCTTCCTTATTGCCACCCTGTGGTCCCTGTCCCTCCTCACTGACCCAGCACATCTCAGTTCTGCTGGAAAAAGCCACTCTGTCCCTTCCAATCCTTCCCATTCCTTCCCCACCCCTCAGGGGGGCTGCAGTGGGGCTTGGCATCCTCTGAGATGAAACAACACCTCTGTTTGCTCTGCAAACCCTCCTGGTGGAGATCTCGAGGGAGATGTTTCCTCTTTGGCAGGGTTTGCTCACACAAACCTGCCTTTATTTACTCTCCTTCATCTCAGCACGAAACCTCCCACCTGGGAACACGTACACACCCCAGTGCCAGGGAGGCTGTGAGTGCCACTTCTTTGCTTAATAAAGCCACCAGACAGTTCCAAATCTGCCTTTTCCTACCTCTGCTTCTGTTCCATAGTTGCTCTCCAGCCTTCTTGCATCTTGTCAGGTACAGAGAGCAGGGCCCTGCTGTGCCAGGAACTCTGCATGGTAAAATAAAGGGACTTCATGCAGGCACTTGTAGCTCAGGCAGGAAGATAAAAGCTGCAAGAAATGAATTATTCTTGTCTGGTTATTTGAGGGACAAATAAAAGAGCTGCTGAGAGCAGGAACAGCCACCATGCCGAGGGTCCCAGGCCAGAAAAATCAGATTCACACCCATAAGGGCTTGACTGAAATAAAACCCAACACCAATGGCAAAGATAAAATATGAACTCGCACAGAATTCTCAGCCTGGATGCTTGAGCCACCCCATCCTGCCTCCCCTGTGACACAAAGGGAGCTGGGCTGTGACCCACCCTCCCCACAGGCTGCTGCAAACGGGGCTTCCACCGTGTTTAATGCTCTCCAGCACGGTTTGGTGCACGGAGATCAGTCAGGCTTTGATAAGATCATAGCAGGAGGACAGGAGGAAATTGCAGTCTTGCCCAATGCTTGATCTCGTGCTGCTGAACCTGCTGTATGGGAGACGTGATGGTCCAGCCTTAATGGCATCATATTAAGCTGAGACAATGCAGCCCCCGTGACCCTGTGATGCTTGATAGCCACATGTGCTATTTTAATGAAAAATCGGGGCGCAAGGGAATGGCTGCCCTTGGGCTGAGGGCTGTTAGCAGCATCTCACTCTGAGCTGGGGGAGGGAAGGGGAAGGGGATTGGGATGTAATAGCCATAATCATCCCTCAGTCAATGACCTTCTGCCTCCTCTGATGGTGGCCCACGGTGCTGGTGGAGAGGCAAACCCAACAGGACTGTGACCCACCTGGGGCTGCCGGGCTCAGATTTGGGGTTGGGCCTGTTTTCCTCAGAAGGAGCCAAAAAAAATCTGCGGCTGCCACATCACTCAGACGCGCTGGGGGCAAAGCACAACCGGATCCAGAGCTATTCCCCCTTGCTCCAGCCTCCTCCACACCTCTGGGAGCAGGGACTGGGGCGAACACCCCTTCCAGGCACACGCACCGGGTTTCCTCCCCCAACGAATTGAAGCTGTAAATATTGATAACCTTCTCTTCCAGGGCTTTTATAATGCCCTCCGATACTTAGGAACTATTAAGCGCACCCATCATTACTAACCTGCGAAGTAAATGCGTCCTAATGGGCGGGCGAGCTAGGCTGGCCCCAACAAATCATCGCTAATGAATAGTACCTGGCACATCCATCACCCTTAAACGCCAGAGCAAATCCATCTGCGTTAGCCGCTGAAAAGAGCCAGGCAGAGCCGGCCCTCCCTCTCTTCCCGGGCTAGGGGAGGTCGGGCTCCCAGTGAGCGTGGCTGTTTCCAATCTCTCCCCATTCCTGCAGTCAGCATCTCCGAGGCGCGTTTCTCCACCGCCGGGCTGCTCCCGCGCACAATGCCTGCGCTCTGGCAGCGGCATGAAGGGCTTTAAATAGAAACCACACAATGCTTGCCTGACCCTTCGCCGACCTCACCCTCAAATCTGGGGTTCACAGCCCCAGCCTTGAACCCGGCTCTGTTTTTTCATGTTTGGCCTCTCTGTTTCCTGAGGTCAGGCAGCCCACCGCTCCATTAGCATGAAGCAACTCAGGGCTCATTTGCCAAAACTGACATCCTGGGAAAGTCCTGATGAATTTATGAATTAGAGGCTGCAGATGCCAGTAAAGGAATTAAGGATTCATTTATTTATATGTGTATTTATTATTATTATTTGCAGGAAATCAGCTGGGATGCTGCTGTTTGCTTTTTTTTTTTCTGAAAAGCAGCGCCAGCCTTGAACGCTGTGTCAGCAGCAGTTTTCTTCCAGAGAGGAAAAAACACATTTTTTAAAGGTCTGTTAGAGGTTGAGGTTTTTCAGTTGCTTTTTTTTTTTTTTAATTATTATTATTATTTTTGGTTTTTAAAGGAAGTGCCTGAGGAAGAAAGTTGAGCGAGCAGGAAGCTGAGGGAGCCAGGCCGGCATCCCGGCGGGGCGAGGTGCTCTCACCTTGCGGGATTGCGACACCCCAGCGGAGAGGTAACATTTATATCCCGTAAATCACATGTCAAGTGCCTGCGAGGAGAGGTCATTAAACAGATGTATGAGGCAAGAGGCAAAGTCCATCCATTTCAGGAGACGCTCCCAGTGTCAGCAGCTCTCCAGAAGTCTCGAGAGGCAGAGGGATCCAACCGGCACGGCAGCAGCTTCCCTCGTGGTCTCTTATTTATTTCCTCCTCCATTTATTTGATGGCATTTTCTTTATCGGAAGAAGTTCCCGGGCTTTGCTGTCCCCTGTCACCGCTGCCCGGTGTGGGGGCTGTGGGAGGGGAGGGTGGCACATCAAACAGCTCGGGAGGGATGGAGTGATGGATGGAGGCTGCCCTGTGATTAATAATCAAACCAAGAGCTTTTACTGGGCATCATGTGGAAAATGTGGCTTTGGAAACATTTGTCTTCATCCCACAAACAACAAGTGGTGTTTCTTTCCCTTTCTTTGTTTCTCTCCCCCCCCCCCTCCTCTTTCCTCCCTCCCTCTCCCTCTTTTTGCTTTCCTTGCCCAGAATCACTGATTAAAATCTTTTCCATGCTTTACCTGCTCCAAGTGGCTTCTGTTCTGGTTTGATTTATGCTTTGCTTATCTCAGGCTTCAGTGGAAAAATAATGACCAGATAATAAAGAGCACTAAGTAGCTTTTCAAGTGACATGGTATCCGCCGTGGGACTGAGTTCTGCAGGAGCAGGGAGGGAAATGCTGGGATGGCCTTGGGCCAAAGCAGAGGGAGGAAAACAGAGGATAACGGGAGGACAGCCACAACCCTGGGCCAGTGGTTCTTTAGTGGGTGAAAGCTCGGGGCACCCTCCAGTGGATGCCTCAGCCAGCCCATCCCTGACCTGCTGAGGGGCAGGAAAATGGATATTGTGATTTCCCCCGGGCTTTTGGCCAGGATTCCAGTGGCTGTTTGTCCTCCCACACCCAGGACAGGAGCTTCCCTCAAGAAGACTCATCAGGATGCTCCTTCCCACCTCATTTTCTCCTGTCAGTGAGAGAGGAGACCCCCAGCTCCAATCTGCAGCAGATCCTCGGTGCCCAGACCCCGCTCCCTCCTGCAGCTCTGGGTCTTGCTGCTCCCGATGGATCTGCAACAGCTCCAGACCCACCAGGCTTCACCCACACCAGAAGGAATCGGGGTTGGGAGCCACGGGTTTCCCTGCCTCATTCCTTGCTGAGCAGGGCCACACAGCTTCCCTGCTCTTTTCCCAGTGTCATCTGGTTAAAGAATTGCCATTTATTTCAGGGTAGGAAGGACCCATTGTTTACTCTATGCTCAGGGAAAAGGGAATGGTTTTGTTGCCAAGGAACTATTTTTATTTGTAATGTGCATCCCGCATGGCTGCTGCGTGGGAACAGCAGGAAAAGTGGGGAAATTGGGAAAGTGGGGAGAGCAGGAAAAGTGGGATGGGATAGTGGGGGAAATTGGGGAAAGCAGGAAAATTGGGATGGGATAGTGGGGGAAATTGGGGAGAGCAGGAAAAGTGGGATGGGATAGTGGGGAAAATTGGGGAAAGCAGGAAAATTTGGATGGGATAGTGGGCAAAATTGGAAAAGTGAGGAAAGCAGGAAAAGCGGAGTGGAATAGTGGGGGAAAATGGGAAAGTGGGAGAAGTGGGATGGGATAGTGAGGGAAACTGGGAGAGTGGGGAAAGCAGGAAAAGTGGGATGGGATAGTGGAGAGAATTGGAAAAAGCAGGAAAAGTGGGATGGGATAGATGGGAAAAGTGTAGGGATCACTGCTGGCCCTCATCCGATGGAAAACCTCGAGGTGTCAGCACCAGCGTCCCCTCAGCCTGGGAAGCAGCAGCAGCAGCAGCCTGTCCCTCCCAGCCCACACTCCCCACAAACCATCCCCAAAATGTGCTGCTCTGCTCCGTCTGAGGAGGAGGAGAGACACAAAGCAGCCAATTATCACCGAGCAGGGAGCGCACGGCTCCCTCCTGCCTTTAAATAATCCCCAAAAAGAGAAGCTCTGGATGGCTGCACGGAGCCAGGGCTGCGTGGGGCTGAGCTGGGGGGGGGGGAAAGGAGGGATGTGCCCATTTCTTTGCCCCTGTCCCTGGCTGGCAGCCAGCCCCTGACACCTCTGGCAGCGCCGGGGCCGGGCTCTATAAATACGTGTGCATGACAGATCTGGCACCGCGTGTTCCTGTAAGTGATGTCATCTTTGGGGAGTTACTTAGCAACCGTGGAAAATGTTTTGGAGGCTCTAATTTTTCAGTGTGGCAAAGCCATGTATTTATGCAGCTCGGCTAATCGGCTGGCTGGCGAGGCAGCCCCGATGAGCTCATTTTCTTCATCATTATTTCATGTGAATTGGGCTTTTAGCACTAAAGAGACCACAAAGATTTAATTCAAAAATGTGATTGCTTTATGTTTCCAGGGTATCATTAACATGGCATCTACGCAAATAACCATGGTAACAAACTGGTAATTAGTACATATATGGCACTTATTATTAATACAGAAACAGGACAAGTTCCAAATCAGCACAGATTACAGTACATTATTACCATAGTAATTACCTGCAGTAACACACACAAATTGAACTAAATGGCCAATTGAACTAGAGTGAATGGCTTTTTATTCCAGTCCCTAAATAATGTGCATTCTTGGCTGAGTAGTTCAAGGTAAATAAAACTGTTTTTAATTTATTGCCAAGTGGTTTTTTTCCCCCTTTGGTGGGAAGGGCTGGGAATGGCAGGAGTCAAGAACTTACTTTTTTTTTTTTTTTTGCCGTGCTTACTGTATAATTATTGTACTGGGTAAGCCATTCCTGATTCCCAGAGAAAGACAAAGAGGGTAAAAGTTATTAGTTTATTTCATTAGTGGGGTTATTTCTCTAATTTCAGCCATGAAGTAATGTTCAGTGTATCTACAAGAGTCAGTGCCAAATAAAGTAGGGTCCAAATCCAGTCTTACAGTCCCTGGGTTTGGCTTTTTTTATTGAGAGAGAAGGAATATGCATTTGGAGTAGGTTAGAAAACTGAACTTTTTGGAGATGATCACATTTATTAAACTAATGAAAAAACAGGGCTTTGGCCTAAGCCTTCCCCTATGGGTTTGAGGTATATAAAAGCACTGAACCCACAACCCCTGAGTCAAACCCAAGCAGCCAAATGCACTGGATGAAGCCAGGAGTGCTGAGATGAAGCCAACCACCAAAAATAGAGGAAAGACTCAAAATTTCTTCTCATTCTCTCCATTTTGCTACATTTTATTAGCGCTGCCCCGGACCAGGGAGGGATGGAAACCTTTTCTCTCTGAGTTCCTGGAGATGCTGAACACACTGGGCTCAGAGCAGCAGTGGCAACAGACTCCCAGCCCTTGAAAGATTAAATCCATCCCTCCATCCTAAGTTTTTTTTTTCCCTTTCTAAATGGAAATAACATTCAGAGAGACACTTTGAGAAGGAACCTCTGTCTGGCCTCTGTGTCTGCAGTTTGCAGAGCTGGGAGCAGGAGCACACGCTGCACTCACTTCTCCTGGTTGGGGGCAGCCCATCCTGCAGGTGCATGCTTCAAGACCTCTTTTTTTTTTATTATTTTTTTCTTCCTTCTTTCCCAGCTTTGCCTCCTGAAATGATTCTCCTGGGTTGTCTGGATGATGATGATTTTACCAGTCACCACTTTCTTCCAGCTGACATTTTTTTTCCTGTCCAAAGCCACACTGAGCAAATTCTCAGCATGCAGGAATCCCTTGTCCCCCCCAGAGGAGGTGCCTCCCCTCTCCCCAGCCCCAGCAGGAGCAGAATGAAAATCCCAGCCATTCAGAGATTTTTTTTTTTTCCCCTCCTTTTCCTTCTCTTTCCTCTAGACAAGCATTAATATTTCCACTTGCTGAGGGGAATTCACACAGCACCATTGCTGGAGCAGCACTGGGTTGGGTGTGCATGGTTTGGGATGGGGACAGGGGGTCTGGCACAGCCCTGGAGAGCATCCCACACATGGATCTGCACGAGGGAAAGGTGGAGGCTGTACCCCACCAGCAAACCTGCTTTGTTGTGCTCTTCACCCATGTGCTTCTGCTGGAGAATTATAGTTCCTCTATCAGGTCCATCTCTCATTGTATTTTACCTTCCTCAATTCATAAGAAAATTATTATTTTAGCAGGCAGGCATTTAATTAAGTTTCACTGTGTTTGCTTTGGCTCTCACAGCATGGAAAATCTCCTTTTAACAACCATCCCCTGAGCGTGGGTTCTGATCAAGCCAAACTGCCTGGATGCAATCCCTTCTCCCAGCAGTTCCCTTTCCCCTTCCAAACCCTCTGAGCTGCTCCCGGCCCTTCCAGCAGCACAGAAATCCCCTCTGAGCAGGCAGCAGGAGCTCAGCCCTGCTCAGCATCGTGGCTGCTGCCCACTCCTCCCCTGCACCCCCGCCTGACTCACAAACTTCCCACTCCAAATTAACACCCATTAGGGCTTATTTCCATCTCGCTCTTCCCACGCAGCCACAGCTCTGCCTGCCTGCAAAACAGGGATGGAGCCGAGTTTTGGGGCTCAGTTTAGCCCAGATTTGTTTCCTAGAGGGATGTTGCCCTCGTGAGAGCTGAAAGGATCGTTTTTTGGGGGGGTGGGAGCACAGCAGCTGCCCCTGAGGAGCTGCTCACTCCTGGGATGGGTTTTTTCATCCAGCAAGTCCACAGAACTTCAGTCCTAAGGAGGAAAAGGTTGTTTGTTTTTTTTTCCTCTGCAGTGCCACGAGCAGCTCATCTTTGGGAGGTAATTAAGAGCTGCTGTTGATGTTTTGGTTTAATTTAGGGGGAAAAAAAACCCAAAAACAAATTGGATTTGGTATCCTCAGCTCCCTGCCCTGCTCTGCTGCCAGCCCTCAGGATCTGGGACCTTTCTCATCCCTGGCATCAGCACCCAGACTGTGCTCTGCCTCCCCCACCTGGGATTCAACATCGTCCCCCGACCTTAAAAAACCCCAAAAGGCCAAAGCAGGGCTTGATTTCCCCTCTCCCCTCCTCTCCCCTCCTCTCCTTGCTGTTTTGTTTTGCAGTTGCTGCTGTTGCCATGCCATCTCCTTTTGTTGCTATGGATTAATAGTGTTTTTTACTTATTTTTATGTATGTCCTGGGAACATGATTGCTTAATTTGCCCTGCAGGTTTGTGGGCCTGACAGGCATTTCCACATCGCCACCTTATCTTAATCCAGTTCTGGGCAGCTTGCAGGGTGAATACCTGCAGAAATACCTGTTCCTGTGGAGGTTTGGGACAGGTATTTGTCCCAGCAAGTGGCCATGGTGGGAGTGGTGGGGACACAATGTTCCTGCAGCCTGTGCTGGGCCCTTTCTGATGTTCTGGTTTTTATCTAACCCAGGAAAACACCTCAGGAGCCACCAGTGGAGTGAGCCTGGGTGGAAGGATGGGCTCCAGCTGTCCCCCATGGACCCTCAAGGTGACACAGCTGAGGGATTGCATGAAATATATTCATTTATTTCATTATAATGGGCACTGAATCAGGATTTGCCCTCCAGCTCTTACTGTCCCTGGAAAATCCAGATGACTAGAGAGGGACCAGGAGCCCCAGGGAGCATCTGAGCTGTGCCATGGGAGAGCCTCTGGTGTCCAGCACGGAATGTGGTGCTCAGAGTGAGGCTGTCACAAAAAAAAAAATAGGAACAAAGTGTTTTCCAGCGGTTTTAGGAGCTTGTTTTGTGCTGTGGAGGAAGAAAACTCAGCAGAGCCCAGTTCACTGGTGTCCCACAAAGCCCAAAGGCTGCTCCAGCACTGCCCATGGCCACCCCTGCCGTGTCACTGTCCCCAGCCAGTCCAGGGGAAGGATTTGTGTAAGGAAACCCCTGCAGGTCTGTGGGCTGGTCGTGGGGAAGCCCAGAGGAGGGAGCAGGAGGGATCTGCTCCGGGTCCAGCTCCCCACACACCCCCCATGGAACCACCCGTGTTATTTCATCAAGTCAAACCTTTCACTGCTCTGTGTCCCCCCACATAAAACAGGGAAAAAAAACCCCCATCCTTTCACCCCATTATTGAAAACTTCCTATTATTATTATTTGTGCCTTTGGCTCCCCACAGCCCCAGTGCACTAATGAATATGGACACAGGGACACAGGGACACAGGGACACAGGGACACAGGGATCAGCCTCTCCCCTCCAGCAATCAATCCTGCCTCCTCCTGGGTCCTCACCCAAGCAGTGCTCAGACAAATCTGCCCCCGCAGTCGTGGAGGTCCCTGGCTTGCACACATCAAAGGGGAGCTGGTGACATCATGGAGATCACAGAGAACATCAACTCTGCCTGTCTGGGAGGGGAGAAAACCAGCTCCTTGCAGATCCACAGCTGGTGGGGCTCTGAATTACACAAGGGCCGAGGAACATTCCAACCATAACATCCTGCAGCCTCCCTGCCACCAGACAAGGCAGCTTTTATTGGGGTGGGAATGTCTCTTTAATGAACTGGAGGTTCTTAACTTGTCAGAGGGTGCTGGGGACGGGATCCACTGCAGTCATTTTTGGCCAGGCTGTTGTGCTGGCTGTCCCTCGGCCACCCTGGTGCCCCTCTGGTGCTGGGGTGAGGATCCTTGATCTCCTGGACACCCTCCAGTCCCCCTTCCAAGGGGGTGATTCACCTCCGTGGGCACCTCACAGCACCTTCCCTCTGGTCCCGTGGAAATCCATCTTTGTCTGGTGAGGAGAGGGGTTGGAAGCATCTCTGAGCCCCTGAAGTGTCCAAGGCCAGGCTGGATGGGGCTTGGAGCAACCTGGGGTAGCAGAAAGTGTCCCTGCTCATGACAGAGGGGTGGAAGAAGACCTTTCAGGTCCTTTCCACCCCAAATTCCGTGATTCCATGGTGAGTGAGGCTCAAATCCTCATGGCACAGGAGCAAATCCACTCTTCACCTCAATTACCCCTGCCCTCATCAGTGCCCTGTGCTTGCACAAACTGGGCTTTGGGGGTGAGGGAGTTCCATGCTAATGAATGTTTTCTCCAGTCCCAAAAGCGTTGTCACCATCTTCCTCACTGCTGTGTGTGGTTATCTGTGTGATGCCATGGAATTCTGCAGAGTTTGGGGCTTTAGTGGTGTTCTTAAAGGTTTTCTTTCACCCCGTTTTAAAGCAGCACCTGATGCTGAGAGGTTGCTCCACCCCAGAGTAACAAATCTCTCGTGTTGTCCCCTTTATTTATCCTTACTCCGAGACTTCCAGCCCCCTCTGAAGGGCTGTTTGCTGCCATCAATCCTGGAGGAGCCCCTGGGGGCCAGGAGAGGAGTGACACCGGAGATTTGTCCTATTGATTAACCCGGGATGGGAGGAATCAGACACCAGGAGCAGACAAACGCCTGGGAGGAGAGCAGGGCGATTGTCAGCTTTGCTTTGCAGGTTATTGGGTTTGGAAGATCTCATTTTTCTTTTCCTACCTGGAGGCTGAGAGAAAGCAGTAAAACTTTCCTAAATTCCTCCTCGTTTTCCTGTTTGAAGTTCCTCAGTTAACACCACATGCCAGAGAGAAAAAACCCCCCTCAGAATCCCCCCTCTGCCAAGTGAGATTTCACGTTATTGCCTCTGACAGCTCTCATTCCTCAGGCACTTTCTTTTTCCTCCCTCAAAGGAAGAGGGGGGAAAAAAAAATCAAAGTTTCCAAACCTGAGCACCTTCTGAGATTGCAAAATGCAGGCTCGTGTCGGGAGGGCTGCTCTGAGCTGGAAAGCAGGAGGGAGGATGGATGCAATCCTTGGGAAGAGTTACATGTGTTTGCCATTGCCTTTGCCTTGGGCCCTTGGAAAATGTTTGTAGTTTTCAATTAATCTCGTTAGTTTGGAAGTAGACAGAGGGGCGGGAAATCAAAATAATTTCATGGGGAATTCTCTTTAATGGCATTTTAAGAACATGTAATTGAGAGAGGTGCTGGTGGAAAACATGTTAATCGTGCTGAAATCCACAGAGGGGGAGCAGTCAGGAATGTTCAGGACAAGCCTGGTGTGAGGGGTCTGTGGGGACACAGAGCTGCCAGTGGGGCTGGTGTGGGGCCAGCACAGCTTTGGGACCCCCAGCCAGGTCCCTGGGCTGCTGACAAGCCCTGGGAGAGCCCTGCTGGCCATCCTCGAGTCAGATTTTAGTTCCCTTTTGCTGCTCTCCTGGGGCTGGAAGGGGTCGATGATTCCTGCAGTTTGTCTCTGCCTACTCACTGATTGTCCCCAGGGTGCTGTGGGGACACTGGGGTGCCCTGGAGGGTTTCTGGGGTGAGGCTAGAGGGTCCCTTCCATCCTGAAGGGATGGAGAAGGGCACAGAAACCTCCCTGCCTGGCAGAACCACCCAGAGCATCCCCCCAGAGAGCCCAGCACACCTTGGGGACACAGGACACACCGAGCATCCATCCCACTCCTAATTCCCTGCATCCCCATGAACCAGAGAGGCAGGACTGCTCCCTCGGAGAGATGTTTTTACCCAGGAGCATCCTGTGGCAGAGGGACCACCAAAGCCACCCCCAGCCGCACTCTGCCCCTATTGCAGCAGAACTGTGCCTCCTCTGCAAGCTGAGCACTTCAATGATGGATTTGCCCCTTTTCCCTGCTCAGCAGCCCGGGGCCCGGCCGGGATCGCTCCCGCTGGCCCCGGGCGGTCTGTCGGTGTTTGCCGGCTCCGTCGGTGATTCATTCCTGCCGTGGCAAAGCGAAACTCGGCTCGGTGCTTTCCCCGCTCCGGTGCCGGGGGAGGCAGTGCCGGGCTCTGAACTCGCTTTATTTCCCCTCACTTCGCTCCGCCGGGTTTAACGAGCCCGCTAATTGCTGCCGCGGAGCGGAGGGAGCGCTGGCAGAGACACAACCTGAGCGGAGGAGTGCCACACTGACACCCAGAAAACCTGGCTTTTGTCCCCAAAGGGTTCCCCAGTGCCAGGACACGCTGTCTGCTCCGTCCCACACCTCTCTCCATCCTCCTCCACGCCACAGACTCACTCTGGGGTTCATCCATCCTCCCCCAGCCCAAGGCTCGCTGGTTAAAGCCCCCAGCAGGCAGGGGAGGGGTGCCTGGGGAGGGGCACACTGCAGGATTAGACCCACAGTGGCCAAAAATGATATTTTTATGCCCCTCTTATTGTTACTTAATGAGAATTTGGGGATTTGGGGGGGGAAAACATCACCTGGCACCACTGTGCCTAACCCTAACCCTGACCCTTACCCTAATCCTAATCCTTACCCTTTCCTCCTGTTTTTTGCCATCAAGTTCCTGCCTCCCTCCCAGCCACTCCTCTGAAGGACATCAAAAAGCAAATTATGCCCAGGAACATCCACCCTCTGCAGCAGAGCCCGGAGGTCAGCGAGAGCGGCCCCAGGGTGTGAGATGCTCAAACCATGGAGCAGAAGGAAAAGGCTTCAGGGTGTGATTCCAGGCTGGATAACCCAGACACCTGGGAGGGGGGACACTCAAACCCTCTGGTGATCCATTAGCAGGGAGATGGGAATGGAGCTGCTGAGCCAAGGAGGCACCTTGTGGCTTCTTAGCAGCCAAACCCTCGTGTGCATCACTCAGAGGTGTCCCAGGAGCACACACAGCATAACACCTCTCCCTCCTAAATGCAATAAAAGAGGAGAACATCCCAAAATAGGCTTCCAAGGGGCAGGTTACTCTGTGCCAGGGCTGTTGGCGATGGAGGATACAAGAGAGGGATGCTGTGGGATGCACAGCATGGAGGAGAAGCTTCACTCCTGCTGGTGCCAGGGGAGATCCTGGCTGGATGCAGGGAGGCAGGGAGGCAGATCCTCCCCCACACTGTGATTCTCTGCTGCCCATGGATCGATTGTGCTCGCAGGGCTCGGGGCTCTATGTAGGTCAGGCACATCTCTGGGGAGTCATTACATTGAACGAGGATCCCCCCTTCTCCCTCCATCCAACCCTCTCCATGCCCAGCCTTGGCTCTAATCCTAGAGGAGAGGAGTGTTGCCCTGGGGCTCAGGGCTGGTTTGGGCACAGCCAGTGTGTGTGTCCAGCTCCTGCACCCCACCAGCCCCTGGAGCAGACTCCCCCTGGGTATCTGCACATCAGGAGAGCTCAGGGCTGGGAGGGGGAACGGGCAGCGTGACCCAGTTCGTGGGTTTCTGTCAATAAAGCTGGCACTGCTCCCTCTCAGCTTTGTGAAATGGATGGGCCTGGAGCAGCTCCCAGAGAAGGGGATTTCTCAGAGCAGCATCCCCTGGGAGGAGGGAGCTGGATCTCCCACGTGCAGCTGCTCCCCTGCTCGTCTCCATGCGGGTGGAGTAGATAAGAGACATCCCAACCTTCAGCCTTGGGAGCTGCTGGGTTTGGCCACCCCAATTCCTTAATTCCTTCTAGAAGCCTTTATCACCCAAGGAGGAAACCCAAATCTTCTGGTACCCTGGGCTCCTTCCGAGCTGGAAGGAGAGGGAGGCATGGAAAGGGAGAGAGAGCAGAGGAAAAACTTTGTCAAACAAAAAAAAAACCCAAAAAACAAAAAAAAACAACTCAGTAGTTCAGAGCAAACTTTGTACTAGTTGAAGATTTGACCTTGTGTTCTCTCCTAGGAACAAACAAGAGCAAAATGAGGATCATATTCTTTTGCCTGAAATTTGGAGTGGATCAGACCCCTGCTGTTCCAAGCCCCTGCAATGAATGGCTATAAACAAGATGCATTTCCAGGGAATGAATTAAACACTGAGCCTGAGTACTGCCTGTGTTTGAGAGATGTTTATTTGTCCTTGCTGCCTCTCCATAAAGAGTTGCACAAGGACTTACTAAATTTTAACCCCACATTGTTCTTGGGTAAACACTGCCCTTTATCCAGCGTCAGGAGTGCTTGGAGCCCAGATAAGCTCAGGTTGGCTCGTGCTCTCTGGAGCTTTCAGCCTCTTGGAACCAGCTTCCCACAGACCCCAGGGCATCCACATAATTCCCAACAGCCTCCAAACCTCTGGCAGCTTTCTGCATCTTTATGCCAAAAAAAGTTTGTTGTGAGAGGTGTAGGAACTTCTATCTCAGGTCCTCTCCTTATTTTGGAAAGAGAAAGGGGGATAAACTGTGAAAAACTGGTGATAAACTGTCCCAGGAGCTGTGCTGTGACTTCCCAACAAGTCCACATGGAGCAGGAGGGTTGGAATGAGGTGGTCTTTAAAGTCCCTTCTTACCTTAACCATTCCATGGTTCCACTGTCCATCCTTTCCCTGCCCTTCCAGAGATGGAAATAGCAAAGCTTTGAGAGCTTCCTCCACCCCAATCCTCACTCTGCCACTCCCAGCATCACTGGTGAACACACACACACACAAAAAAGGCTAAAGGGGGATGAATATCACTGCAAACTTTCTGTCTGCTTTGATTTCCAGAGTCTGCACAGCCTTGTGCTTTTGGAGCATCTGCTGGCACCCAGCAGGGTGGGGAGTGAGGTCTGCACAGCCTTTGGCATCCAAGCAGGAAGAGCAGCCTGGAGTGCAGCATTTCTAGGGGGGGGGGGAAAGGGGGTTTTGCTGTTCAGGAGGGAAAAGCTGAGTAAAAGTGGTGAAAAACCAGCCCAGCTCTCCCTGCCTTCCAGGGACCCCCTGAGAAATCCCCCCCTCGCTGCTTCCAGGGGTGTTTTGTGGTGTTTCCCCCACTTTGGGGGGACACTGCCACAGGATGTGAGGTGCTGAATGTGACTCTTCCCAAAAGAAGAAGGATCTGTGCCTTGTAGAAACATTTCTGAACTCATGTTTGTTCCCTCTCCTGGGTCTGGGCAGAATGTCAAAGCCTGCTCTGAGCTGGAAATATTTTAAGACTAGCACTCACTGGAGACTGAAACAATGGCAATTCTTCAGCTACTGAGGCTTTTATAAAAGGGCTTTTGACACAGAGGCTGCTTAGGGTTGGAGGTTTTTTTTTCTTTTTTTCTTTAGTTGGTTTTTCTCCCAGAAAAGACTGTGTTAGTGTCCGTGTGCATGCTCGTGCACACACTGTTGTGTGTGCAAAATAATCCCTGAGCTTCCAGCAGGGCTGGAGGTGGGAATGCCCAGGAGATGCCTCCAGCCCTGCTCCAGCAAGGAGGAGGCAGCAGCTCACACGGGATCCACGCAGGAAGAAAAAGACATTTTAGAGTAAATGTCAGTTTTTGCGTTTTGGGGTTTGGGGCTTTTTTTAAACATGTGGGTGGGACTTTTAATGCCCAGATGAAGCTGAGACGGTTTCAGTCTCCAGGGCTTATCCAGAAGATTCACACAAACACTATGGAAAGTGTCTCTTTGCTCAGGGAAGATGAAATTTGACACTGCAGAGATTTTAACCCGGTATTCCAGCGAGGAGCCTCGGTGGTTAGCGTGTCATATCTGATAAAGGCTAATCAGCCCTCCTTCAGGCACCATTCAATTCTTATTTCCATCTGCTTCCCGTGCAGATTGTGTTATCCCTGATGTGGACTCACCAGTGTGGGTCCTGCTCAGGAATCAGAGGATCAACACTGAAGAAATCACGATGGATCCCCCAAGCAGAACCCTTGGAAACAGCCCAGGCAGCTCCCAGTCCTTGCTTGGAAACCAGTTTGCAGTGCTGCGGGGATGGGGTCCCACTGGGCAGCAGGTTTCCTACACTCCCTGCCCCAAGCTCTGCATCCCCTGGCCCCGGTGCCATCCCTCCATCCCTCCAGACTCCTCTCCCTGCCCGAGCCTCCTCCCCAATTATCCCGGCTGTTTGTTCAGGCCGTGTGGATTTAGCTCTCCAGCCCCATGTGCACTGTGTGTATAGGGGAAGATAGATTGTCGCTACTTTCCAGTATAAATCACATTCCTTACAACACTCCGAAGTAGCATTTTCAACCTCAGGGTGCTAATAGGATCCAGCAGGAGAAAGAAATGTCAGCTAAGTAGCAGGCGCTGTTTGGAGAGTGCAATGGAGCTGATCCACAGCCCCGGGGCAAAAGGAGCAATCCCGGGGCAAAGGTTAAAGAGTTCAGGAGCACTTCAGCCTACTTAATTGCAACAGGCCTCTTACACGGTGTAAGATGGATGGCTCGAGCCGGGCGAGGGGGGCAGAGCGGGGCCAGCAGCATCTCCCGCCCCGGGAGCCGCCGGCACGGCGGGGAGAGCAGAGGGATGCGGCGGGGAGAGCACCGGGATGCGGCGGGGAGAGCAGCGGGATGCGGCGGGGAGAGCAGCGGGATGCGGCGGCGATGGAGGCACCGCCGCTGCTCCTCTCCCCTCGCTTCTCCCCAGAACCCTTTGCTGGGTGGCAAAGCTGCCACAGCAGCCATCAGCTCTGCCACAGCAGCATCCCCTAGCCATCAGCTCTGCCCCATCCTGATCCTCCAGCCACCAGCTCTGCCCCATCCTGATCCTCCAGCCACCAGCTCTGCCCCATCCTGATCCTCCAGCCATCAGCTCTGCCCCATCCCCATCCTCCATCCCCATCCTCCAGCCATCAGCTCTGCCCCATCCTGATCCTCCAGCCCTCAGCTCTGCCCATCCCCATCCCCATCCTCCATCCCCATCCTCCATCTCCATCCTCGGGCCATCAGCTCTGCCCCATCCCGATCCGCGGCAGATCAATGGCAATTTAAAACTGGAGAAAGCTTTTGCAAGAGCTCAGCACAGGCAGATAAATAACCAGTAGCCAGAATAACTCCAGCTGCCAAGGAAATGTTTCCTGCTCCCCCGAAATTCATAAGGAATGTTTTAAGGGGAAAGAGGGGGAATTGTGTACTGTTGCTGCTCTTGTCATTTTTCTTCTAGGATTTGTTTCTTGATTTCCTTTTATTTTGAATCTTCAGAATCTGAACGTGTTTGGTATCAGTCCCAAGGTGTCTCTGTTGGGAAGGTGCCTCAAATAATATTTTCAGTAGAGTTTTGGCTTGTTTTCTGACACACATCTGAGAAATGTCATCAAAAGCTGATGTTTTGCATGGAAAAGGTCTTTTGCAAATTTTTTTTTCATCTGAAGAAAAAAACAGAATAAAAATATTTCATCCCTTTCTCACAGCGAGGTTTATGCTGTTTCCCTGGTGATAAAGGCACAGGGCTGGCTCTTGAGACAGATGCGTTTAATTCCCAGCTCTGCCGCAAACCCCCGCGATGACCTTGGAGCAGCCGCTCAGCCTCCGATCCGCGCGGGATGGGATTTCTCTGTTAGAGCTCCCGTTTGGCCTCTTCAGATGGGGGAAAAAAAAAAAAAACAAACCCAAAACATCTGAAAACCTCGCTGGTTTCACTGTCGCCCTCGCTGTCCCCCGGCCCAGCGCGCACCCATCGTGCTGGGGATGCTGCCCTGCTCCATCCCGGAGCCGGGATGCGGAGCGAGGGGCTCGGATGCCCTCTCGTGGGAAGAGCGGGGCTCGGCCGCGCTCCCGATCCCCGCGGGGGGCGTGGGGAGACCCCCGGCCCTGCGCTGCCCCTGCCCCGGGATGCTGCGGGTACCCCCGAGCATCCCCTGTACCCCCGAGCATCCTTGCGGGGACACCACCCAGGTCTTCCCACCTTTTATTGAAGGGAGGGGAGATGAGGGCAGGTCCTGCCCGGACCTTTGCTCTTTCAAGTCCTGTCTCCTCGTCCACTGAAATCAACAGAAAGGCTCCCACTGACACTAGGAAGGTAAGAAGAGGGAGATACGCACTGTGAGCCAGGAAGGGGCTGTGCTGGCGTGAGCGTGCCCTGCTGAAGGAATGGGATTTATCTCCGCAGAAAGGTGTTTACACCGGGGTGTCTGCCCAGAAGCTGGGTGCTTCCTCTGGCAGAGGTGCTTGCCCCTCCCTGAGGTCCCCCAGTCCCTCTGACCACATCTCCAGCAGCTGTTCCGCCGGAGCCTCAGCACTCAGCTCACCCCAGGCTCCTGCATGCTCGTTTGCCTGAGCCCTGACATCCACATTTCTGCTTTCCAGTCCCTCCTGTGCACTATCTGCCTCTTCTCCTAGAAGATGCTGCAATCTCCAGCCACTGCTTCTGAACTAGAAATCATGCAGGAAAAAAGCCCTGTTCCTGCAGCCGTGCTCCAAAAGACCTCCGTGGCTCCATTATTTAACATTGGGAAAAGCTCTTGGAGGTTGATTTTGAGAGTTTGACCACGATGCATCACAACAAAAGTAGAAGACTTCTACTTAATTTTCAGAAATAACACCACCGTGATCTGGGGAAAAAATATTGCAAAGCCTGAAAGAGCTGTTTAAATATAAGTTTAATACGGTTAATATGCCTAAAGCATACAGACCAAAGTCCCCCAACACACATTTCTATACGCGTCTTGGGTCTTGGCTTTGCCATCCCGCATCCCCCAGCCCGGGGGCCTCAGGAGAGCAGCAGCGCAGCCAGGATGCAGGGCAGCAGGAGGGGGCCGGGGGGCGGCCGGGGGGCTCTGGGGGAGGCGTTGCACAGGTCGGTGTCGCAGCAGTGGATCCGGACCCCCGGCAGCTCCTGCTGCTGGCAGTGGCGGGAGGTGGCACAGCCGCTGGTCAGCAGGATGCCCAGCACCACTGCAAGGCGAGAGCAGGACATCGGGGTGGAGGGGAGGCTGTGACAGCCCGGCACAGGGGACAAGCCTCACCTGGGGGCTGCGGGGTTGGGTTTGGGGGGTGAACAGCGGCCACCCCCAGCCCCCGGGGCGGACTCACCGCTCTCTGTTTTAATGCAGAACCGGTGCTTGAAGCCCTGGTGGGACTGGGAGCAGGTGATCACCTCGGGGTTGGAGCACCCCATGTCCACGTTTTTGGTGCCAACCACGATGTTGCAGCCGTAACACTGGAGTCCAGACACTAAACAAGAACCAGAAGAAACGCGGCTGGATTTCCTTTTTTTTTTTTTTTTTTTTTTTTTTCCCGGAGGGGAACAGA